>JARIHR010000060.1:0-535111 GCA_029281495.1 Mycena filopes | reverse complement strand
TGCCTCCCAGTTTTCTACGAGCGCAGCGTCATCCTACCTTGCGGTTATTATGCGCTCCATGATACGCGGCATGTCTTCGTACCTTGAATTCCGCTGAAAGTCGGTAAACCCATCACGCAAAACGTAGACCTCCTGCGCTCCAGCGAGATTCAAGTTACTCTCCGCGTCTCCTCATAAATCTTGAAGTTACGCAGTCAGAAATACGCTAGTAGAGACAAAATCCTGATGTACACGCGCTGCTTTAGGGCCTCTGATAACCCAAATGAGCTTGGCTTGCCTCGAAGTGCCATGTTTGCACACACCGCATCTGTGAAAGGGCGCAATGAAAGACCATAGTCTTGACGTCGGCCGTCTTCTGCACGAGATCGTACACGCCCATCTGAAACTCCCTCGACGGCAAATTCAACGCGCTCTTGATGTTTCCGCCGCCCGCATAGTCGTCGTCGCGCACATCTACGACGAGGTAATCGCGACTGGCCACCTTGTCGCTCTTAATGAGCTTTGCCAGTTCCTGCCAGGGTTCAGCCCAGGGTTCAGCGCATAGCCCGAGGATGGGGAGTGGCGGGGCGTACGTCGCCGGAAATGTACTTCATGGTACGAGAGACAGAGGCGAATCGCCGAATCGAGGAGGATCGTGAGAAGGGATTCATCAGAATTATGGCATCGTCCGTGGGACCTTGCCTCCTGATGTTGCCACGGTTGAAGTTCCCTTTGCTGGCCCTTGCCTGCTATTCACACCAATAAAACGTTGACTCGTGGCCGAATATTAGTTCTTCGAGTTGGTTTGTCTTGTTTCTTCTTCTTTGCCAACGATCTTCAGTTCAATCAGTAGCACTCGCCATGTTCGTTTTCTCAAACGGTCGTTCTCGGACTTGCGGGGTCTGCAACAACGAGAACGACTCAAACACCTACCTCTAATAACATTTTCACTTTGCACCAAACTCATTTGTGGCGTTCAATTGCCCAAGATACTATACATTGAGTTTAAACACAACAGGGTCATCCTGGGAGAGGTATTTTCATCCAACTCTGACCCGAAATGCACTGTCACGTTCTCGAGCTCCTCCTCCCACCGCATGACTCGCCTATTCTCTGTCTCACGTACGTGCAGCAAGACGCGGGCGGAGAGGACGCTGTGCAGGACGCGGATAAATCTGCCCAGCGTCAATTTTCAGCGTCGGAGAGGTACGGAGGAGATTATTCGTACGTGTTCAGCAGCTGGCTCAATTCGTCCTGCATCCTAACCGTCAGGACGAAAAAAAGCTAGAATAAGCTAATGTGTGGACGCACGGGGGCGGCGACGAGGAGGGCGACGTTCGCGACGGAGCTCACTGCAGGGCATCAATTTTAAATATTGCGGGCTGGGAGATTCGCACGAAACGACGCACGGAAGATGAGCATGAAGTATGTTATGCCGTCGCGGTACAACGTCTCGACGAGTGGGCTATGGGAGCGGCGGTAGAGCTTGAGGCCTATCCAGATTGTGTAGCTCATCAGGACTAAGGCGCAAGCCGTCAGTCACTCAGTTCGACTTCAAGCGAGCGCGTAAATACCGGTCTCGTTGAGGAGGAGGAGGATGAAAGCGAGACCGGCGAGGATGAGGGGTCCGCCGGTGATGTTGCAGCCGGGTAACCCGAGTGGGAAGGCCGAGTCTGTCGGGAGTTAGCTTGCCAGTTGCGCGGTGATATTCGGTGAACGGACGGACACTCCTGGGCCCGTAGGAATATGGCAAGCACGACAACGACGGTTGTGATGGACACCTGAGCGTGGATGAATGAGGGGATTTGAGGCGAATATTCGATTTGAAGTACCAAATACATTGTTCCAAAAATGATGAGTACCTTCCGCCGTCGACCGCTTAACGCGTACGTGCGGAGGACAAATATTGCTGCGAACCAAAAAAAAAGAGGATGAGATGGCGGCTCGTTTTGCCGAGGGCAAACACACCTTCCGACGTGGCGAGCCCGAATATGGTTCCGCCTGCAGGCCTCAGCGTTGTCCTTGTACAACTTATTTGTCAACTCAACAAACTATTGCGGTGTTCACTTGAGCGCAGCGCTGAAAATTTCAGTGATTGTTTCCGCACAGATGCGATAACCTCTCACCTTGAATGATAGTCTCCCAGATAAGTCTAGCGACGGTCGTTAACTGAGGTAGTAGCCGTTCGCTGCGGGTATGGACACACAATATAGTTCCAGCGGGACATCGAAAAACGGGTGTAACGAGACGACAGGTAGAGAATTTTTGGCCGCAGACCACTTTGACGGCCAAATGAGAGACACCTGATATATGGATAATTAGCAGTGTTCGCGCCGGGGTGGTGGGGCCTACCTCGAGCTGTAATGTCAAGGCCCAGTCAAAGACCTGGCCAATCGAGGTCAACACTCGGTGGGCAATTGGGACGATTGTCACTCGCCAGGATTACGGTCGCCGCCGCTATGCAGCTTAGTACGAGGCCGACGTCTAACATAGGGGACTCACCGTTTACATACTTCACGCGTTCGTCAGTACTAACCATCAACCAACTCCGTCGCCCCACTCACCTTGACGGCTTGTAAACGCAGAGAGGCCAGGACGTCTGCAGACGAGGTGTCCGCCATGGTCGTCGATGCCATAAGTACAATATTAAATTCCTGTCACAGAGCCCGATCGCGTGCCGGGTGGAATAAGTTGATAGGGGTTTAAACGTCTCTGGCGGTAATTTTGAGAGGGAGAACCAGACATACCGCGAAACCGAGACCGGTTTATTGCAATTTTCAAAATTAATGGCACTCACCGAAAAAAAAAAAAAGTTTGAGTTGGGGAGGGCACGAGTTCGAGCCGAGGTGCCGACATCATTTTTGAAATAAACACGCAGCAACAACGCGTTACTGTTTTTTACTACCTTTGTACAAAATCGTGATTTGTCGAACAGTGTCCCAGCGGTAATTTCGGCTAATATCACAATCGCGCCACCGCGGCGCGATGAGGACCCCGAGTAGGTGAATATCAACCGCGGCGATCCGGGAGAAAGTAGAGGAGCCCCAAAAGAGTTGCCATGTCCTCTAGTTCTTTCCTAATTGATTGTCAGAGATCACCAACTAACACCGCGCAGTCAAGGCATTACCTCGGCAGTTGTGAACCCCATTGCATGACCCAAACCTCCAACTCGCCACGGAAGGCGGTGTAGTAGGCCAGCGTGTCAAATAAACCCACCCCGCGTGTTTGGGCGAGCCAACATCTGTATATACAATTGAACGCTGAAGCGCGTAGTTTGGGGTCGAATCCGTCACTGGAAAATCTCGGCATTCGAGCGAGCCAACGGACGGGGTAAACAATGAAGAACCCGCCTTGTAAAAATGGATGCATCTGCAATGGCATCGAAATATTGATAATGTGGCTGGTAACCGACGATATCTTGACTCAAAATATGTTCGATTTGTGCCATCCGCGCTCCGAGATACGGTCCATCCGTTTTCTGAACATTCATCCAGTTTTGGGATCGTGTTGTTTTCCGATCCCATTCCGCTTCCGCTTGCACTCTTGCGAGTGGGTGTATTTCCTTCGAATCGGCCATTTGATTGGCGATGGCCAGGATGGGATGTATGAGTTTAGGTCGCACGGCCGACAATGCGACGGCAACGTCCCTCGAGAAGTACTTGCCACTGATTTGACAAACTAGAACGAGAAAGTTGTAGAAAAGTGCCAAAATATCATCCAGTCTTACGATGCTGGTCGGCGGCAGCATGAGATTCAGCTCGCTGTTCCGTGAAGCTAGAAGAATGACTTACGGAAGTAGGGGTATATTGAGCAAAAGGACGTTCAAGATTTCTTGAATCTGGCTTCCCGACAGTTTGCAGATGCCTACTGCGCAGTGGATCATATCCTGGTCCGACCCAGTGCATATCTTTCGAAGTATCATGAAAGCCCCAATGTCAATGAGCGGCGATGAAGCTGCCTGCCTGTCTCGTGGCGTTACAGGGACAAAAATGCTATTCGAGGTGCACATACGAGCAAAACGCAAACAAGTCATCTATCACATGATCCGCTAAATCCGTCGGCATGGATCGGAGAAGCAGAGTGGTGTCCGCAGAGTCGCTGGAAGATAGATGGCTGAGGAGAATTGATGTGATGTAAAGTAGATGCAAGTCTACCTCGAAAGGGAACGCTCTGCGCGCGCCTGCTGTCGTCCTAAGGCGCGGTAAAGACTCTGCCACTGAGCTTGCGTCACATTCTTCAAACAGGTCAAGGCGGAAGGCTGCAACTCGGTGTCCCACCTGTCTTTCCCCGTGAGATGACTGGGCACGGTTTTGAACTAAAACGTACCCAAGGAAGATTGTAAGATCAGTAAGAGCATCCATTATTTGAGGCGAAGCGAAAGTGGATGTTTCTTGGACGAGCTTTCGATTTTGGACATTCTCTCGCTCAAGCGTAGGCCGCACTTTTGGAGCTCGATCCAAGCCTCGGCTCGCATATATGGGGAGTATGCGTACTGCAGAATGGAGAGCGACGACTCCGGAAGCCCTGCGGTGGCCTCGGCACAAATAAAGTGGATGGGATGCATGGCAATGGATGGAAAGGCGGGGTTTCCCAAGAGTAAAGCGGCAGCCTCGACGATGAGATTTTTCCACCCCTCCTTGACTTGAATTATGGTAATCAGAATGTCGTACCATCTCTGCGGTTCCCATTCCAGCGGCCATGTAATTTCGCTGAAGATGGGGTTCAAGAGCGCATTTACACCATGGTTGAGAAAGACGTACAAGAAGGAGTGAATCAGTTGGAGAAGAATAAGACGAGCCTCTTGTCTGGGCCATTTGCAGAGAGAGAAAGCGAACATATACACCGCGGATTTGGGGCCGCCGCAAAGCTGCGTTAAGGTAAGGCGAATTGCCTCCTTGGTAATCCGAGCTGAGTACATCGTCGGCCTAACATCACGAGTCAGTCCGCAGTCTTGAGCTAAAATCACTGAGCCTCGCCGACACAGTTCCATCAAGTCGTTGCACATATTGCCGGTGAGTTTGCGGCCGACTCGTTGGCGAAGAGCCAGTATTCTACCGCGTATCACCAGGTTATCGATTCCCCGGATGGTAACCTCTCCAAGAGCAAGTAAGGCCCTTCCAGAGAGAGTCCCTGGGCCCCAGACAGTGGACGTGTCGGTGAATGTCCGTTGAGATGTCCTGTCGGAAGCATCGTTTGAAGATGGGGTCTCTGAGCGGTCGGTAGACGAGTGGGCGATCTGCAGCTGGGTGGAAGTTTGGGACATGGGGGAGGATAAAGAGAACGATGCAGTAAAGTACAAGGCCAAGGCTATGCCACCCAATCCCATGCTGGTCTAAAAACATCTGTGGGTAGATAGTTCGCAAGCTCCCGCAATCAGAGGTTCTTCGATGTGGAAAAACTCAAGAGATCTCTGATCTTTCCGACTTGACGCTTAGGTATTTGCGGAGAAATGGGGTATTGTCCATTCAAGGCCGCGCAAAGGTATCCTACTGTTCCAAGTCCTGCTGCGGGATTTTGTGTTCAGTATAAATGAATCGGAATAGAACGTCACAAAATACCTTGTACTCTTCTCTTCTGCGGCTCGTTTCGCATTATCTTACAGTCATACATGCTCCTCATGCTCGCTATGGCCGTGGTGACGAGCAGAGATCTTCTGCTTGATAGCCACGGTGTCCTTGATCAAGTACGCCAGCTTGAAGCCCAAATTCAGTTCGTTGCCGGCGCCAGTATTATTAGCGTCGGGGCTTACAATCGGTCCAGTAATAGCCACCGCGCCAATCTTGATTCGAGCATCAATGCCATGTTACAAGGCGCCGTGCCAGTCGTTGCGACTCACAATCCACGGCAAGTCGGATTTAGGCTTGAATGATTCGTGGTGCGCAGCGGAATCGGCGCTCATGAAGCGGTTAGAAACGCGCGCGTTGGAGAGTGTCGCCCTCCGAGTCGCTGTGCGAGTGGCCGTTGAGAAGACGAGATGGGATAACATGGTGGTTAGGTTGAGAACAGATCAATATTGATCGGAACGGAGGTCTCCCAAGATTCGAAAAGACTTGTTACTTGCAACCAAAACAAAATCCTAAATCTACGAAAACAACAATACAGCCGCCTGAAGATTCAACAGTCCGTCCACGCTCTAAGGGCTCCAATGCAATCCCGTCCTCGACATGAACACCAACCCCATCGCGACTTGAAACGGGTCGCTGACGGCGAGATCCTCGTCGAGCAGCTGGTCATACATTTCATCCGTCGTCAGACTCCCAGCTACGCTCCCATGAAGGACCTTGAGGTGTCGGAACGGTGTCTTTCCAATGTCGAACGCAAAGTCCGCGATGGGGTCTGAAGTCGTCTGAAATCGGTGTCAGCGAGCGAAGCAATCAGGTTATAAGCATTACGCGGCCCAGAGGAATTGGATCATCGACAGGCGCGTCCACCGCGGTGGTGGCAGGAGATTCAAAGTTGTTGTCGTATCCAATAAAGTGCTCGAAGGCAAAGACGGACGAATTCGGGTATGTGTTGGTCGCATCGGAAAATGAGGATTTGCCAGGGAATCGCCAGTGCGTAATTGGCGTGGGCTCCGAGGAAGAAGAGGGCGACTGATTCTCTGGGAGGGGGGTATGTCGAGCAGAACGCAGGGCAGCCTTGGGATTATGGGCGAATGTAGGGGCCGTCCCCCAGGTGTTTAGAGACGCTCGTCGGAGTGCGGGATCGTCATTCTCGAGGAAGTGGGATTGGTCACAAGGGGCCGGCGAATCTAAGGCAGAAGGGGTATAAGTGTTTGCGGGGCTTCCTGCTGCGGTATATGGAATGGAGAGAGGACGCTGACGCCAGCCATACTGATCGGGGGTTGAACTGGATGCAGCGGGAATTGGAGCTGAGGGCGTTGGAGAGGTTCTGGCCAGTACGAAAGAGTTGTCAGAATCAGGAAAGGGAAACCCCCAGTCGAACGGTGGACCAATAGAGGGGGACAGTGGGTCGAGGTCAGATTGCGTGCGAGTAGGGTGCTCCTCAGGTTGCGGGTGCTGGCCATAGGTCGAGATAAGGTGTCTTTGCGATTCATGATAGTATGCGTGGTTTCCCCCTGGCGCGTCCGAGATTTGTCGCGTATAATGGTCTTCATCGGAAAGCGGCTTCGAGATACTAGGATATTGTCCGTTGAGTAGGAAGGAGTCGTCGGGGTCAGGCAGGCCAGGAAACGAAGAAGACGGGTCGATGGTTGGGCTAGCGAGGATGGGCGATTGGACGAGAGCCGTAGCCGCCGGACGTCCCACTCTCCTGCGCCGCGCGACCCCTTCACGCGCTCCATTCTTCTTCGCCTTCTTCGCCCGCACGACCCACGCCCTGATCCAAGGCACAGTGCTACGAAAGGTGTAGTGACAGTCAGTTAAACCTCGAGTTACGAATGGTGCGTACAGGCCGGTCGCAGAGCTCAGGTCGGTGTAGTCTTCTTTCGTCAAACGTGCCCCGTCGTTGTTGAGGTATGCAGCATTCAAAATCTCAAGCTGCCTGTCATCTGCGAAGACGGCTGGCGAGCGTCAGCCTGATGTTTGAACGCTTGGACAGTATCTACCTTTTCTTTTCTCAGCGGCGGGCATGGTGGCACGAACAGGAAACCGAGAGTGACGGCACGCCCCTAAACGGACTGTCGGTCTCGCTGCGCCATGTAAGCTTTCAATACTGACGGAAAGCACAGACTCTGTATAATTTGGGCAGTGGTAATAGATGGTATTTGTACATTGACATGCATGATGCATAAAAGGGCATGAAGAACGTCTTGTACAATCGTCAAAGTCAGTAAGGCGTGAGGGAGTAAGTAAATGCGTAACATGCGTGAGGATGCGTGGGTAGGTGCGTATACGTAGGAGACGTGAGGGGGACGAGTAGCGAAAGCGTAGATCAAAACATTGAAATATATAGCAGGGAGGACAGCGAGGAAGCATTGACAGGAGAACGGAATGGGACAAACCAAAGGAGTGTGGCGGGCACGGGAGTCCGGGTGTTAAATAGAGAGACGGATGAGCGGTGTTGGAACAGTGGTGGATGGTGGTGGTAGACACAGATGAAGATGATTTTGTTGCAGGGAGGACGGACGAAAGCCGTCTCGTTTACGCCCGAATTTGGGACGTGGTAGTGTGTGGACGATAATTGTCGCAGACCACTAGTTGACGCGCGACATCCGGCGCGAAACAGTCTTGCCAGGAACAAAGGCCTTGAACGCACGGCGCACAAGCGTGATCGTAGTATTCCCCTCGCGCGGCGACGCAGTCCCAGGTCCCGCATAGGTATGCATCATCCCCAGCTCATCCACCGAAGCGCTCTGCCGATTCTCGCTCTCCACCGGCGGCCGCATCGCGCGGCGCGCCGAATGGAACGCCCGATGGTTCTGCGGTGGGGTAGGCGCACTGCTGCTGGGCCCGATAGTGTACGACACAGGACCCGCATTATCCGACTGATAGCCCTTACCAAGCCGCTTCACCCCCGTCGTGGCCATCAGAAAGCGGTCATAAACCCCCTCCAGGCGGCGCAGACTGGGTGAATCCGGCACAGGAGCAGCCTGTGCGTTGGGTTTCCTCGACGGATAAGGCTCGACATGGAACGGCGACGATGTGAGCTCGTCGAAAGAGCGCTCGTTGCTGCTCAGATACGAGTGCTCCTCAACTGCGCGGGGCGTGGTCGGCGCAACAAAAAGGCTCCGGTCCAGCATGTCCGAAAGACGAGGAGAAGGGAGAGGCACGATCGCTGAACACACATCGTCAATTAATTATCCGTACTTGGCAGGACGAGACGACTCACGTTTAGCAATCTCCAACTCGAGTTGCGCAACCGGAGTGATGCGCCGCTCGAGCAAATCTGCGTGCGACCGACTTTTCTCCTTCCGCTTCGACGGCGACCCGGTCAAGTCCACATCGAGATCCAAAGACATATCCAGAGCAGCATCGGGCGACCGTGCGCTGACCGTCGCACGGCGCGGCCGGGTGGGCGTGGGCGTATGCAGCCCTGCGAGGATCTGGCTCGTCCCCTCACTGAAATCCAGCGGATTTGCCACGGTGGAGGTGGCGGCCGCATCCAGCGACATGTTCTGGCTCAAGTCCGGATCCGCGAAGATTTGACTCGCGGCGAGGACTTTGCGCGGCAGTCGAGATGCGGAACGGTAGGTGTGCGTTTGGGATGCTGCACGCGACAGAGGCGCAAGCGGCAGCGGGGGGAGCGGCGTAACGTCCTTGGAAGACGAGGCAAAGTTTTGGCGGGCGTCTTCGACGACCTCTGCATTATCATCCTTCAACAAGAATCAAACCGAGCAGAAAATGGAACATACGCTCAACGTTGCGCATCCAGATCGCCATACGGTCTATCCGGTTGTCTGCCCCCACTCGCTCGTTATGCACGGCATGGCGAACGACAGGAAGAGAGGATTTGGCTGGAAATGTGTGAGGTTGTGTTTTGAAGACTTGCTCCCCTACATACCATCTCGTTCGAAGGCCTCGTCCTCCCAGGACTCTCGCCGCAAACTAGGACTACGCCGAGATACCGCGTCATCCTGGTCCGCGCCCGAAAGCGTCTGCGAAGAAACATTCCGGCTCGCGGCCTGCGCCAGCGTTGTGTTCTTATAAAATTGCAGTGTTTTATCTGGGTCGAATGTGAGCTGCGGGTAATCTCGATCGGACAAAGGCGTACCAAACGACAACTTGACACTGTGTTTGAAGCTGTTAATCGCAAAACTGCTGCTGCTTCTCGGAGACACAATGACACCGGAAGAAGACCCCCGGGGCTGCTGCTGCACCTCAGGCGTGGGGGGCGGCGCCACCGGTCTCGGCGGCGAAAGCACTTCGTTCTCTTTATCGCGCGCGCGCTCCCTCGCAGCAAGCGCCTTCTCCAACTTCGCAGCCCTCTCCCTCTCCTCCTCAAATTGTGCATCCCTGTCCCTCTCCAACTCATCCAGTCTCTCCATCTCCCTCAACCGCTCCTTTTCCCGCTCCCACTCGCGCACCCGGTCCTTCACCGAGTCGCGCTTCTTCTGCTCCTTCGTATGGTTGTTGCGGTTCGCACCCGTCAGATCAGCCAAAGGTCTGATCTTGGGCATGGTATCCTTGGAGGCGACCCTGGGCGGCTGGGGAAGATTTTCTCGCCGGGCGCCTATAACGGCGAGCGGCCTGCGGGAGTTGGCGGCGGCCGCGGTCAACGACATGACGTTCTGTTTCGCTGAGCTGGCAGGTGGCGACGCTGGCGGAGAGCCCTTGATGGGCGAGAGGTCAACCACAGGAGGGACAGGGACGCGTTTGCGCGCCGGTACTTGAACTACGACGTTTCGGTAAGCTCAAGCTAAATGTAGATGCGCAGTGCTTACTCTTCGACGTGGTGACCCTTGGCTGCGATTTGGCCCTAGTAATGCTGCGCTGGCTGGTGTCGCCTTCCTTGGAGAAGCTCGAGTCGAGCCCGGGCGGCGTGACGTTCTCTTTGGCGGTGGAGGACCAAGGAGACGCAAGTTTGGCGGGGTCCTTTTCGAAAACCACCGACGAGGTGTAGCTGGCGGATCGTCCTGTGCATATGATGAATCCAGCGACTTTTATACCTGGAAAGGCAGCTTACTGTGCAAATTATCGCGTTCATTGAGTTGCCGCCAGTATGGGTCGTTCATCGCGTCGGACGCGGTGCAACGCAAGTCGGCGTTGGGAGAGATCATCCTACGCAACAGCTTCTCGATGGTCTTTGACATCTTCCAGCTACCGACCCATTTGCCTCGAAGCTGAGCGCAAAGGTGAGCGAAGGAAGGTGCACAGAAGAGCCAGACTCACTGTCCGCGCCCAGTACTTCTCCAAATCTTCCTTGGTCGAGAACTGTTCCTGGTCTGAATGCTCGAACGGCGTTCGCCCAATCAATATCTCGAAGAAGGTGATCCCAAGAGACCACACGTCAGACTTTCTGTGGTAGTGTCAGTGGGGTGTTGACTCTCTAGCAGATAACGTACCTGGTGTCGTGCGGAAGACCGCGAGCACGCTCAGGGGAGAGATACTGTGTGTTGCATTAGACGACGCCCAGCAGACATGGAATGACTTGCCTCGGGTGTTCCATAAGACAGGTTGCTGTGGAAAGCGGTGCCTGACTTCATGTCATATTTTTCGGCAAACCCAAAGTCAACCAGGACAGGGATGTTCTTGCTGGAGAGCAGGATATTGGCGGGCCTGGAGGAACGTTGAGGTGAAAAGAGACGATTGAAGGACCGGTGCTCACTTGATGTCGTTGTGGACAACTCCGCGCTTGTGCAGAAACTCGACGCCGGAAAGAAGAAAATGAAACCATTCGCGAGCCTTGGCCTCGTCTACCTCTACCGGTACGAGCGTCGGGAGGAAGGCCCTGAAAAGAAGTGATTGTTAGTGAAAATATCAACAAGTGAAGTCGACGCGCGACGACGAGGGATTTCACGCGTCAAACGCATTGAAGCTCGTCTGGCAGGACAGAAGTACTGGTTTCGAGTACTCACATAGTAATTAACGCGTAGGATGGAGTGATTATGAACGAGTGAAACGGGATGATCGAGGGATGGGGGTCCGACTTGAACGAGCGCACGATCTTCATTTCGTTCCACCTAAAGACGGAATAGGTCGTCAATACGCAGCATAGGTGCTGATAGAGCGACATACAGCGATCTAACGCGTGCGGCAGTCGTGGATGTCTTGGAACGGTGGACGAGCTTGACGGCAATCTTGGTCTCTTGGAGCTTGACGGAGCCATCGGCGGGTGAGTCGGGGTCCTCCTTTGGGCGACAGAGCCATACGCTGCCTACGAAGAGGGTGTCAATACGCGTCGAATGAAAGAGGGGATAGAGGTAGATGTACCCCAGTTCCCGTAGCCAATCTCCTCGACAAACTGGAGCTTGTCGGAGAGGACCTGGTCAGAGAGTGAGAAAACGTCAGAGCCCTCCATCCTGCTAGACGACAGCAGAGTGAGAGAGCAAGGTGAAGCGGCGAAAGTTGATGCGTTGAACGGGGTCACGTGCAGTGTGCGATCACATCAAGGGTGTAACCGCGACAATCATCCTCGGCGCGCGCGCCCTTCAGATACGCGACGTACGCGACGTATGGATGTGCCGTACATCCACAGTGTGAGACGCGAATTCGACGCGCTTTGGGCTCAATGCCAGGGGAGAAATAACCAGTGGACTTCCAGATTTTAATAAACCCAGTGAGTCGGACATTTAAGGTCGTTAGCGTTCCGACTCACTGATAATTTATGATTCGTGTAATGGAAGCTCCAAGACGGGACAAGGGCAACCAACAGGCGCTGAGTTTCACGGGTCTCCAGCAACTGTCAATCTAAACCTGAGCACCAACCCGCTTTGGCATTGTATGTTCCCACGGTTCAATTCTGTTAAAAAAAGTTGAAACAAGGAAAGTCGTTCGAGGTGAAGTACCAAGGAATCTGAGGGCAGATGTTTGGGCCAGCTCAAACCAGTATTTTGACTGGGCCAAAGTAGACTTTCAAGCCAAAGAACATGGGTATTTCACCCAGTTCTGATCCGTTTAAGGGGATGATTGGGAGTGGGCGGCAAGGGGCGGGCACATTGGGCAACAATGTCTCCTCGCTCATCTCTCAAAACCCACTCAAGTGGTTGAACTTGGTCGATCTCGGTCAGTTTTCATCCGTTCAACCTGTTTTAAACTTGTATGAAAGCGTACGAGTCCTACCCAGACATCTACCATGCTCTCCAACGCCCTTCAGATACGCGACGTTCGCGACCGTCGCTCCACCTTTTGCGTGAAAAGCGACTGGATACCGGTATTTTAAAATGGTCTTGAAATTCCGGCGCGATCAAAAAAAAAGCTCGACAATAATTCATACACAAACCCGCCGAATGAGAGACACTGTACAGTTTAAGAAGTATCTAAGCTCTATTAACCCCACGACGCATCCTCAGCCACAGATACCTTGAGAAATGGGAAGGAAGGTCAAGAAGATGGCCGACGGGGAAAAAATTCCGGTTCTCGTTGCCCTTTTTCCCCCCGCATGCACTGCAAGCACGTCCCATAAGGACGTAGTCGGAAGGGCCACGCAGCGCCGGAGTAGCTTTGTCGGTGATGATAAAGTCGGGAGGTCCGGTATACCCGGGCTCGCCGAAGCAGACTATCATTATGAGAAGAATATTTCCTGAGATTGAGATTGATTGAGACTGAGCATAGAACTGTGAAAGAATCCGACGCACGGTTATGAAACCATTTCCAGAGGGTTTCTCCCATCGCCTTCTGCCAAGCGATTCGTCCTTTGGGGTCTACAGGAGAAAAAATGGCGGGGTGGGTGGGAGCAAACAACAACGTGTCGATGGCGAGCGTGAGGAGGAGGTCTAGATCGTCTCGGCGAGAGCTGGGGACGAATACATGTGAGAACTTTGTGCTATTGGCCCGCACGAGATCAATGGCCGCGATGTCAGTCTTGTGCAGACAAGACTTGAGCATTTTTCGAACGGTCGGGTTCTCGAGGATATCCTGCACTCCCACCGCCACTAGTCCCAAGCTGTGCACCACGGTAGCCTGGTCACCGAGAGCGCCCAATGCAGCCGGCGATCCCAAGACATCGTGCGCATAGAGTACCCGTTCTATGTCAGGGAATTGTGCTTCAGTCAGAAGTCGTTTGGATTGCTTGACGGCGCAGAAGTGGTAGGAGGCGTTATGCCTTGCGACGACGAGCTCTCCACAATCTCCGCAAACCGCCATCCGCCAGGACTGCAGGACCTCGCGAACATCGTATACGTTCGCCTCTGCAACCGCATCGATGGCCTGAAGCATATTGTTGCGCGTGATGGCGTCCGTGTCGACGACGACCTCGACAACATGCGTCTTGCGCCAGGCACCAATGCCCTGCTGGTTGCTGGTCGCTCTCTCAGCGCTCTGCTTTGTCCGACCGTGAGCATTGGACGCTCGAACGACGTCCTTCCCGTTTCCTAACCCTCGGAAGAACTCGTCGAATTCGGGGGAGGGCAATGGGGCAGCCCAATGGCCGAGGCGTTGGGGGTCGGCATCTTGGTCGAGAGAGTCCAAGAACCAAGCGCGCTCATTGATGGCAGCCAGCTGGTGCTCGCGCTCCTCGCCTTTGGGAGAAGCGATCAACCCCGTCCATGCTTTCTGCCCTTCGCCTGGCCCGCGAGCCACCCACTCCTCGTGTCCGCGCTTGGCTGCAGCCATTGAGCGCAGGAAGGTCACGGCAAACTCCATCATACGAGCAGCTTCCTTTGCTGAAGCAAGGGCCTCCGTGATACCAGCAGTGTCGAACAGAGCCTCTGCACGGTCCTTGATAAGGCGCAGGAAGGAGAGCATCGCCGCCTCGTCTTCTCTTGGTGGAATATTTCCTGACTTCAGCTCTGCAGCGACAAGGTGTGTGAGAGTTCCTGCCTTGAGTCGGCTGAAGAAGTCAACGTTTCCGCGAGTAGGAGCCAGTATTGGGTCGTATTTGATTCGTCCTGCATCTCCTGTCGGCATAAGGATTGACAGCTGGGATGGACTAGGACCTGTTTGAACGATTGACATGACGCCAAGGGACTCGTTGAACGCATCACCACGGGATTGGCGATAGCGACGATCAGGCAGTTGTTTGAGAATTGCTCTGGGAGATGTTCCAGCAAGGAAGGATCGTTGATCATCGTCGGACAAGAATTCCCAGGCTGAGATGAGATCACCTGCGCGAAACGTCGCAGCAACAGGGTTCGATTGAGTAATAATGATGAGGGGACGAATGAGGGACAACAAGCGGCTGAGGAGCAGAACATGAATCCAGTAGAGGAGGTGGTGTAGGATTATTCTCCAAAAATCGACGTATGGGCCGATAAATCGGGTAATCACGGGGGACGAGAGGTCGCCTGCCGCTGGTATCTGAGGGCTGAAAATGCGACGGAGATGGCGGTCCTCCTTCGGTCCTCGCCCTACGGTAGCATCCCAGTAGCCTCCGAAGGTACCAAGAAGACCTTCGAGAGGAACGTCCTTCGTAATTTCGAGGCAAACAACCCTTCCTTGGGTGAGGCGGAGAACACCGGCCAACTTCTCCTTGAGCAAATCCAAAGCGCTCGGGGATATCTTGAGGGTCTGCTCCCGCTGGAGCAAAGACACTTCATCGTTCAGCAATTCCCGAAGGCGCATTTCGAGTAGCAAATCGCGTTCTGTGCCCAGTGGAGCTGGGTCTTGAACGTAAAGGGATAAGAGGTGCGATTTTAGCTGTTGCTGCTCAGCCGATGGCTCGAAAATGGGCAAAACTCCTCCAGGGGAGCTGTTCAGAGCATCGGAGCCCAAGATGGCTCGTACGATTCGCTCAAGGTGGCTGATGACTGGGAGGGTGCGGACGTGGACTGCACTCTCGATGGGTGTGTCGAGTTCGAGGAGATGATAAGTCGAAAAATGGACTTCTTCCAGACAGTGAAGGAAATTGACGACTCGAACGTCACTATCCGCTTCCAGGTCATCCCACCCCCTCTTCCCAGCCAGCACGGTGGTGAAGCCGGCATACGGGCTGATCGTTTCAGTGTTCGCCTGCCTTGTAGCCGACAGCGCTTGTAGAGCCGAATTTGAAGCTAGGCGTTTGAACACGGCGGTGACAGCGCCACTGAGCCCGTACTCGACCATGGCCTCTTCAAAAGGCTGCTGAATGCTAGGGAGAGTGGCGCCGAGTAGTACGAGCTGGAGGATGGTATTTGGAGCGTCTGCAGGGTGCATTGCGAGATATCGATGGCGAGAGTCGATTCCCGATTGCCCGGGGGTGCTCACGCGCCGTATGTAGATCGCAGCGACAGAGTTGAGGCAAGGGTCATTCCGTTTGCTCAACCGCAGTGTTCCGTTTGCCAAGTATTTTTGTATATCCCACGACGTAGGGTTTGAAGCGATGTCCACCAGGAGTTCGGCGGTCTTAGCAGGAATTTTGGTCCAAACATGAGAGTCGGCGGGAATGGGCTCATGGCCGTTGTGAGATATGAAAGCAGAGACGACTGCTTGAATTCGCTGTAAGGAGTCGATGTTTTGCCCCAGCGCCGCTTGCTGCTTCTTCAGCTCACCGCGCGCCAGACTTTCGATCTCCTGAATCCAAAACGCTGAGATAACAGCGGCGTTTTGGAGGCCGCTTGCCTTTCGACGAGCAATGGCACGTTCAGGATGCTGAATAGCTTCCAGATGGCGTTCAGCACGACGCTGCGCATTCTTTTTGACTGGATTCGATTTGGCTTCGCCGTCACTGATCTGAGTATGCAGTCGGTTGAGGTGTTCAATGGACAGGACAGAAGTGACTTACAACAGCATGGCGCTTGCGGACAGGCGCGCTCTTCAACCGTCATGAGTAACCGACAGAACAAGATTGAGGGCGTGAAATACCTGAGACGCCTATCGAGATATGCTTGGTCAACGAGGATAATAGAAAGTGGAGAACATATACGCACTGGCGCAACTGCCTCGACTGCCTCTCCGTCGTCCTCTTCGTCCTGTAAACATCGTTAGTGGCGACCCAACAATCCGGATATATGCCTACTTGAATTATCAACCGGATTCGCCTCCTTTTGACGCGCCGGGGGGGTTTCTGGTCACGAATTGTCAGAAAACATGGATATATGCGCACGAGAAGGAAGGCAGAACGTGGGAACATCCAAGTAGTTTGCGACATACCTCTTCGTCCGAGTCTATGCTTGCATCGAGCGCTTGCGCGGTCACGTGGAGGCTCTGAAATGCGGTGGTGAGGTCGAGGCCGGTGTACAGAAGAAGAGCATACGCCGGCTGCTCCTCGATCGTCGTCGTCGTCGTCGTCGTCGTCCTCGGCATAGTCGACGTCGACGTCGATGTCGTCGTCCTTTGGTGGCAGAACATCAGTAAAAGAGGTAAAACACGCCAAACACGGCGCGATGAGGACACACACCTCGATACGTCGCCTTTTCCCAGCATTCCCAAGCCCGGGCTAGTTACAGGAATGTCAGGTTACTTCGAGGGCAGGGAGGGATGGGCAGGAAAAAGGAAAACGCGTACAGGACGCGACGCGACTAGGAGTCGGTGTTTGTGACTTTGACCTAAGGTTGACGACTTGGAGGCCTTCAGGAAGAAGGAAAATGGTGGTTAGAAGGTCGTGGAAGAGAGAGAGGAAGGGGAGAACACACCATCGTATCTGATGCGAAGGTGAGGAAAGAAGCCAAAGAGTAAGGGGAGTGAGCGCGCTGGCTGCTGAAAAGGACGGGCAGGCTGTAGAGGACCAGCAGGCTGTAGAGGACGAGATGGGGACGCGTTCAGTGACGACGCGTTTGGCTATCTCTGAGTTTGGCAGAGCTTGTCCTCGGCATATATTAATTGATCGAAATATTATATTTCTCGGTCCGCATCGCCCAATCCGGTCTGTTGTTTGCTCAAACAAGCCTGTCTCCGTCGTCCAACGCCTTGAATATCCACCAGCAACGAAATATCGCTCGTAGGCATCGGAGAGAACTTGAAAACTTGGATTTTTCGAACTGGAAATTCAGAAGGCCACGTCGTTCAATATCCAGCCAAGAACCGAGCGCAAAAAGAGGAACACAGCAGAGGGAAAAGAAACCACAGACGCAAAGAGAAACCGAGGCACGACTATCCATGCAGTCCAACGAGCGGATCCAAGGAGTACGTTCCATTGCAGTGAAAACGGCAAAAACAAGGGCTATCTACCTAGAAAAAAGGTCAGGAGCAATCGGCAAACAGGAGGAAACACGAACCTACGACCGAGTCTCCATGTCCATTCCCCTACGCCGGTCAAGAGCGCAGAGGGCGAGGGCGATGTCGACGTCGAAGTTGATACAGTGACCGTCACGGAGAAGCTTTCTCGGTTCCTTCGATTTGCGTCTTCGCCCGAAACCGGTATGGTCAGCTTGTGGTAATGTTTTTAAAATATGTATAGTCTTGACTGTCGATTGAGATTGGTCTGAGGTTTGATCTAGGTTTGAACCGACCGCGCTGCGACGGTATGAAGCCACGAACAACTTTAAACGGAGCGTGCAATCAGTAAACGGCTGGGAAGTGACTGCTGAACATACCTCAACACTGCGCCTTTGCAAATCTATACTTGCGGAAGGCGTGATGACTTGGCAGCACCATCCAACTGAATCAAGAGCGAGCCTGGCCAAGAAGATGCATCCGCGATACTTCTGGACCAGTTTATACGGGGCAAATGTTGACGACGTTGCACTTCGGATGTTCGAATACGGACTGGGAGGGTGAGCGCTAACAGAGTGCATGACCGCTGCACGCACCTGTCCTGCTCGCTGCGCTACCATATCCGCGAATTAACGCGCAGCTCGTCTTCAACCCCTACGGGATCTGTGGACCCCAATGCGTCGCATGAATCCCTCGATCGAGACATGATTCTGCAGTAAAGTGTTGGAATCCCCCCCGACGGTCGACGCATCCCATTGACAGACCCTCGTGCATGTTGTGGTCTTCGTCGCGATCGTGTGTGGTTTCGTTTCTCGCCGTCAAGCTTGCGTGTCGCCTGGGGTTCATGCGGTGAAGACTGGTCGCGTCGAGGCCGTTGGGCGCACCAGGCGTTGCGCGGACCAGGTGGTTCAAGACATGAGGCGGAAATCTCCGTGTTTGATGGTCTCCTGATTTCCGGCGCGACTTTCAAGTCGCCGGTGCCGCGCCTGCTCGATTTCGCCCACTTGGGCAGGAGGCAATTTCGCACAAACGAAACGGCGCCGCCGTCCCCGACCCTCCCTCCCAGGATCCTTCATCAATTCTGCATGCAGCTGTCCAAGTCTTGTTCAAATCTCCGCCAAAAATCAACGGTATCGGGAGACATCTGTGTCACTGGTAAGTGCGAGCTCTGGAAAGAAAGCAGTACACTTAATTTCACCTTCAGTAACATCGACGAGGTCGAATACTGTCCGTGCGTGATCGCCGCCACAACGGTCAGCTCAAGCGGAAAGGTGGCGCGACACCGATAGGCCGCATAATCGGCTCGACTACCCTCCCACTCACTGTGGAGCGGCTACTCTATCATCTCAAGTTCCGCATCTCGCTGCTCTTGGGCTGACACGGGCACCTCGGCTGGGTTCATGGATGAGGAGGAGATAGATGTGGGACGGTGCCGTATCTCTTTCGTCTGTTTTGGGCTCAATATTCTTCCTTCCCTCGCTCCGTTCGCTCAGGCTCTCAACCCGGCGTGAACTCGCCCTGCCCGGTACTCTTGGTGTTATTTAGCCTGGGGATGTGATCACAAGGTGCGCGAAGACTCAGGACTTATCCCACACCACACCACTGACGCGCCTTTACTTTCCAGTCCTGAGATTCCGATACTATGCTCACAGCCATCGAGTCCGCTCCCCCGCAAAGGCTTCTTCCTCTCCGCCAACTCGACCGAGGACAACTTTGAAGGCAAGATCGGCGACGTGCAAGAGACGGTCGCCGCCCTCAGCACACTGCGCTCACCATCGACGCACCGCTGTCACCCTCCACGCCGACTTCGCGGAGATCTACGAGGCGCTTGCGGCGCGGCGAAAGGACAACGACAACGACTGGCGGCCGACGCTGCCTCTATGTACTCGAAGCCAACACCTCTGCCGCCTCATCGTCCCAGTTTTTCTTTCCCCCCTCCCTTCCCGCGCCCCGGGCGACATCGGAGCCTGCTCAAACGTCTCTCCATTCCCTCCGTTTTGGCATTCAACCTGGCGCTGGCAGTGGGGCGTGGGGGCCGAGCAAAAGCGGTAGCGCTACCGCCGACGGTGGCGTGCAAGGGCGGCATGCGCCCGCTCGCGTTGGAGAGTGTGACGAAGCGCGTGCCGACGGCAAATATCGGGGCGAGGAGGGTGGCGAGGAAGGTGGTCAATGCGGTTGGGGGATAGGCGCTTGCTGGCAGAGCCTCAGGGTCGACTAGGAGGGTGTAACGGTGAGAGAGGGCACCCGCCGCCGCTCGCGTAGTCCGGCAGTTTCGCAAATGAGTCGCTTGGCCAACTCGAATTCGGGAGCTACTGCCAGTGGACTGCTGTTCCTGCTGCAGGTGAGCGCCATCCAGTTACACAACATCAACCAGGTGTAATGTCGTTGCAGGATTCAAAGTTGTGGTAATAGAAAATTCTTGAAATCCAGCGCTCATTTCCCTCTCTTCTGACCATCAGAGCCTCTTCCGTTCAACCTAAGTATATCCTGTCTCTCTTCCTCTGCTTTATCTGAGCACTACATCTGACGACCACATCTCCACTTGAACCTCGATGGCGCATGTGGCCGAAACCAAGCACCATGGACAACGTCCTGTGCCTGTCCCCCTGCGACGCTCCGCACGCATCGTCGCCGCCGCCTCTGACCGCGCCATCGCTACCAACCCGCCGCCTGCTCTGCGACGCTCTCCTATGCCGCGAAGTCATATATTGCCTCGCGGAGGTCCACGAGAAGACTTACCACAAGACTTACGACGATGTGGTCCACGGCACAATTGCCCCGACCTCCACTTCAAGATGGGGTCAGCGAAAAAGTTGAAGAAACACATGGGAATGTGACCGCGGGGGCGACAAGCGACTCTGGTTCTCATTCGCAACGCGTCAGGGGTATACAAGTGGTGAAGACGAAAGTTTGAGCGACGGCGTGTCGTCGTTGAGTGATGGCGTCTCGCCGCGGAGCAATGAAAAGTCTTACTTAGCTCTGTAGGTTGCGTTGAATCTTGAAACACGGTCCGTTGTCGCTCAATGACCGCACCTCTTGTTTGAGCGACGGGACCTCGTCGCTCAAATATGAGTAGTATCAAATATGAGTCGTAAGTTTGGGCTCCCTAGAGTCGAGAGGCAAAGTGAGTCTCAAAATTCCAAAATTCCATTTGCCTGGTTGAGTCTAAGTCGCCATATTGTTGGAAGCTGAGGTTGAAGTGGCCTGAATTTCAACCTGGCTTTGCCATGGTGAAATGTGCAGCTCTATCTTGGAGAAGCCACGTACAGTATGTACTGTAGAGGAGTCCATAACTGAGGCTTTCACCCTGGCAATGCAAGGGCGAAATCGATTTCGATCAGTTTTCATCAGTTTTTATCCGTTCAACTTGTTTTAAACTGGTATGAAAGCGTACAGGTCCTCACCAGACATCTAGCAGGTTCTCCATCGCCCGCCTAGCTCAATCGGATAGAGCGTCAGACTTTTAAAGCGGGCATTTACAAAGCAATTTGTAAACGGGCATCTGAAGGCTGCGAGTTCGACCCTCGCGGTGGGCTATTCATCTTTTTTTTCTGCTTCTTGGGACCGCCTTTTGCTCGCTGTACCTCACCTGCGATGCTCTTAAAGTTCGGGGAACTCAGTTGAGGAGCCTATACTGTCTGTCGTATTTATATTTCGCAACGGATCAATGAGACGGGAAGTCGGTTCAAGCTGCATTATTGTTTCGAAATATTCCAAGCTCATCCGCTGAGGTTCAAAGCTTTTTTCGAGCAGAAGCAGCGTGTAAGCTGCCCGCCGTTTTCTGCATATACCAGAGTGCGCCGCCAATCAAAGTAATGTATGTTCAACAGTTGTAGAAGAGCGATCGGCACAATCAATGTTGAACTCGGTCCGCAATTCGTCGAGGCTTCACTTCAGGTCTTCTTGATATCTACATCTCCCGGTGGGCTCCTTATTGCATCTAGCAAGATGAGCAAGTCTGAGAGCTGAGTATAGATATGATAGACCGAATTTCTATGAACCGAAATGTTGAATTTTGCGGGACCCGGCCTCTCGATGTTGTATTTTCTCGGGCATCTCGCTGGACCTCGATAAACGTTAACGCAGAAACGCGACGGTGGAGCCCCAGCCTGTATCCTATGGTATCCCATCAACGGCGGGTCCGACATACAGACCTCGGCCGCGCACGACCTCTTGACGAGGGTGAAATCGAAACCAACCAAATTGAAACAAGAGATTTGTGCATGTCTTCACTGTTGGAGGCGGCAGTCGTGCGAAATACTCCCGAGTGCTTCAATACATTGACTCGAGCTCTTTCCGAGCTCATTCCAGGCGGGAACGCGGAAACGACCAAGTTAAATTGACCCAGCTAACCTCGGGTTTTCTCGATACGCGCCTGCATGGCCTCCAAGAAGACATTACTCGTAACAGGCTGCTCAACGGGGGGCATCAGCGCCGCCATTGCGTACGCCCTCGCGAGCCGCGGCCACACCGTCTTCGCCACCGCGCGCAACCCCGCGAACCTCCCCCGGAGCTCACCTCCCACGCCCACGCCACCCCCTCCCCCTGAAAGCGGCGTCCTTCGCCTCCGTCGCCACCGTCCCCGAGGCCGTAGCTGCCGCGGGCATGGGCCTCGACGCGCTCGTGGGTGGGAACTCGAATACATTGATGTTGGCGTCGAAGGGGTTGGTGACCGTGCCCAGCGGGACGGTATCAGCGCTGACGCCGAGCGGCGCGAGCTTGATGCGCAGGGTGTCGGAGAGGCTCGTCAGCGCCTTGGACGAGGCGTAGGTGCCGATCCACGGCGTGTTCACGACCGCGCCGACGCTGCGTATATTGACCGCGCGGCCGCGGCCCGCGACGAGGAGGTCCGGGAAGGCCTGCACCGTGCGCGGGGTGCCCCAGATGTTCGGGTCGTACAGCGCGACGGCGCGGGCGATGTCGACGTCGAGCAGCGGTATCGTTCCGCGTTGGACACGGGGCGTAAACTTGCCGTGTTTTGATCCGAGACTCACGCACCGCGCTTCATAACTGACTCCGGTGACTGAAGCGCAAACGGACAACCGGCCAGCATTCAAAGACCATGACCCAATGTACCGCTTGCAAGGCTGACGAGTTCCCGGACGGTACCAGCGCCTGCTCTCTGTGTGCCGCCACCTTGGCAAAGGCGTTCCAGGACCGCCTCGACATTATGAAGCATAAACTACGAGAACAGATAGAGGCCGTATTCCAATCCTTTAACGTCGAGGCCCTCGCCACAAGGGCTACCAGCGTCATGGGCAAGGAACTTGCATCTGTTTTGCGGATCGCACAAGGAGGGTACAACTCCGTGCGTCCTTGTCGCCAATCTCCCTCTCCATCCCCTGACAAGGTGGTAGATCCTTGCCGTCGCTTTCACCGACGGTACCGATGTCCTTGTACGAATAGCTGGAAGCTATCACAACAGTGACCCTCTGTCCGATGAGCTCGCGACCCTCGTGTTCCACTCCGAAGTGAGTTCTGTTGGTGTGATTTCCAACTCTTTCCTTGAATCTTCCCAGGTTGCTACCCTCAAGTATCTCAAGGCGAACACGTCGATATCGGTCCCCCAAATTTATTACTCAAATTCCGATCCCGCAGAGGCCGGCGCCAGATTCATGATAATAGAAAGGGTGAGGAGCCACTTCCATTCATGGCGTGTGCTTACTACGTACAATCCCAGCTCAACGGCGTCCCTCTTGACAATGTTTGGCAGTCGCTGTCGAATGAACAACAACACGATGTTTTCGCTCAGTGGGTGCCCATGCAAGCCGAGTTGTCAAAGCAGAGATTCAACGCAATTGGATGTCTCACTACTCATGTGGGGGACATCGGTCCTCTTTTACCCTCGTGCCTCGCAGAATACACTCTCCGAAAGCCGCATTGGGGTCCGTTCCGTTCGACTCCAGAATTTTTAGAGGGCCAAGTGTGCTCAGTCCTCGACGGTTTGACCGAAAACAGCATAAAACGTAACTTCTTGGAACACCTTTTGACGGGGATTCGGGCGCTGCCCAGGGAGAAGTTCCACAACGAACATCTTGTTCTTACCCACGGTGACCTCAGCCTCAGTAACATCCTTTACGGGTCCTCGGGCAACATCGCAGGCGTGATCGACTGGGAGGGCTCTAGTGTTCTTCCGGTCTGGGCGGCATTCCAGGATGTTGATTTTTTGTGCTGGATGCCAGATGAGACGGCACTGCGGGAGACTTTAATACCTGCGACGGAGGACACAGCTTTGCCAGTTGCCCTACATCCCATCCTCAGAGAGCTGCTTTCTTTGGCAACTGGGACTGAGGATCCGCAACTTCGACATTTACGTGCGCGTGTTGCCGAGCTCGGAGCGTCGTTTAGTTGGATTTCTGAACCATTCTTGTCGCTTTTGGAGGAATCAATGTTGAGTTTAGATTTACTGTATTGCTGGCCGGGGATTAGGCAAAAACTCCGACATTGGGTGACTTTCCATAACGATTAAAGAACGTTTTCCGAATATTTTGGAAGCTTTCCGACCAAACGCCGCGACAGGTGTCGGGACCCCATCAGTTCGGGCACAGGAAAACGTCAGGAATCTATTCGAATATATTAGAATCTGAAGGAGGGGTCGACCCCCCCTCTTCAGATTAAACGAAAAAGAATAAACTACTTTGGCGGTACCCAGCAACTTGCCGCCAGTGTCTTCGACGACTGAGTGGCCCGCCTGGTTTGAGAAAAATGGAGTGAGCTTACGATGCGTTACGGAGTCCATTCCGTTCCTCCTTCGGTCAAAACGGCACAAGTCATTTCTTCTTTCTTTTGTTAGAAAAATCCAGTGGTTGGCACGTCAGCTGAATATTCCCAAAGTGGCCAGCATCACTGGCACTCTCAAACAAGCTCAGAAAGGCGCGAAAATATGCTATTCGTTATGGAAAGCCACCCATTTCAGTGAGAACAAGGAAAGCGAGTACAAGGTAGTATAACGTCGCGAGGTGAATACAAAACTTGCAGGGAATGGAAAACAAGAACTCAACAGAATATGAACAATTGGGTACGCGCTGGTGCTCGTCGTTTATAGTTCAAGCCAGTTCCGTGCACGTCTCCTCATCCATCCTGCTCACCACTCCCATTATTTATCTTTCAGGGCATGCGCACCGCCTGTCACCCCTACCCGTGTCTGCACGTACAACCGTCCCCTACGTATCTTCCGGTTATTGTGAGAGGTGAGCATAGATAGACCGAATTCCTTCGAACCGAGATGTTGAATTTTGCGGGACCCGGCGTCTCGATGTTGAATTTTCTCGGGCATCTCGGCGTAACCCTCGGGAAACGTAGAAACGCGAGGTTTTGCACCAAATTCGAATCCGCCCTGTACACAATCCTATTCGCTGACCTGGACGACCTGTTGACCAGAGTCAACTCAAATTAAACCCATTCACGAGTTGGAGAGATTTTATTTAATTTCCGCATAGTGGTTGGAGCAAATGCGGTATGTACTCGTCACTCGTGCGAGATATCCCCGACTGCTCCGATGCCTTTATTTGACGAGCTCATTTGCATGATTGGCACCCGGTATGAAGGAGGCGGGAAGGACAAAGTTGAATTGACCCGGCACGGCCCACAGTGGCCGTTTGAACCTCGATACGCGGCTGCATGGCCTCCACTGGCAAGAAGACGATACTCGTAACAGGCTGCTCAACGGGCGGCATCGGCGCCGCCATCGCATACGCCCTCGCAAACCGCGGCCACACCGTCTTCGCCACCGCGCGCAACCCCGACAAGCTCCCCCCAGAGCTCACCTCCCACGCCAACGTCACCCCCCTCCCCCTTGACGTCACCTCCCCCGCCTCCGTCGCCGCCGCCGCCGCCGCCGTAGCCGCCGCAATTGCAACCTTGGGCACAGGCACGGGTTTGGACGCGCTGGTCAACAACGCCGGGCTCGGGTACACCATGCCGCTCCTCGACGTCGACATCGACCGCGCTATTGCGCTGCACGACACGAACGTCTGGGGCACCCTGCGCACGGTGCAAGCCTTCGCAAACCTCCTCGTCGCCGCCCGCGGCCGCGTGGTCAACATAAGCAGCGTCGGCGCGGTCGTCAACACGCCCTGGATCGGCACCTACGCGTCCTCCAAGGCCGCGCTGACCAGCCTCTCGGACACCCTGCGCATCGAGCTCGCGCCGCTGGGCGTCAGCGTCGTCACTGTCATGCTCGGCACGGTCACCACGTCCTTCTACGCCAACACAACCCAAACCACTACCACGGGAACGGGACATACGACGTTCGCGTTCGAGCTTCCCCCAACGTCGCGGTACACCGCCATCAAAGACACCATCGCGCGCTGGGCCTCGGGCGAGGCGACCCCGCGCGGCGCCGCGTCCGCAGACGAGATTGCCGCGTCGCTTGTGCGCGAAATCGTCGGCGAAGGAAGGAGCGGGCAGGTTTGGGTTGGTCCGTACAGCACGATTATGAGGATCGTGTCAAGGTGGCTACCATTGTCGGTGCTTGTAAGGAGCTTCCACATCGTACTTTGCGTATACTCACGAACGGTTGTAGGACAAGCTTATGGCGACTGGTCAAGGATTGAATGAGCTCTCAAAGATGTTGAAGAATAGAAACAATGAATAAATTTGCAAAGCCGTGCACATCTCGATAATTTTCCAACAGAACCAATATATTTGCGCTACACAACTCAATCGTGTAGTTCGTGCGTTTGGAGCATTCTAGCATATACACTCGATATCTAGCGCCCATCCCAGAGAAACGACACGTCCGTACCCGCAGCTTATAGCAGGGTGATGGCACCGGCCGCGGCGGCGATGAGGGCACCGACGACGCTGGCACGGGTCATGAGCGCGCCGCTGGGCGCGGGGGTGCCGCTCGCACCGGCAGCGGAGCCGCTGGCGGTTGCGTTGGATCCGCCCATGGCCGCAGCCTATCGAAGATGGCATCAGCATTTGACGACAGAGCATGTGGAGGAAGAAAGGGGCGTACCTGGAAAGCGTCGAAAGTCTTTCCGGTGGCAGGGGGGTTAACAGCGAAAACCATGCCCTGATGCGCGCGAAAAAAAATCAGCGCTCGATCAATTGAAATGAATCACAAGGAGATGCGCACTTTTGAGCAGTGGGAGACGGGGCTGAGGAGATGGGATGAGCTTTTGTTCGACGACAACGAGGGCGGGCGACAACGTACTTGGTCTGTGCGCAGTAGAACCACAGGGGGGAGGTGGCGTTGTTGACGGTGAAGCTGTACTGGGGGATCTGGGTAGCGTTCGCGTCAACGAACTGGAAGCCCGAGTCGATGCCGGCCATCGGTGTTGTCCTGTTCGCGCCCGACGTTAGATACGGATAGACACGATGGGCAGACAGGTGAAAGCGTACATGATGGCACAGGGGGTAGCGAATGTCGACTGGGTGACGGACTAGATAAATGATGCATGTCAGCAGCCTGCCTATAGCACTTTGGGGAGCAACGGTCGTACGTGGTTCTTCGCAAGGCTGCATGTGTGGTTAAGCAAAGAGTGGGATTAAAAAGAGAGAAAGACTCACAATTGGAACACGATCACGTCTCCCTGGGCCGCCGTGATGCTGAAGGGATATAAGCGCCATGAAAGAGAACTGTGGGGGAGGGCATACCTGGGCGGGTCAAAAGCCAGCGTTCCATTGGCACCGACTTTCACGTTCTGGGTGACCGCAGCGGCAGAGGACACGAGGGCGGCGAGTGCGAGGTTGAAGAGCATTGTTAAGGATTGAGGAATGCTGGCAAACGGCTAATGAAAGTAAAGGTGAAGAGCCTGTGGCAGACGGTGAGCGGGGGAGGCGGGGGACGGGGGCGAGGCACTTACGCTGCTCTGGGCGTGAAGGGGAGAGATGAAGGGGAAGAAACAGGTAACAACTTTGTGAGGCTTTATCTAGTGCTGACAACTGCCTACATAAGCGGACACATTGAGCGTTGCCATGTAACCTCGATGGTCCCCCCTGTTCCCCAATCCATTGCTCCCTTGTTCCCAATGAACTGGTTTGGGATGGATAGTAATTATAGCATAGCAGAGCAAAATTAGCCCGCAGAGCGGCAATGTCAACGCGTCGTAAATTTGGCTTCCATTGTATGTCGTGGAAAAATAAAGGCCAAGGGCAGTGTCAACGCGTCGGCAAATCTTTTGAAAGAGAACAAAAAATGCCTCCAGAGCGGCACACTCACTCCTTCACATCCCGCTCCTCCTCCTCCATGGAGATGCCCTCGCCGCGAATGACCTTTTCAAGATCAGGCGCATTACTATGTTTCACCCCGTCCAGCAGCTCATCAATCTCCTCCAGCGTCTTCCCCTGCGTCTCCACCCAGTACCACCACACAAACGGCACCTCGAGCGCGTCCCACGCCGCGTTGATCATGTACGTCTTCCACCCAATGTTCTCCAGCGCGAACGGGAACGCGAACACGGCCATGAGTCTGATGATGATGAGGAATCGGCCGTCAGCATCGGGAGCGGGGAGCCCGGGGTCGGCGGTATGTAGGGATGACTCACGCGGTGCCGTTCAAAACGAACTGGAACGCGCCCATGCCGTTCGCGCGGATGGCGTAGTTGAGCACCTCGGGCGGGTAGACATAGCTTGATCAAACCCCAAATTAGCAACGTATCGTTTACAAGTTGTTCCGCTTACAGCAGTGGGGTCCAGCCAAACGAATACGCGCCTTGGAACAGGAAGATCATCGCGACCGTGGCGTAGATGCCCGAGTTGTTTGTGGAATTACCGTAAGCTGAGGTGATCAGTAAGTAAGTGGATTGTGGAGTGAGATGGCTGGATACCCGCTTTTCGTGAGGGCCCCGACCAGGAACAGGAAGATGGTGAGGGATCCGATGCTGAGCATGGCTGTGGGCTTTCGTCCGAGACGGTCAACGAAGTACGTCCCCGCCAGCGCACAGAGTAGGGAGAATGCATTCAGAATGATGTTCTATGTAGCGCGTTGCGTTGTGTTGTGAGGAAACGAACAAGATGTGGAAGACGCGCTCACGATTTGAAGTTGGGTTGTGGTGTCCGTAATCCCAGCATTGTTGAGCATAGAACCTATGTAGGAATATCCGGCTCAGAATTGGTTGGCGACATTGAACCAACTCGAGTCGTTACGTACCTAAGTAGTAGGAAACAATCACATTTCCTATATCAAAAATATCAGCCAGAACTAATCATATATATCAAAGAACACCCCTACCAGCAACGGTACTGAATACGGCGACTGATGAGCACAACAACATCCGCTTCCTAGCTGATGGCGTCTTGACCATTTGCGCCAGAGATAGCGGCTCGGCGGTGTTCTTCTCATAATCGATAGTGTCGACGATCTCTTTGTGTTGCACCAAGACCACCGTGTCGTTGATGTCCCCGCTCGCATGCGTCAAGGCCACTACTTGGAGAGCGTCTTCCGGCCGACCCTGGAACGCCAACCATCGGGGCGATTCCGGGGTGAACGGCAGGAGTAGTATGCATAAGATGCTGAAGACGCCTTGTACGGCAGACGGGATCCGCCAGGCCCAGGTGGATGGCATGAATGAGGTCCCATAGGTTATGCCCGCAGCGATGAGACCGCCTGGAAGTAAGGTAAGCGGGAACAAAGGCCGCCGGAGGAAAGGGATCTACCGACGTAGTAGAAATCGTTAAATATCCCTAACCTGTGGAACGATGTTACGAGTGGACAGTCCGTCAAGAGAGTATTCCTGACCCCCAAGCGCGCCACTTGAACGGCAGAGTCTCTGCAGTAATTTCTTATCAGAGGGAGCCTTCGAAGCGTCACTGAACTACTCACCAGCGAGGTATGCTGGCCCCGTTAATGCCGAAGCACTAGTGCCATACCCGATGAAAATGCGCGCCGCGACGAACATGCCCACGTTCTGCGCGGCGGTCTGTAGAATAACCTGGGCCGCAGTCTGAGTTGATTATTAGTTCATTGAATCTGGAGAGGCCTCACCGCAAATAAAGTTATTATGGCTGCCCAGAATAATGCAGGCCTCCGTCCGATAACGTCTGTTACTTTCCCGAAAGACACTCCAGCAAGGATACCTCCGATCCATACTGAGGCCGTATTCAAGGATAGGATAACAGTGCCGTTGGGTCCGTTGATGTTGAAATAATTGGCCTGTTAGCAATGAGATAAAACTTGGGAGGAAGAGATAGCGCGCTAACGTAGGATGGGAGTATATTTAAACCTGCGCGTCCAGATAAAAAGCAACGAAGGAACAGAGAAAGAGTGACCGACCGTTAATCATGCTGGCATCGTACCCAAACGTCGTTGAGGTGACCATGGACGTGCACACGAGCAAGATAGATACGAGGAAGCTCGAGGTTGGCACTCTATCCTTTGTTTTGAACGGCAAGATGTTCCCAGAGAAGGTGGGCATCTTCGGGAGGCTCGCGGACGCGTTCTGAACGAGCGACCAGTGAGTGGAGAGCAGAGAAGCGGCTTCTATCCATTCCTGAGAAACTGTGGACCGGTTAAGCGCGTTATCTTACGGAAGCGAGGGCGTGGGAACTCTCAAGTCAATAGACGCTTCGCCACACTCTCCAATGTCCTCTATCCTCAGCCTCGATGGAAAAGGCCTCAAGCTCAACACTCGGGCTGATATCGAGCCTTGGCTAGCAAATGTAGATCCCACAAAAATCGAGGAAATCCACTTCGGAGGGAACACCCTGGGCGTCGACGCGTCGCTAGCACTGGCCGAATTTCTAGAAAAAACCACAATCCTAAAGGTTGGTTCGCTCTCTCGTCGGATGCCACCTCAATCTCAAGAGAATCATCCAAGATCGCCGATTTCGCAGATATATTCACGGGGCGGCTCATTACCGAAATTCCACTGGCGTTGACCGCAATCTGCGACGCGCTCAAAGACAAGACCTCCCTCGTCGAGCTCAACCTGAGCGACAATGCGTTTGGCGGCCGCTCAGTCGAGCCGATGGTGCCCTTCCTCACGCACAACCGCACCTTCCAAGTCCTGAAACTCAACAACAACGGCCTGGGGCCCGCGGGTGGCGTCGTCCTCGCCACCGCCCTTCTCGAATCGGCCAAGCTGAGCAAGGCCGAGGGCAAAAGGTCGAGTCTGCGCACGGTCATCTGCGGGCGGAATCGCCTCGAGGACGGCTCGGCGTCGGCCTGGGCGGAGGCGTTCGCGGCGCACGGGACGCTGCGGGAGGTGCGGATGCCGCAGAACGGGATCCGCATGGACGGGATCACCGCCCTCGCGCGCGGGCTGGCGCAGTGCCCCGAGCTGCAGCACATCGATCTGCAGGATAACACCTTCACCGCGGACGGGGAGGTCTCGGGCATCGAGGCGTGGACGGAGGCGCTCAAGTCGTGGCCGGAGCTGACGACGCTGAACCTGTCCGACTGTGTCCTCTCGGGCGACGGGGAGGTGCCGGGGATCATCACTGCGCTGGCGGCCGGCTCGAACCCCAAGCTCCACACGCTGCAGCTGCAGAACAACAATCTCGAGACGGAGACGTTTTTGGCGCTCGCGAGTGGGGTGGCGAAGATGAGCAATCTGATGCTGCTGGAGGTGCAGTGGAACGAGGCGGAGGAGGATGACGAGAACCTGCGGACACTGGCGCTGCATCTGAAGCGACGTGGGGGTAAGCTGGTAGCGACGGATGATGACGAGGAGGACGAGGATGAGGATGTTGCGGAGGAAGAGGCCGCGGAATCCAAACCGGCGGTACCAGTTGAGAAAGTCAGAGATCTACTCGACGACCTGGCCGACCAGCTTGGGAAGGTCAACATCAAGTAGTCGCCTACTTTACGGATGGAATACAAATGTATGGTAAGTATAATTTACTTTAGGTTCAGCTCCTGCGTAAATGAGGTTTCTTCGACTCGGTCGAAACTTGCATTGCCTTGGTTGTTTGGGGAATTTTTGAGACTAGTACACGGGAAACTCGTGTTTTATCGTATTTTTTCCGTTCAAAGCCGAATAATGTAGACGCGATCGGGATGCGGGACCAATCACGGCGTTTTAACTTGGCTCCTTCCAACTCTCCATGGCTCGAGTCGATAGTACACCTCGGGATGCCGTGTAGCGGACCGTGTCGACCGCAGCATTCCTATTCAATCCCGGCTGGGTTGGCTCTTGGTCAAATACCGCAACATGAAGTCCAGCGCCGTTCTCGCAGTGCTCTCTTATGCAGTCCCGGCAGTTCTCGGGTTCCCCTCGATGGACGCTCAGAAAGTTCTGGCCATGCAGGACGAGATAACGACGTGTAAGCTTTGGAACCCGCGAGCCGATCGACTGCGGCTCACAAAGTAATATTCAGACGAGCATGTGTCGCACCCTGCGTTCGCAGAGTACTCCCTGCGAGTGCAGAAACCTACCCTCTGCGATGACTCTGTGAAGCAGTACTCTGGCTACCTCGATATCGCGGAAGACAAGCACCTGTTCTTCTGGTAATCATTTTTGCAATTCTCTATCTATGCCCAGGTCCTCAGCGCGCTCAGGTTTTTTGAATCTCGCGGCTCGCCCTCCGAAGACCCGCTGGTAATGTGGCTCAACGGTGGTCCGGGATGCAGCTCGACCACTGGCCTTCTCTTCGAGCTCGGCCCTTGCACGATAAACAAGACCGAAGATGGCACCGTCTTCACCACCCCCAACCCGCATAGTCTGTCTACCGACTTGTTTGCCTTCATCCTGAGTCTCACATCTATTAGGCTGGAACAAAAATGCGAACGTCATATTCTTGGACCAGCCCGCGATGGTTGGGTTCTCGTACTCTTCTAACAAGACCGCGCCGATAAAGAACACGCCCGACGCAGCAAAGGACGTGTACGCATTCCTCCAGCTCTTCGTTCGCCGCTTCGACGAATACGCGACCCGCCCCTTCCACCTCGCAGCGGAGAGCTACGGCGGGCACTACGCACCCAACATCGGCTCCATCGTGCACCGCAAGAACAAGGAGCTCATCCAAGCGCCCTCCGCAGACGTCCTCAAAATCAACGTACAGTCAATCATGCTCGGGAACGCGCTGACGGACCCGCTGATTCAGATGCCCTCGGTCGTGGGATATGCGTGCGACGGTCCGTTTGCGGTATTTGACTCGGACAGTAGCGAATGCCGTAGCATGCGGCGCCGTGCACCAATTTGTGAGCGGATGATCGAGACATGCTACGCACTGGATAATCGTGCCGTTTGCGCGCCGGCGACGGTCTTCTGTTGGAGCTCGCTGTTCAGCATCTTGGAGGGTGTGTTCTCTCTTTCTTGCCCTTCTGTTATCGCCGCGGTTCCCTGATGCCCCGGCGAACCAGGATCCAAACGCAACTTTTACGACGTCCGCATGGCCTGCGATCGGAACGAGAATCCGCTTTGCTACGAGGAACTCGATTGGGTCGACCACTACATGAATCTTCCGGCTGTTAGAAAGGCCCTCGGCGTAGATCCCCGGGCGCCGGACTTCACGTCGTGCAATATGGACATGAACAAGGACTTTGCCCTCCAGGGCGACGGGATGCGTAACAGCAAGAAGCTGCTGACAGAGCTCGTCGATGAAGGGATTCGTCTCCTTGTCTATGCAGGGAATGTCGGCAAGTTGTTGTTGTATCCCCAATTTCTCCCTTTTTAACGAAGGTGTTCCAGATATGGTATGCAACTACATGGTATGTTTACCACCGATTGAACGCTCCCGGTGTTCACGTTCGCTTTAGGGCGAGGCGCAATGGATCGAGCAACTCCCTTCGGTACACAAACAGGCGTTCGGCGAGGCACCGTTCCTCCCATGGACTGTAGCCGGTCGCCCAGCTGGCGTTGTACGCAGTGCCGGCGAGGGCGCAGGAAACGTCACGTACTTGACGGTCTACGAAGCTGGACATATGGTACTGGAGCCGCACTCCACCTTTCATTCGCTGATTTGGAACTTCTCTTTGCAGGTACCGCACGACCAGCCCGAGGCCGCGTTGGTGAGTCCTGCCGCCCCCTTGGCTTTCTAGTAATTCATATCGTCGCAGGACATGTTAACCAAGTGGATACATAACACCCCGTTGGCGAATTGACACAAATTGAGTGTAAAAAGCTATTGAACCGGGGAGCGTCCCGTCTGTCACATTCGCACCATCAAGCCCTCGTCTTGAAACAGGCTCAGTCTCGTCGCTGCCGTATCTTCCCATTTTTGAGAAAGCATGACCGTGAGTTGTTCGAGTCGAGGGCTGGAATTGGTCACCCGCCAACGGGACTCGACCATGTCGACCAGTTGGGTTTGGTCCAAGTTGTCGGCCATTATGAATATATGTTTTAGATACGGGACAACGGGGCGGAGGTTGTCATTGGTGGGAACCGAGAGGTGCCCGATGATAAAATTTAAGTAGGCAGTATCGGATTCAGAGCTGCTCATGATTGTGATCTCGACGAGCGCGGGAGAGGCCAGCAGGATGGAGCTTATGGCCGCGGTTGAGCACGCGCCATACAGCCCAAGCTTCTTGAGACTGCAGGAGCTCCGGTGCAAGAGCGAGACGAGCGCCTCTGCCGTTTCCGGCTCGGCAATGAATATCTCGAGTTGGGGCAGAATGAGGATATCGATGAGGCGGCGGTGGAATAGTAAGCATCGAGAGACGAGGGGGAGCTCGATTGGCTCGGCATTGGGATTGGCGACATCCACATATTCCAGGACGAGCGCCGTTAGCTCTATTAAATTCTGGGCGAGCCTGAGGACGGGGAGGAGCATAGTGAGGGGGCAGGTCATTGACAGACGTGTCAGTCGCCCCCAATCGATTATTGGCACCGGGCGAAAGTGCAGCGTCACGTCGCGTAGCGCCGGAGCAATTTCGAAGGCAAACGGATTCCCGGTGGTGCTCGCCGAACCATCTAGAGATAATGTGCGGAGAAGTGGGACACGTCCTCTTGCACCATCGAGGGCCTTTAGAAAAGCGGCCCCAGTCAATTTAACGGAGAGGCATGACCACCGGGATGAACAGGCTACGAGGGCCTGGAATAGTTTGAGAGAGCGCTCGCTTTCTGTTTGGTGGAAGGTGATTGTCAGAGGTAGGTCGCGAGAGAGCTGCAGCTGGCGATCGAGCAGCCCGACTGGGGGTGTGTATTCCCTCGTGATCGAGATAGTGGTCCACAGCATTGAGTGGGAGATGGCCGCTGCGCGCCAGCGGCCACAGACGTGGCCCAATCTCCAGCTCGCATCTTGGAACGGCGGAGGCGGGGATGGAACGTCTTTAGTTGACGTTGACGCCGCATTTGTCAGAGAAAATATTTCATGGAGAATTTCAGTGGGAAGACGAGCTATAGAGGGTTCTGCAGCCATGCAGTTGTGAGGCAAGTCGGAGCTTTCGGAAGGTGCCACACAACAAGTACACACAACTCTGCTGGAACCAAATCATAAGTATGTCGAGAACTCACCTCGTGCAGTCCGTTGTGCTTATTCCTCAGCCGTAGTGGATTCTCCCAAAGCACCTATACGCACACAATCTATACCTCAACCCAATGGTTCTCCTGCACCCGCCCCAACGCCTGGAATGTCGCCAGAACTCGAACAGACACTCGCATTACTTTCCTCACACCGCGCCGTCCTAGGCTACATACTTCTCGGCCGTGGACACCCCGTCAGCATAGTACGCCACTCTGGCGTCGTATTCGAGGGCGAGCAGGGGAAAAAATACGCCGGCGCGATTGGGCGGATAGTGGAGAGTGTGCAAACGGGACTGGAGGAGGTGCACGCGGGAGACGGCGATGCAGTGCGTGGACTGGCCTTGTCCCATGCGTCGTGATTGCTGAATATCCTTTTCTTTCAGGATGAGCTGCGGTTCCTACGAATCCGAACGAAACGGCACGAAATTATGATCTCGCCAGGTTTGTACTTTCTTTGGATGTTGCACCCTCGGCTGATTTCTGCACAGACGACCGATACCTACTCGCCGTACTGCATGATCCATCGACTTGACGCGTATCCTCGATCTTCTCTGTACATCTATGGGACTCTTTTGGATAATGTATCTGCTTATAATGATCGACCGCCCTAGAACACGCAATTCTCCTCGCACGCTGAGTATCGGAATTCAATTCGCACGCCAATATCGATGTCAGGGATCAAGTCGAAGTCATCTTCACGGCTTCGACGAATGGATTGCCCGAGATTCGCGGCGCGGCAGCAGCTTACTCACCTCCCAATCTTACCGTTTAACCGTGTCCCAGCGTTGATGTATCCCGACTTCGCGTGATATTATTCGACTCTCAGGCGGTTACTCATCCGTCCCCAGCTTATATAGCATGCAAAAACCTTTCACCAAAATCACCTTCTGCCCATCATGGTCCGCACTATCCTCATTACTGGCTCCAACCAAGGCAAGTATTTAAATGCTGCCTGCTCATACTGCCTATCGTAACCTCGACTTATTCAGGCTTGGGAAGGCACGCCGTCCACCAGCTCGGGCAAACTCCCGACGTCATCGTCTTCATGGGTGAGCTTTGTGCAACTGCGATTAATACGCGACCAAGCGGGCTGAGATCCACCCAGGATCGCGCAAAATAGCGGCGGCAGAGGAGGCGCTTTCTAAATTCGCCTCGGATGTCCACGCATCTTCTACCGTTGTGCCAGTCCAGTTGGACGTCACCGACGACGCCTCCATCAAGGCCGCACACGCTTTCGTCGCCGATTACTTGAAGGGCATCTCGACTCTCGACGTTCTCGTCAACAAGTGAGTTTTCGTTTTGGGATTCAGGCATTTTACCGAGGATTGTCTTTTAGTGCTGGAGTCGTAGGCGCGACGTTCGAAGCGACCTATGCCGTCAACGTTTTCGGCGTGGCCGCTGTAACTGCCGCGTTCCGGCCCCTCCTGAGCAACGGCGGCGCGATCCTCAACATCTCATCGACGCTCGGATCCCTTGCCTGGCACACGAAGCGCCCGCCGCCCCCGATCTACCCATCGTACAGCTCGAGCAAATCCGCGCTCAACTCGCTGACGCTGCAGTGGGCTATCCAGGAGGAGGAGAAGGATTCCAAGATTCGTGTTATCTCTATCTGCCCAGGTGCGTCGTTCCTTGCGCAGCCTACCTAGGAACAGAAACTGACGACTCGATCAGGATTCAACGCGACGAATTTGAACCACTACACGGGAACGATGGACCCTGCGGACGGGGCGAAGATCATTGTTAGCTCGGCGCTGGAGAAGGAGGGGAAAAGTGGGGTGTTCATTAACAAAGATGGGCCAGTGGAGTGGTGATTGATCGAGCTCCGAGAGCAAGTATACATAGGCTCAAAACAATGTAGCACCCGCGATTCATTTGTATCAGTTTCGAAAACAGAGGGTCGATGTAAACAAATACAACAAAGTTAGCTCGTATACGTACCTTGTGGTCAATGACCTTGGTGTATAAGTAACTCTAAAGCACAACCCCCAGCGCTGTTCCAAAAAGCACTATGTCTGTCGAGGCGGGCATGCCAAGGATTTACATAATTATGATTTTTCGCCTTTTTCGGTTGCTGGACGTAGCGGAGCCATATCGGGCGCCGATCATTCTGCTGCTCCAACTTGATCAATGGGTCGAACTTGCACTTTCCGTCGACTTCAGTCGCGTTTACTTCAAGATATGCAGTCGACGTGGTTCGCATCAACAATCATACGGCGCCAACCAAGGCCGAATATCTACTCATGCTCACCTCCAGTTTTCGGAAGGCATACCGTGCGAGCCTCGTGATGCGCACACTCATGCTCAATGCTATTTCTGCGGATGCAGCAGATTATTTCTCAAGACTCGAGCAGCCTCAGGGCCAGGAACGCGCCTGGCTTTAATTAACCCAGCATGTCACTCACTAGCACTCACTTTGCCGTTATTCTTATATATTCTAGACGGTTTGAACAGTCAGGTTGAATGGTTAAGCCTCGGTTGTACTTCCGATAAGTCAGCTTCCCAACGCTAACCGCTTGTACAGTTCGGTTGAACGGTTAAAACTTCGGTTGCACTTCCGAGAACTCGAAGTCGGCTTCCCTACGCTGAAGTAAGTAGCCGGCTGCCACCCGTTTACTCTGGCTCAAGGTTGAAATTGCAGATCAGGGTTGGGTTGCAAATGGTTGGTTTTCTAAAAGCGACTTTCTTTCCCTCTCATTGCGACAATAAAACAGACTGTGCTTGGTGCTCGATCAAAACGAAGCTGGCGCAAATTTTTATCTCGGTCTCTCACGATTCAGAGATACCAGTATCCTCTACCGGCAACACGCAATAGCTCCGACGAAATATGATGACAGCGCTCCTCAGCGATTGACCAGAGTTCTTTATAAGAGCCCACGCCGGAAAAAAATCAGCAGTCTTTCACACAACTCCCAAACTCACCCCTCATAACCGCGATGATCCGCACTATCCTTGTCACTGGCGCCAACCAAGGTATTCAGATCTCCTTGTCGGTGCCGCGACCAGTAACACCAGTAATATATATGTAGGGTTGGGACAGCACACCGTTCACCAGCTCGCGCAAACTCCCGGCGTCGTTGTCTTCATGGGTGGGTCGTCTGTTTGGACGTGAAGGAAGGAATAATCCTCGACGCTGACACCAAACCTCCTAGGATCCCGAAAGATACAGGCAGCACAAGAGGCTCTCTCCCAATTTGCCTCGGACGTGCATGCGTCTTCCACCGTTGTGCCGGTCCAGTTGGATGTGACGGACGAAGTTTCCATCAAAGCCGCACACAGTTTCATCGCCGACCACCTGAAGCAGAAGGGCATTTCGACTCTCGACGTCCTCATCAACAAGTAAGTTAGTTTCTACTTTATTTAAACCCTTCTTTCAAACAACCAACCCAACTGCCAAGTGCTGGAAGCATAGGACCCTCGTTCGAAGCCGTCTACGGAGTCAACGTTTTCGGCACCACTGCGGTAACGACCGCGATGCGTCCCCTGCTCGCCAATGGCGGCGCGATCCTCAACATTTCCTCGGGGCTTGGATCACTCACCTCGCACACACAACGACCGGCACCCCCCCTTTACCTCGCGTACAACTCGAGTAAGGCAGCGTTGAACTCGCTGACGCTGCAGTGGGCCATCCAGGAGGAGGAGAAAGGCTCCGGGATTCGTATCGCTTCTATCTGCCCAGGTGTGTCCCCGGACGAGTTAGATGACTCGTATATCAGTCACTCATTGGTGATACAAGGCTTCAACGCGACGAGTATGACCAATTACGAAGGGACGATGGACCCTGCGGACGGGGTTAAGATCATTGTCGCGTCCGCGCTCGCTAAGGAAGGGAAGAGCGGGGTCTTCTTTGACAAGGACGGGCCCTTGGAATGGTAGTTCAACACTGTGAGATTGACGATATAGATGGCGAACCAGATCCTTTTCATCAATTCCACTGGCTGAACAGATATCTTCCCACGGTTGAATTTCGGTTGAACGGCCCCTTGAACAGCAACACTTGGATATCTGCACGCGGTAACAAGATAAAATTGATACAATGGACGAATAGCGAATGAGCCCGTATATCTGGCACTGCTGTTGGATAAAAAGATAAAAAGACCGCCAAGAACATATATTTTCCCACGGTTGAATTTCTGCTGAATGGCCATCAGCCCACATCTAAGGCCTTGAGCGCCAGCAATTGGATCTGCATGCATCAGCAGCAGGATTGAATTATTCATACGATAGACGAATATCGAATGAGGTCGTATTTCTGGCGCTGCTGTTGAATAAGGGACCACCAGCCTGAGTGGAACATTGCGCGAAAGATGGCTTCCGAGTCATTTTCTCGAGGCCTTCTGCCTTCTTCACTGACGAGCTTTTTTGGGATGCGTAGACAAATCTTCTCAACTCTTGGGGCAAGGCCAAATCGGCAAATTGGAAGATGTCTCCAAGGTCTTCATAAAGAAAGGACTCAAGCCCGAGAACACAAGCTGACTCCGGCTTGCACGGCTGCAGACAGCAACAGAATTGGTGTGGAATTCCGCGAAGAACTGACGATGTCATGGATGTGCGGTCTGTGTTTCAAGCCCTAGCGCCTCGTCCTGTCCTTGAGCGTCGATGCGGTCACGTCGACGAATGGGAGTGCCGCGTTTTGTAACAAATATCTCTGAGCGAGGGGAAGGATGAGTGTTGGCTTTGGTAGAGTCTACTACAAGTACAAGCTATGGGCTATGCTTGTCTCGTGTATGGCAGGCAATGCTGATGCAGTCTTATTTTCCTACGTTCCTTGCCGACATTTCGGTAGATTTATTTGTTCTCCTCGTGAAGTGAAGGAGGCAGCTACTGACCCACTTGTCCTTCTCTGGAATTGCGCTTTGACGGAGACCCGTCGCGTCGTGGAGATATCTCATTAATCTCACATCAAGAATAAGCGTATCAAGAAAGTACACGACAGCTCTGCAGTTACGCATCCTCCTTGTCCTCCTCGCGTATCACCCGCAACATTTCCACAGAAATGGCCATCTTCTGCAGTCCGCTGTATATCTGAAATTTTCGGAAAAGCAAAATCATTATGAGCACTGATATCTAGTGTATAGGCCTTCACCTGGTCATCATAAGACATCCACACTTTTTGGGCAGATCCTGGGTCCTCTCGAGCGCCACCGAGAGAGCGCCCAGCAGATCAGCAGTTAACTTGATGATCGCCGCGAAAGTGCGCTCAAACATGTTACGAGTGCCGATATCGTTGCACGATGGGAGGAGACTATCTGAAAAAAACGTGAGGATTCAGTCGGTTAGTGTACGAGTTGTGAAAATCACAGATAGTTCCGCCGATCAAGGCAATTGTCACTCCAGTCAACCTTATCGTCCTGTCGTCCTCCAGGGCGGCGCAGAAACCGATCGCACCAGCGAGAATCCCGATGCGGTCTCTGGACATGTTTCGCATGTATTTGAAAGCCCAAGGAGCGGCGGCCGGCCTGGGGAGCGTGAAATGAGAAACGGAAGTTTGTGATGATATATAGTAGTAGCAAGTAGCTCCTGAAAGACGAACCGTATCATTCTTTAGTCTCAACCACAAAGCAATCATCCATTCCTGCGACCGCGCGATCCGCTTGACCAGCTCTTTGTCAGCGGCTGCTGGTACCGTGGTGGGCGAGATTTTGCGGATGTCCGACATTGCATGCAAGAAAGTATTGTCGTGAAGATCGGCCAGATGCTTGTCGTACTCAAATACCGCACTCAGCAGGGTTTGCACCTTCTGGGAGTGGCCGGTGCAACTATATCGAAAATGAGCGGACCAAGGCAGCAATCCATTTGCGACTTGACATACTCCAAGCCGAGAAGTTGGCCTGCGCCAGGAGTGATGTCGCCAAGCTTGTCCATCTCTCGCGCCAGTATGGAAGTCAGACAGGCTGGTTTGCGAGGGGCCCGGGGGAACATGAGGGTGGACAACATGAACGCACTGAAATGGCAGTCACCGTGACGGTCTACAGAATCTTCCAAAATACGTACGCAATACGTATCAGGTTCTGGGACCTAAAAGGACATGGCAGTCTTGCGTTTCCCAGTTTAACACTGAACATGTGAAGCTCGGCTTGGAGTCGTATTCATTGCCCACGGCTCCCGACGAAAATATCAACAATCCGCACCCGTAAAGTCACGACTCACAACTTCACGAGCCTGAATTCTGTTGGACCAGGTTAACGTTTCCTGAGTGCCCCCATGTACGGCTTCAAACAATGTCGCCCGTATTTTTTGTGGGGGCACTGTCGACGTCCTCGCATCGTGCGTGAAATTGGGACTGGAAGGGACTGGAGGAAGATTGAACCGTGTGAACGTCGGTGCTTGTCGCTGTTGTTCAACAGCTTTCGGACTTTTCTGGTCTCAGCCGTTGACATCGGCAAATTCCGCAACGAAAACGCGAGTCGACATGGGCGGCTTGCACGACCCACTGGCCATGAATGTACGCGGCCAAACGCGTGTCCTCGTCGCGTCGCTCCCTCCAGACTCCCCCAACGCCTCTGCACTCGCCCTAGCCGCGTCGCAAAATAGCACCCAATTATTAACCGTGCTCTCCGTTCTGCTTGCCGCACCAGAACTCACTCTGCAAATTGCGACCCTCTTCCGCCCAATACTGCTGGACTTGTGTGCACGATGGTTAGATGACCCCAAAATTACCGAGGAGCGGTTGGTCGCTCTCTGTTACATTCTTGAAGTTCACGAGGAACTTTTCCCGTGCGTTGCCTACGGTTTTTTTTTACTGCGCCATTCTAATATTCTCCTAGCATATTAAATGACATTCTGGAGCGGCCAGAGCTCGTAGATGGGCCCCTTGCATTTGTAGCAAGCGCTGAATCGGCTCTCTCTATCGAGGTTCCACGACTGCAACGGCTCCTGCTCGCATACTACCGCATCCTCCAAGTGAACCGCGAGCTCCCACAGCACCTCCTCTGGTCACTCTCCCCGCTTTCCACTCTTATTTGGACCGCCGGGCTTGACCCAGCCGTTCGCCTCCTCGCAATTCGCTGCTACTCGCTGCAAAGCGGAATGGGGGAAGCGGAGCGCGAGACGCTGGAGCGGGAAACGCTAGGGGATTTGTGTGTCATAGACTGTCCGCTCGAATACGGACGCGACGTCGACGGCAGCGTGAAGCGGATGGACGGATGGGTATTGCCCGTGTTCGAGGTCCAACGGATCCAAGAAATGAGGAGGGGGATCGTGGTAAACCCCCAAACATTCTACGAAGGCGGCGGAATGGAGCCCATAGAGCTCAGGTGCGCTTGTTCCGATAGTGATATTTTGCATGGCTAATAGCGGTTATAGTCCCCGTTTAACAAATGTCCATGGTATCTTACTCCTCCGTGCAAACGGCTTGCCGCCGACGGCCTCCCCACTCGTACCAACACCAACCACGGACGACGCTTTGCGGGCGCTCGCAACTCAAATATCGCTACGACTCCCGACCCTCCTCTCTTCGCCCCCCTCATCCGGCAAATCACTGTTACTGACCCATCTGGCAGAGCTCCTTCACCCGGGCGTCAAGAACCAGATTATCCATATCCACCTCGCCGACACCTCTCTCGATCCGCGTTCGTTGCTCGGCGCCTACATATCGTCCCCGACGCAGCCCGGCACGTTCGAATGGAAGGAAGGCGTGTTGGTGCGCTCCATGCGCCAAGGAAAATGGGTCGTGTTCGAGGACATAGACCGCGGGAGCAGCGAAGTTCTCGGCGTCCTCAAACCCCTCGTCGAGTCACTCGGTCCCGGGAAATGGATTGGTCAACGCGCGTCACTCGACGTACCCGGGCGCGGGCGCGTCGTCGCCGCCGACGGGTTCGCGATCTTCGCCACCCGATCCGTCGTCCCGTCTCGCACAGGAACCTTTCCCCCGCCCCTCTTCTTTGGCGCCCACAAATTCCACGAGATCCTCCTCTCGTCGCCGACGCCTCGAGAGCTCGAGATAATCATCGCTTCGCGGTTTCCGCGCCTCGCTGGGAGCACGGCTCAGGCGCTCATCGCGCTGTGGGATGCTATCAAAGCGCTCGGGTCCGCCGCGTCGACGCGGGACGTCGGTCTACGGGAGCTAGAAAGCTTTTGCACCCGCGTGCAGCGCCTCCTACCTAGCTCGCACGACGCAATGGACGTCGACTCGGATTCGAGCGCGCAGACCCTTCCCCTATCCACGATCTTCCCCAACCCAACACTGCGCGAGGAACTCTACCTCGAGGCGCGCGACGTCTTCTTTGGCGCGGGCGCCACCACCGCCTCTGCGCGCACGCACCTCGACAACATCGCGCGCGTCGTGGCGCAGCACCTCGGCTTAGAGCCGGAGCGGAGCGCGTGGGTTCTGAACGGGCGGACGCCCGAGTTCGAGGTAGAAAAGGACGTGAACGGACGCCCCATGGCCGTGCGCGTTGGGCGCACACGGCTTGCCGCACGCCCCGTGAAGGCGGAGATGCTCGCGCCGAACACGCGCCCGTTCGCCATGCATCGCCCCGCGGTGCTGCTGCTCGCGCGCATTGCGACCGCGGTATCGATCGGGGAGCCGGTGCTGCTCACGGGCGAGACGGGCACGGGTAAGACGAGCGTGGTGACGCATCTGGCGGCGCTACTCCGCCGGCCGCTCGTTTCGCTGAACTTGTCGCATCAGACCGAGTCGGCGGACCTCATCGGTGGCTTCAAGCCGATTGATGCGCGGATTCCTGGGTCAGTGCTGCAGGAACGGTTCTTGCAGTTGTTTGGTGGGACGTTTAGTCGGAGGAAGAACGAGAAGTTCGAGGCGGAGGTGAGGAAGGCGGTTGGGGAGGGGCGGTGGAGGAGGGCGGTGGAAGCGTGGAGGAAGAGTACGCAGTTGGCTAAGCAGCAAATTCAGGCAAAGGGCAAGAGTGACGAGTTGTGAGTTTGCATCTATGCTCTCATCAACTGCAATCAATTAATTAACGTCTCCAGGGAGGATGTTAGCGCGAATGGTGAGACGCCGCGGAAGAGGAGGAAAGTCGCCAACGTGTCTGTAGACGAGTGGGATGCGTTTGAGCGGGATGTTGGCGAGTTCGAGGTGCAACATGTGCGCGCGAAGGGGAAGTTTGCATTTGGGTTCGTCGAGGGGCCGTTGGTCAAGGCTCTACGCTCCGGGGACTGGTGCGTCTCTAGAATGCTGCTCCCGTGATACATCAACTAAATTTATTCCTTAGGGTCCTGCTCGATGAGATCAATCTTGCGAGCCCCGAGACGTTGGAATGCATTTCTGCGCTCCTCCATAGCCCGACCGCGTCTCTTACATTGACCGAGCAAGGTTCACTTGAGCCCGTACCCCGTCACCCCGACTTCCGTCTTTTCGCCTGCATGAACCCTGCCACCGACGTCGGCAAAAAAGACCTCCCGCCCAATATTCGTTCCCGCTTCACCGAGATCGACGTACCTCCCCCGGACGCGGACCGCGAGACGCTTCTCAGCATCGTCACGCAGTACATTGGCGACAATGCCGTGGGCGACAAGGGCGCGATCATGAATGTCGCCGAGTTCTACGCCGCCGTCAAGCAGCTTGCCGATTCGCGCCAGATTGCGGACGGTTCAAACCACAAGCCGCATTACAGCATGCGGACGCTGGCCCGTGCGCTGTCCTTCGCGGCGGATATCGCGGCCACGTACAGCTTGCGGCGTGCCATCTGGGAGGGCTGCTTGATGGCCTTCACCATGGTCTTAGACGCTCCCAGTGCGCAAGTCGTCACGGCACTCGCGCAGAAGCACCTCCTGGCCGGCGTGCGCAATCCACGGTCCATGCTTATGAAGGAGCCCTCGGTACCAACTGGGCGTTCTCCCGAGGAGTTTGTCAAATTCGGCCCTTTCTACCTCGAGAAGGGGCCTCTCGATGATGATCTCGTTGAGGACTACATCATGACGCCTTCCGTTGAGACCAAGCTGATCGACCTGGCGCGGATTATTCTTACCCGGCGCTTCCCCGTGCTTATCGAGGGGCCAACATCCAGCGGGAAGACGAGCTCCGTGGAGTACCTCGCGAAGCGCACCGGTCACCGCTTCATCCGTATTAATAACCATGAACATACAGATATCCAGGAGTACTTGGGGTCATATGTCTCCGATCCGGCGACTGGAAAGCTCGTCTTCAAGGACGGCTTGCTAGTTCGTGCACTCCGAAATGGAGACTGGATTGTTCTTGACGAGCTCAATCTTGCGCCCACCGATGTTCTCGAGGCACTAAACCGGCTGTTGGACGACAACCGCGAGCTCGTCATCCCAGAGACTCAGGAGGTTGTTCGCCCCCACCCTCACTTTATGCTATTCGCGACACAGAATCCCCCTGGCCTGTATGCTGGCCGCAAGGTCCTCTCGCGTGCATTCCGCAATCGCTTTTTGGAGGTCCACTTTGAAGACGTGCCCCAGTCGGAACTCGAGGCGATTCTTTGCCAGCGATGTCGCATCGCCCCCTCCTACGGCAAGAAGATCGTGAGCGTCTTCCGCGAGCTTCAAAATCGCCGACAGTCTGCGCGCGTTTTCGAAACGAAGCAAGGATTCGCGACACTGCGCGACCTGTTTCGTTGGGCTGGGCGAGATGCCATCGGGTACCAGGAGCTGGCGGAGAACGGTTACATGCTGCTGGCTGAACGAGCTCGGCGAGACGACGACAAGGTGGCTGTGAAGGAGGTCATCGAGTCCGTGATGAACGTGAAGATTGACGAGAACGCGCTGTACAACCTCCACAACGCCGATGTCGACTTTGCCGGCTATCTTGACTGCCCCGTTCCCTCCTCTTCCTCCACTCTTATTTGGACACACGCCATGCAACGTCTGTTCATCCTCGTTGGTCGCGCTCTCCGCTTCAACGAACCCGTTCTGCTCGTCGGAGAAACTGGTTCGGGGAAGACGTCCGTTTGCCAAATCTTCGCTGATGCCTCGTCCAAACGCCTTCACGGTCTCAATTGCCACCAAAATACCGAGACAGCGGATCTAATCGGCGGTTTGAGGCCAGTCCGCAATCGCAGTGCGCGCGAGGCGGAAGTGTTCCGGGAGGGAATGGAGATTCTTCAACATCTCGGCTTGACCCCTGCTGCGCCGACCTTGGAGGCTTTGGGGCACTGTTTGCAGACGGCGTTGGACTCCTCGTCCGCGGAATCAGAGTCACGTTCCCGCTTGGATGGCGTCCGGCGGAAGTTCCTTCGTCTCAAGGCCATTTTTGAGTGGCACGATGGTCCTCTCGTCGATGCCATGCGTGGCGGCGACGTCTTCCTCCTTGATGAGATCTCCCTCGCCGACGACTCCGTTCTCGAGCGCTTGAATAGTGTTCTCGAGCCTGGGCGCACCCTCGTTTTGGCGGAACGGGGGGGAGACGACTTGGAGCATCCCATGATTCATGCCGTCGACTCTTTCAAGCTTGTTGCGACCATGAATCCCGGTGGAGACTACGGGAAGAAGGAGCTTTCCCCGGCCCTCCGTAACCGCTTCACTGAGATCTGGGTGCCGCCCGTCGACGCACGGAATGATCTTGAGCTCATCGTCGATCGCATGTGGAAATTTGACTCGCTGCGATCATATACGTCCAAAGTACTAGATTTTGCAGAGTGGCTCTCAGCAAAAGTTGGAGATAGATCGCTTATGAGCTTGCGCGATATTATCGTATGTCGCTGTACCTTGTTCTCTCCCCTTCATACAGCTAACTTTCTTACAGGCGTGGGTGGTGTTCTCTAATTCTGTTCACCCTGCCGATGCTGGGAACGGAATGTCACCAGATGAAATCTTTGTGAGTCGAGTTTATCCTCAGGCATCGTTGTCTAACAGCGGACATCGTTAGCACCATGCTGCGCACATGACCTTTCTGGACGGCCTCGGCTCCCTCCCCCAACTGACCGCTTACTCTCGAGAGGCGATACTTCGACTCAAAGGCGACGCCCTTCTGCAGCTGCATATCCTTGCTCCTGTCTCAAGTAAGGAGGGCTATGTACCTGATTACGATCCCGCGAATTGGATTCAGCTAGGGACGTTCGCCATCGCTCGGGGACCTTGCGAGCCATCATTGCCCACTTTCAACCTTCGCGCTCCCACTGCCCAGGATAATGCCATGCGTGTGGTTCGCGCATGTCAAGTCCCCAAGCCCATATTGCTGGAGGGAAGCCCCGGCGTTGGAAAGACGAGCCTCGTCACTGCGCTTGCAAACATCGTCGGTCATCGGCTTTGCCGCATCAATCTCTCGGATCAAACTGACCTAATCGACCTATTTGGGTCAGACCTCCCCGTGGAAGGCGGCGGTCCCGGCGAGTTTGCCTGGAAAGATGCCGAGTTTCTTACCGCGCTGCAGGAGGGGCACTGGGTTCTCCTCGACGAGATGAACCTTGCGCCCCAGGCCGTTCTAGAGGGCCTCAACGCTGTCCTTGATCACCGTGGAACGGTCTATATTCCCGAACTCAGTCGGTCTTTCACCCGGCATCCGGAATTTCGAATTTTCGCTGCGCAAAATCCCTTAAACCAAGGTGGCGGCCGCAAGGGCCTTCCGAAATCCTTTGTGAATCGATTCACTAAGGTCTACGTCGAGGAACTCACACCCAGCGACCTCCTCCTCGTCTGCCAGCATCTGTTCCCGAGTATCGCCCCGGAACTTCTCCAGGCTATGATTTCATTTAATACTACTCTCAATGACGAAATCTCGGTGAAACGATCGTTTGCACGCGCAGGAAGTCCGTGGGAATTCAATCTTCGCGATGTTCTCCGTTGGGCCAGTCTCCTTGACTCATCAAGTTCGACGGCAGACCCGAGCGAAGTCTTCCGCAGCGTTTATTTGGATCGATTCCGCGACATCGAGGATCGTCGTCGCGCCCAACTTCTATTCGACCAGATATTCCAGACGACGCCTGACGCGCTCGAACACGGCCCTGTATGGGCGATCTCCGCGGGGCATCTACAAATTGGCGCGTTCCACTCTCCCCGTCTCAACCATGCTGTCATCGGCCGTCCTAGCCGCGTCTTGAAGGCACAATTACCGGCGTTGGAGACCGTCGGACATTGTGTCTCTCAATCGTGGCTTGCTATCATCACAGGGCCACGTAACAGCGGCAAAACCGAGCTTGTCCGAACACTTGCGAATCTCATGGGACGTCCCCTCCGCGAGGTATCTCTAAACAGTGCGACAGACACCATGGACATCCTTGGGAGTTTCGAGCAAGTCGACAATCGTGGGCGGGTATTTGCCGCGGTCGACGACCTTCTTCGCATCATCGATTCACACCTGAGATCAAGCGCTGGATCGCCTCCTGCACACTCTCTCGTGTACGACAAACTTCGGAGGACGCGGCATAGTACCCTCCTTCCACACGATCTACCAGCTATACTTCTCACAGCGTCCGCGCTCATTGTCGACCTCCTGGCCCTTTGCACTGAGCAAAATACTTTGGCCGGCCTTCAGCGCTTGCAGCAAGAGGTCGAAAGTTTGATGTCGCTACAAGATGGCCCCGGGTCCTTCCAGTGGGTCGACGGCCCCCTCGTTCGGGCAATGAAGCACGGCGACTGGATTCTTCTCGACGGCGCGAACTTGTGCAATCCGTCTGTCCTTGATCGCCTCAACTCACTTTGCGAAGTGAACGGGTTCCTTACTCTGAGTGAACGCGGTTATGTCGACGGTCTCGTTCAGATCCTTCGGCCTCATCCACAGTTCCGCATATTCATGTCGGTGGACCCCCAATACGGTGAACTGTCGCGTGCGATGCGGAACCGGGGCATTGAGATCGCCCTCTCCTTACGCCCCGTAGCCGATGACTCGCTCATCCTGCAGGACCACTCCCGTCTCCCTCACGCACTCCCTGCCACCGTCGATATCAAGCTTTTCGACGCCCTACGGCGCGGTCTCCCTGTCGACGACATCGTTTGTCAGAACGCACCTTATTCTTCTGGCCGACTTCTGGATCAAGATTCGGCGTCATCTAATATCCTGGACCGTTCAGGGCTCACAGTAGCTCCCCCCACTGCTGCATTCTATAGCTTCAATGCACGCAGCACTCCATCTTCCTATGCCTTCCACTATCGACGGTTTTTAACTCAGGCAGGAAGGACCTTAGATGGAGTTCGTGAATTCTCGAAGTCCGTTCCTGGCGCTAGTCTCGTCCCAGCTATCACCTCGTCGTGGGATGCGTACGCTCGATCGTGGGGTGTCCCGCTTGACTTCATCCGTGCGCAGGTGCGTTCGACTCTTATTTTGTTTTAAGCCGTCTTGAATGTATCCTAGGGAATGGATTTCTATCTGCAACCTCGCAATATGCCGGAGATCGATCCTTCGAACCATCTTCTCTTGCAGGGTCTGGAGCTCAATGTCGCTGTATATGTCCACGCTGAAACCTCCAAGTCCGTCGTCTCCGACAGCAAGTCTGAAGCCTCGTACAGCAACGCGCGGGCTCTCAAGGAAGTCGACATCGTGATCGAGAAGACGCAGGCTTTAGCTGTTGCCACTTTGAAAGTGCTGAATACTCGAGATTGGCCGTCGAACGCTGTGCGTGGCGTAATCTTGTCATCTCATTTGTGCTAATACATCGTTAGGTTTCTATGAATCTCTCACTGCGCACCCTACGTTTCGCCGAGCATTTACAGACAGCCAGAGCCAACACACATTTCGATTACTCTGCCATCCAAGCAATATCCGGGTGGCTCGTCGATTCTCTTGACGATTGCCCGTCTGATTTCATACCGCTGGCTCAGCACGTCAAGGCTTTGAGAGAGCTCGTCGCGCTTTCGACCGGCCTGGGCATGACTGAGATTTGGTCCAAATTTATGACGGATAAACTCGGGAACTATCCTGCTCCGCTCGTTCAACTAGACGACCTGGCGCGTCGTTTGGGGGATACACCCAGCAGTCAAGGTAAAAATCTTCCACGTTGTCGCGACCACATCTCATTCCCATGGCCTAGGTCTCCGGCGGCAATGCTTCGATCTCATGTGCCTCCATTCAATAGCAAGATCTGAACGCGAACAAGACATTACCGCTTTCGATAAACTTCACGATGATATGCTTCAGGTCTGCGCTATTGTTGACGGGGTTTTTTATGTTTTTCATTGCTGATCTATTGGGTAGCGCATGAACGCCGCCGCAGGCCGTAACTCGGAAACTCCCGGGGTTGAATTGGAATACCTTATTCCCCAGCTCGCTGTGCTTGCATCGTGTGGCGACAACGGCGGTCTACATATTCAGGCGGGTCAGGTAAATTCAAACTCCGCAACTCCGATCAATTTTGACAGCTGTCAATCAGACTCTTGCACACAAGATTGAACAGCTCATTCAAGTGGAATGTCTTCGACCGTCCAGCTCATTGAAACAGGTCGTCGTTTACCAACATCTATTATGGACTTTGAATGCCGAGAAGGGTACGAGACTTCTTTTTCTGAGCCGACCAAAACTGACGACGTATCAGATGCTTTCCCCGTCTTCCTCCGCTTACAACTGCAATGGCTCAACGACATATGGTCTACGCCGAACGAGGTTCGTGCACGTCGATTTTCAAATCGCTTTCCTCATGAGCCCTTCCTTAGAGCGGACCCGCGATATTGTTCCGCCCATCACAGCTCAACACGACCATGTCTTCTTGGTGAAGAATATTCACCCATACATACTTCAAAATTTTGTATTAACTTTGAACAGCGACCTGAGCGGCAGCTCCCTGGCGTCCTTCGGAGCCTTCGAGGCGAATCTGCGACGCCGTGTACGCCTGCTTCATCTTCAGTGCGAACAAGAATCTCCCCGTCTTGAGCAACTTGCACGAGTTCTTCAGCAAGCCATTCTCTTGGTAAATTCAACACAACTGTCCGATTTCTGTTACTGATCCTTTCCCAGGTGGTCGCTTGTTTTGCCTCCAGTTTCGAAGACGAAGCACCTCCAGCGATCGAATCGGATGTTCGCACATCCTTAAACCACACCCTGTCCTTCCTGGAAAGGACAAAAAACCAGCCGCTCAAGGAATCCGTCCAGCGTTACCTTGGACCGGCTCTCCAGCGCTTCTCTTCTCAACACCAGTCTCGCCAACGCAGTATTGGAGACCTCGGAAATTGTTGGATCGCATTGAGCCGCACCATTCTCGACCTGTTTATTCCCGATGCTCCCGTCGATCCCGCTGCTGTGCAAAATTGCGCAATAGGGTTTTGGACCCAGCAACAATCGTTACTCTCCGAGCAAATCCGTCTGCACTTGCACTTGGAGCAGTTGATGACCGGCAATTCGGGGAACATCATCATCAGCTACCTCCGAACCCAACTCGCCGAAACCCTCAATCACTTGCAGGAAATCCCCACCCTTCCCGTCCGCAAAGACATTTCGCGCCTGCATATGTTCTGGTCGGAAGTTGCACAATTCCAAAGTCATATCATCTCGTCGGCCAAAATAGACGCCATCCTATTTGCGCTCAGCAAGTCGGACGAGAGCGCTGTCCTGCGCGAAAACGTCCTGCAGCAGTCTATGGCCGGCTTTTCGCAACGACTGGACTCGGTCTACCCCGAATTTTCTGACATCAGCGCTCCGCTGCAGTTGGCGGTCCTTTATCTCCGGATAGGACTACGACTCGTCGTCTCGGCCTTCGGTTCATCCGACGTCACTGTCGATGATCTCACGAGCTTGTCGTCGTCGCTGGTTGCTTTCCCGTCCATCCAGGGATCGGCCTCTATATTGGCGAGGTCCGAGACAGGACCGGTCGTTGTGACGCCGCTCCGGCATATCCTGCTAAACTTGGGCGCCGTCGCAGTCGAAACCTACTCTGGAATTCCTGTCGAAACCCATATTGAGCTTGTTGCGACTGCGTATAGTCAGGCCCAGCGTCTCTGGTTGATTGATCGCGCCAGAGAAGGTGAAGTTGAGGCCGCGTCTGCCTCGCTGTACCGTCACAAACCGCTCGATTACGATGACGTTGGCGAAGCCGAGATGGAAGAGCAGGAGTTCCTCGCGCTCTTTCCGTCATTCGAAGACGCTCTCGATCCAGATTCGCAGGAACCGCCGAAAGGCAAAGCAAACCCAGTTGGCCGGATACATTCCGCAGAGACCCAACAACTTGTCGATCTTCATCTTTCCCTCCTCATACCTCGGGACGATACCATGGCCTCCAACGGCCCCGGGATCTTCAACCAACTGCGGCAAAATACACTTAACAACCTCTTGCTGACCCATTTTTCATCGCTATCCGATATGATGGATATGGAAAGTCTTCCTCTCCAACTCGCACTGCTTCGCACGAGCTTGTCATCGACGCAGACGTCGCCGACCAAATCTCAAGAGCCTTACAATTTCTATGGAGATTCGAATATTCCCGAGGCGAGGAAGGCCGTGGCCGTCATGACGTCGCTCAAGATGCGCCTGCAGGTGCTCGTGGAGGAATGGCCTGATCAGATGGTGCTTCAGCACTTGCTCGCGCGGTGCGATGCGGTATTAGCCCTCGACCTCGGTAGTCCGGTTGCCAAAGTTCTCTCAGCTTTGGAGCAGCTGCTCGTCCAGACTGCTGACTGGGAAATCTACGCTAATCGTCACAACACTCTCAAAGAGCACCAATCTGCACTCACCACCCTGATTGTTGAGTGGCGCAGACTGGAGCTGGCGTGCTGGCAGGTGCTTCTTCAAACGCAAGCTAAGACGTTCGCGGATGGAATTTCCGAGTGGTGGTTCCACGTATACGACGCGACGATCCGCGGTCCTCTGGATGCGGCCAAGCGACAGCAGGAAGATCCGACACAGACCGTGTCGGCCTATTTTTCGACTCTCATTCCTCTGCTGGACGACTTCATTCGCGCCAGCCCTTTGGGCCAGTTCCATGCTCGAATGCAGTTACTTCACAGTTTCGAGGTCTATTGTGCTCGCCTCGCCAGCTGTCAGACAGACGTCGCGCGGAACAGTTTGGATCGCGTTCGACGCATCCTCCATGCAACGCGAAGCTATTACAGCATATTTTCGCTCGAGCTGTCGACGAAACTGGCGGAACAACGCAATGTCCTCGAGAAAGAGCTCCGCGGGTTCATCAAATTGGCGAGCTGGAAAGACATCAACGTTCAAGCGTTGAAGGCCAGTGCCCAGCGGACTCACCATCAACTGTACAAGATCATTCGCAAATTCCGCGATGTCTTGCGTCAGCCGGTCTCAGGCCATCTCCTTCCTCGATACGCCGGCGATCCCGAATGCCAACGTCTCTCAGTTCATGAGCCGCTCGACGTCTGGAGTTCCCTGGCAGTGCCGTTCTTTCCCGACGATGACTCCGTCTCCTCATCCTCTCCTCGGCGAAACCTCGTCTCGACGTTTAAGAAGTTTGGCGCGCTCCTCCATACCCGCATCCTTCCCTCAGTCTCTTCCTGCTCCGCTCTCATCGTTGACAACCTCGCCGTCGATGTCATCGTCACCACGAAGGAGCTCGCTGCTGTCCCAATCATAAGTACAATCCCGGAGAAGCGAGACAAAGAGCAGAAGGCTCTCATGGTCCGGAAACGCAAGGCCTGGAGCAACCTTCTCAAAGAGCTCAAGCGCGCCGGATTTACCGCCAACGTGAAGCCGGACACCGTGCGTCAACAGTCGGACGCACGATGGCTGAGGGAACAGCCCATGTTGCAAAGCGCAGAGGTCGATGCAGCTGCGACAGTGGCCAAGGGTGAGGATTATTTTATGCGGCTCAATGGCGCGCTTCCTCAGTTGCGATTGTCGCTATCTGGTCATCATCCCGACCTTGTTACGCGGGATCTGCAAAAAGGCGCGATGTTTGTCGAGTCGGTGTTCGCAACAGCGCTCGACTCGCGAGCTCGGTACGACTCTTCCTCCTCTTGAGTAGCCTCTTACTTACTACCAATCCTTCAGCTTGGCCGACGCCTTTGTCGATCACGACAAGTTGCAGCGACTCTCACAGCGCCTGAATATGTTGGCAGCGTCGGAAGGGATTGCCTTTTATGGACACCCGATGACAAATCAAATCAGACAAACGCACAACATCTTGTGCAAGCTCAGCAACGCTCTCAAAGAAACCAACGACGGCCTTGACACCTTCAATGCTCTCAACCCGACTCCCCCAGTTGCCCCGGGCCTTCTGACGGAAGTGAGGGCACTGGAGCTCTCAACACAGACGCTGCGCGAGCAAATCAAATGTATCCTTGATAGTCTCGACTCCTCTGCTTTACCCATCCTGTTAGAAGGTTAGTCTTCTTTCTGTCATTTAAGCCGTGATGTTCAACCATCCTCCAGATGAGCGAGTTGCTGTTGCAGTTGCCGTCGACCACCTCGCTGAGGCTCTCAGCACCCTCGACGCTTGGGCTAACGCTCACCCCCGCCTGCGATATCTCTTCGTTCCCGTCCAGTCCTGGCTGAAATCTCAACCATCGGTCGTCTTATCCTCTGACCCCAATCCCACTGCCGCCGCCGAGACCACCGATATCATCGACCTCTTCCTCGTACATGTTCAATCCATGCTAGCCGCTTGTCCCGAGGTGGTCAAGGAAGATACTGACGAGCGCGACCGCTACATTGAGCAGGACTATCGCCATGTTTGTAATCTCACTCGACTTCTCAAGCTGAAACAGACGCTCGACTGCCTCAATGACGCCCTTGTTCAGCTTGCGGTATCTGGTCGCAACCTGAAAACCCAACTGAACCGGTTCCTGCCTTTCCTTTCCCTCTACCTCCAGCTCGCGCAGCAGCAGCTTATCGCACACAGCGAATGGACCAAGGCTCTGTTCAAGCTCGACTACGTGTTATGCTCCGTCACGCAGACCATCGCCAAGGATGGTTTCTGCAAACCGCCTGACGGTGACGACGCGGGTGCGGGTGGCGAAACGTCCGAGGTATCCGGTGGGATGGGACTGGGTGCTGGGGAAGGTTCCGAGAACGTCAGCAAAGATATCGAGGACGAGAGTCAGGTCGAGGGGTTGAAAGGGGATGACGAGCAAGGGAACGATCCCAAGGACCCCAACGACGACAATGACGCCATCGAGATGAGCGAGGATATCGGCGGTAATTTGGAGGACGTCCCAGAGGACGAAGAGGAGGGGGATGAGAAAGAGTCAGAGGAGGAGGGGAGCGAGGCCGATCCCGAGGAGCAGTTGGGCGACTTAGACGCCTCGGATCCGTCGGCGGTGGATGAGAAGTTGTGGGGCGACGAGAAAGGCCCGCAGGACTCGGCGGAGAAAGATGACAAAACAAATCAAGATCATTCGGAGGAGAAGTCGGGAGATTCAGAGGTTGTTGCGAAAGAAGGGGAACAACAGTCGCAGCAGAAGGAGAAGAAGGATGGACCAGAGCAGCAGCCCGCGGATGAGGAGCCACCTCCAAATGCAGAGGACGAGGCGATGGCTGACGGCGAGGAGGAACAGGACGATCGCCCCGATGCCAGTGGCGCGCCGATGGAAGATTACGTTCAAGACGCCAATACCTTGGATCTGCCGGACGACATGGATCTTGGACTGGGCGAGGAGATGGAGGACGACATGGAGATCGAGGAGGGTCCGGAGGACGACGCGATGGATGAGGATGAAGCGGAGCCCGCGCCCGACACTGAATCGTCAAAGGACCAAACGAACCGCGAGGAACCGCCGGCTGACGACACTCCAGACATGGACGACCAGCAACTCGAACCTCCAGTTCAGTCGGCGGAGGCTGTCGACGACGAGGCGGCGCCTGAAGATGAGGAGGCTCAGGACGACCATGCTGTTGCCCAGCCAGACGTCACCGCAGGCGAGGGGGAGGTTGATCCGACCAACGAGAAGAACGAGGAAGGCGGGGAGAGTGCAGCCACTGGTCAAGCGGGCAGCTCTGTAGGAGTCGCCGGCCAAGACACCACGGCAGAGGAGAAATCGAAGGATGAAGAAGGGTGCGTGCGCTTTGTTCTATGCGATTCGTCGTTACTGATTGAACATCCAGTGCCCCCCAACCCAGCGAACCGGCGCTCGAGCCTCCAGCCGTTTCTTCTGAGTCTGAAGTCGCCGGCACATCCGCTGATGGTCCGCAGGAGGGGCACGCGCAGTCGCAAACCGACATGCAGCTTGCCAGCAATCCTTTGCGCAGCCTCGGGGACGCGTTAAAGGAAATCCGGCAGCGTTTCGACCAGATCCTTGACGCCGAACAGAATGACACCCCGCGTGAGCGGCCCATCCCCACTGACGAAGAGGCAGTTGGTGCCGAGTATCTGCGTCCTGATGACGCTGATCACGATATGCAAGCGCTCGGGCCTGCGGGCGAGGAGCAGGTGGCCAAGCTGAATGAACTCACCCTGATCGACGCAGAGCAGGAGGGCGACAAACCAGCACCAATGGAGGTCGATGCGCCCTTGGACGCAGAGCAACATCAAAAGCCGTCTGAGATGCAAGCTCTGCACGAGGGCGGCTCTTCCAAAGAAAGCCGTGAAGATGTCGATGGGGCCGTTGTTCATCACGCTCCCCACGACTCGGCGGGACGGACAGCACCCTCAGACTCTTCGGCCCCCAAAGCCGACGTGGACATGGAAGAGGACAACACTGTCGAGCTCGAGCTGCGCCAATGGCAGGCGACCGGGATGCCCGACGAAGGCGCCGAGCGAATCTGGCGACTGTACGAATCCCTCACCCACGACCTCGCGTACGCGCTCTGCGAACAACTGCGCCTCATCCTTGAGCCTACCCTCGCTACGCGCCTCAAAGGCGACTACCGCACTGGCAAGCGCCTCAACATGAAAAAGATCATCTCATACATTGCCAGTGACTACACCAAAGACAAGATCTGGCTCCGGCGCACGCGTCCCAGCCAGCGCGAGTACCAGGTGCTCATTGCGCTCGATGACTCCAAGTCCATGGCCGAATCGCACTCTGTCCATCTCGCCTTCGAGACCCTCGCGCTCGTGTCGAAGGCGCTCACCCGACTTGAGGCAGGGGACGTGGCGATCGCCAAGTTTGGAGAACACGTCGACGTACTCCATGGATTTGACGGGGGCCCTTTCACAGACCAGGCGGGGACACAGCTGATGAGCGCGTTCCGGTTCGACCAGAAAGCGACGGACGTTCTGGCACTGGTGGAGACGAGCTTGCGGGTGCTGGAGGCCGCACGGGAGAGGCGCGCGATGGGGTCGGCGTCGGCAGCGGATTTGTGGCAGCTTGAGATTATCATCTCAGATGGGATGTGTCAGGACCATGAGCGGTTGAGGACGGTGCTGAGGCGGGCGGAGGAGCAGCGGGTGATGATTGTCTTCATAATCGTCGACTCGTTGCATTCCCCGACGACCGCAGCGAGCGGTGTGCGGAAGCCGGCGGTACAGGGATCGATCCTCACGATGGACAAGGCAGAGTACAAGAATGTCGACGGGCGGATGGAGTTGCAGCTGCAACGCTACCTCGATTCATTCCCCTTCGAGTACTACGTGGTTTTGAGAAACGTCGAGGCGCTGCCCGAGGTGTTGGCGGGGACACTCAGGCAGTTCTTCGAGCGGATATCTGAAGAGTAGAATACATTTTGCATAATAAAATTTTAATCCAACCGTCGCAAGCTGGATGTCTTTTGAGCCTCGGAGTCGTACGAACAAGAACGGTAGAAAGAGCACAGCCAGGCAGTAGCGTTGTTGAAGTATCACATCGGCGAGGGGATGCTGCTCCATCTGTGAACTTCGAATTGGCTTCCTCAACGTCGGTGGGTACCGGGGTGTGCACGACTTTTTAAACCCTCCGGCCTCGAGCCGTAATGACCCATGAACGTTCATGAACAGCGATAGAGGAAAGCGTACACTTGTAACGTTTACTCCCGGTACTCCTCCTGAATACAACCCCAGGCCCACCTCGCACGAGCAAATCCAGCGACGGGTTTTCTTCTCAAGTAAAAATGCGTCATATAATCGATACGACGAGAACGACACCACAAAGTAGATACAGTAACGTAGACCTAGAGCGAGGGGCGTCAGAGACAGAGAAAGGCGGAAGAGAAAGAGAAGAGAAGAGCCAGAAAAAAAGTCAGAATTGCAGAAGTACAAAAATCATCAGTGGACTGGGTCCATATGACTTTGAGCTGTTAAGCTTAATGTGATTTTTATTCATCACGAAGGAGATGGAGAGGGACAACAAGGGCAAGAATGAAAAGACTCACGATTTGGGATGTTGTGGAAGAGAACAAGAGGGAGTTCGAACTCCGCTGTCAGCTTCGCACGGTGTCGCTTCCGGATCCGGCGCCCATGTCTACACCAAAGGCACCGCCAACCAAGCCCAGGAAGGACCGCGAGCGCGACAAGAAGGAAAAGGAGCGCCTCTCGTCCCAGCCCCCCACCACCGAGCGCCTCAAAACCGTCGTGCGCAGGTTGCCTCCCAATCTCCCCGAGGATATATTCTGGCAGAGTGTACAGTCATGGGTTTCCGACGAGACAGTGGCCTGGAAAATCTACTACCCCGGGAAGCTGCGTAAACGGTACATCTACCTTGAAACAATTGGCCGCATTGGATGATAACTGGTCGCGGAAAGGCTGAATAAGGAGAACGTGTCGTCGCGCGCGTATATCGTGTTCAAGACCGAGGAACAGCTCGCGCAGTTTAGTCGCGAGTATGACGGACACTTGTTTCGCGACAAAGCAGGTGTGTACCGTTTGCGGTTGTGAATCTAGTTGGAAACTCACTCGGGAGCAGGAAATGAGTCGTACGCTGTCGTGGAGTTTGCCCCTTACCAGAAGGCCCCGCCAGAGAAGAAGAAAGCTGACGCGCGCAGTGGTACTATCGAGAAGGGTGCGCATTTTGACCTGGAACTGCTGCAGGACTAAATCTTGCGATAGATGAAGACTATATCTCGTTCATCGAGTCGCTGAATGCTCAGCCATCCAGCGCAGAACCTCTTTCTCTTGAGTCTCTGAGTACGCAGCTCTTCCTCATTTCAATTGCCACAGTACTAATCTGCATCTTTAGTTGCGGCCAACCAGCCCCCTCCCGCTCCTAAGACCACGCCACTCCTCGAAGCCCTCAAAGCCGAGAAAGCTGCGCAGAGGGAAAAGGAAACCGCCATCCGCCAGATTGCGCAGCAGAAACGTGACGAGGCGAAGAAGAAGAGCGCTGCCCCAGTCGCCTCTACAAGTGGTGGCCCGATGAGCAAGAAGGCCGCCAAGAAGGCCGCCGCCGCGGCGTCCGGCGCAGCGACGAAGGCAGGCCCAGGCGCAGCTGGACCCTCGAAACAACCTGGAACGCCAAATACAACGAACGGCGCCCCTCCCCGTCCGGCGAAGGGACCCAAGCCCGCCAGGCCCCAGCAGCCAATCCAGCAGGTACAATCCCAGCGCGTACCCGGCCCACCGGCAGTACCCACAGACGTGTCCCTCGCCTCCGCCGCCGGCGCGATGCAGTCCCAGCGCATTCCCGGCCCGCCGGCCGTCCCCACAGACGTCTCTATCGCATCTGCCGCCAACAACGGCATCGTGCCTAACGAGCCCTCCGCCGCACCGCGTCGCACGAGACCCATCATCGGGCTTGCGTCGCGTCAGTTTGAGGCTGCGCTCAGCGGGGCGGGCGTTGCAGGCGCTGGCGGAGCGGAGCGCAAGTCCCGGCGGGAGAGAGAGCGGGAACGCGCAGCCGCTGCTGTTGCTACTTCCGATGCAGGTACAGGCGGTACAGTCGTAGGCGGTGCGGCTCCACTTCCGCGCAAGGAGAAATCGCAGCAGCAGGCGCCCGTGCGGCGCAAGGACAGCGTGAGCATGAGTGGCGGAGTCCCGCTCTCCACCGCTGAGGTGCGCGTGCCGAGTATTCTTCAACGCGGTCCGCCGGGCAGCGGCGGGGACCAGGTCGTCACGCCAGTGGCCGCACCGGTGATCATACACCGCATCGACGGCGACGTGCAGGTTACGCCGCAGGCGGGCATGATCCCCGTCAACTTCGCGGCCATGCGTGGGGGTCCGAACGGTCGACGTGGTGGTGGTGGCGGACGCGGCGGTGGGGGTGGCGGCAGGGCGCGCGGCGTTGTGGGCGGGGGCGTACCCGTCAGTCGCGGAGGCGGCTAACATCCCACGCCGCTCCTCCTGCTTTTGATGAAGACTGTCTGTTCAGCCCGCACCTGCACACCCGCTCACCCACCCGCGCCGAATTGAATTTCTGCGATTTGCAACTCGACGAGGCCTGCTGCTTGCGCGCTGCTGCTACTCTCAACGTAGCTGCTCTGCCGCGCAGCTGCACGCCCTGTGCATTTCTTTCCCTAGTGAACTACTACTACATATATGGCACATCCTGCTCCAGGGTGCAAGCACATTCACGTTCCTCCATTAGCTGAATATCGTATATGAACGAGGGAGGGCTGTTGTAGTGCATGACGTAGTACCCGTTTTTTTTATGTCATTTGACTTCATTTTTGCAGACTTCGATCCAGGATCAACCAAAACGGTGCCTACAGGAATCGCAGCCGTGGGTTACCGTAACTTGTCCAAAAAAATGTAAGCTTACTTTCGGACAGGAAAACTATGTCCTTGAGCCTGATTGCACCAAGACTTCAAATTCGCGCCAGCGACTCTGAGCAGGACGGTGGGGCGCCATCGTGTCCGCCAAAGCCCGTTTCAGGCTTGAGATTGTTGATGTGTGTGAATGGGGATACTAAGCGTGGTTAGGGGCTTACAGGATTTCCTGAAAATAATGGCAATCACTGATTTTTTTTTCGCCCGATTCCCAAAAAGGAAATTGGTCTCTTCCCTCTCAAACTCCCTCTGCCTTCGTCCCGTATCGCTGCCTGGGCCTCCAATCTTCTCAAAATCGATGACCCGGAGACATCTTGCCACACAGGCGCTGCAGTGATGCGCCTGGGACGCCAAATCGACCCGGCAAGGCTCCTTCAAAACCCTAGCTTGTCTAGCTTCAAGTTGCCTGAGCACGCATGACACGGACACCGGGATCGCTTCGCCGCCGCAGGAGACGTTTAGACCGCAGATAGGGCGGAGAAAACGCAGCAGAGAGTGTGCATACTGCCATAGACGAGACGAGGGACAGAGTCTGCGCGCGGACAACATTCAAGGTGCGTTGACCCGCACCACCGCCTCACCGCCTGCTCACCACCTGTGCTCCAACAACAGTACATGCTCTATCCTGCACCTTTCGGTACATGACTCGTTCCAAACGTCGTAGGACGGGTGCCTCCGCACGCGTCCTGTCCCTCCGCACCGATCCCCTCCATCTAACCTGCTCACTGAGACCAACCTCTACGCCCACTGCCCCAGGAAACCCGTACTGCGGACGTGTCCTGCTAGCGCCAGAATGGACCCTCCCCCCGCAAACGCAGATGACGCCATCGAGGCAAAACTGCGCCATACTCAGGCGCTCATAGCCGTGCGCGTGGGGCACGAAGAGACAACGGGTGCGGGGTGCAGACGGCGGACGAGAGCTGTAACGCGATTGGGGCGGAGGTCTGCGCTGTTACGCACCGATTGGCGCGAGGGCACCGCCGCCGGCGCGTCGTTCGCGTCTACTCGTCACCCCCAACTATTACATACGCCGCGGCGGCGCGCGCCCAGCTCGAATGGGGTGGAACGCCAACGCGAACCCGCGAAGCCGGTTGAGGTTTGCGGGGACGGGAAGTGGGGAGTAAGCGTGTTGCGCAGAGGATGGCACCGGGGCGCAACCGAGGCGCGTCGCGCGTTGAGTTTCCTTCGTTTCTTACAAGCTGTACATACCAACTTTTGGCTATTCTCGTGTAGTGTGATCACATTCACCTATAATACACGTCCCCAGTATGCCATAATATATCGGAGAAGGCGTCGCAGGCGCAGGGACTGAGGAAGGACCGATTTCCTTTTTGGGAATCCCTGCAAAAAAAAATCGGTGTTTGACATTATTTTCAGGAAACCCTGTAAGCTCTCGTCTTGCATTTTTAGCTTACCATGGAAGGGCTGAGTACCTCCACCGCCAACGGCTTGCGCCATCGTAACGCTCCCAGGGTAGGGGACGGGGTGGTAATTCGTTGTCCAATCCTCCTTGAAGTGATGGTCTGAAGTTCTGAACGATCTCTAGGCCAGACTGAACTCTGACTCACCTCCGATTTTCGTGGAACGCCAGGCCAAATCCGCTGGGCAAGCAGCCTACGACGAGTTTGAGGGGCTCTTCCAAGTACTGAGGGAAACCATCTCCGGCAGCCGTGAAGCACGACCCTCCCTCGCCGACCTCTACCTCGTCTATCGCTCTTTCGAGAATCTCCACCTCGCCTACGAGCAACTTTTTACCAGTTTATCTGCAGCAATGCTTGCGGCTGCTTACCTGGTAGGTTGCAGCCGCGGTCTGCTTCCCGACCACGAACCAGAGGCCGCGCGTGAGGCCTTCTACACAAACGATGAAAAGGCTCGCGACAGCCTTGCTTCTGCGGCAGCCTGTTGGGACGATCTCGGACTGCGCCTCCCCAAGGACATCGAGCGCCAACTGCGGGTCAACTCCGAGAGCGCATGGAGCTGGCTCGAATCCCTCGTTTCGCCATGGCTGCTGACAGCGGCGCGCGCAGAGTCGCAGGCTCTACACAGTTTGCAAACCGACCTGCACCGTTTTGTCCGGGCGGCTTTAGACCATATTGCGGCCCTCACCGAATCGTACACCAGCGCCGTCGCGATGGCAGAGCGGGATGTACGGAGTTTGAACCATGAAGGAGAGTTTGAGCCAACCCGCCTACTCCTGTCCCTGCATGTCGTCTTTTACGGGCAAGGATCTGACCTTGAACTGTTCGCAGAGAGTTATTAGTCGGATTGCGATATAGACTCGCTCTGACATTGTATGTACACTTTATATCGAATGTTTTCCGTGCGACATCGCAGGTTGCCGATCGTGCCGAACTCACAATCTCAATCACAACTCCGACCGAGGCCCATGCAGAATACTAAGGATGGATATTATGCTCAGTCACCCTTCGAAGCAACTCCGAAGACAGTTTTGAAGGAAACCACCGTTACACGTAAAAGCCGCACTTTGCCAGCTGGTCCATGATCTGTCCTTGCCTTCACCTCTCACTTTACCGTTCCTCCCACTCGTACCTACTCCGAGCTCACTGCCGGCGCTCTACGTACGGCAGGTTTCATTGATTCCCCCGCAGCCCCGCATCCGTGATCGACAGAACCACCCCGCCCTTGGATCACGCGCTCCTTGCTGCACACTTTCTCCGTCGAGACCGTCCATCTTTCGCGTGTTACCAGTGTCCATCAACCGTTTCGGCCTATTCTGGTGCCGCCATGTCCGAGTTCTATAAAGAGGCCGTCTTCTCGCTCCAATCTTTCACTTGCAAAAAGTTGCAGGACTTTTCTCAAACCAGAATGCGCGTCATACTCTTCTCCGCCCTGACGGCTTGTGCCGCGGTCCTGGGGCAGTCTTCGGTCGATTCTTATGTTGCGGCCGAGTCCCCCATCGCAAAGGCTGGGATGTTGGCGAATATTGGGCCGAGTGGGTCAAAGTCCTTGGGTGCCAAGGTACGAGATATTTCGGGCGGTTCAGCCGCTTCAGCGCGCATATACTGATTACCTCCAAGGCCGGGGTCGTTATTGCGAGCCCGAGCACCGAGAACCCGAACGTAGGTGTTTTCTCGTTGACCAGGACTCCCAAATGACGCCCATTTCAGTACGTCTTTACGTGGGTGCGAGATTCGTCCTTGGTATTCAAGGTCATCACCGACCAGTATGTCGCTTGCTGCTCGGACTTCCGCATTATCTAAATAACATACAGGTTCACGACCGGACAAGATACCACGCTGCTCGGCCAGATCCAGAACTTTATAACGGCGGAGAGCAACCTGCAGCAGGTCACCAACCCCAGCGGGACGATTTCCACCGGCGGTCTCGGAGAGCCCAAGGTCAGTTCAAGGGGTTATTATTGCGCCAAGCGGCAACGTTGACTTGTTGTCCAGTTCAACATTGACGGTACGGCGTTCACGGACCCATGGGGGAGGTGAATCCTTCGCGGGTTTGGTTTCCGAGCATTACTGACGTCATCGGCATAGACCTCAACGAGGTAATTCTCAGTCGCGTCGCGTCGGAATATGTGTAACGCGCGGTAGATGGTCCTGCGCTCCGGTCCACCACGATGATCACCTACGCCAACTGGCTCCTGAAGAACAGCAGCGCGTCCAACGTCCTTGACACCCTCTGGCCCACGATCAAGCTCGACCTCGACTACGTCGCCGCAAACTGGAACCAAACTGGGTGCGCCGGCCCATCGTCCTCGATTCATCGCATTGCTTATTTATCTCCCTCACAGCTTCGACCTCTGGGAAGAAATCTCGTCCTCGTCGTTCTGGACCACGGCCGTGCAGCACCGCTCGTTGCGTGAGGGTGCGACGCTGGCTACGGCGCTCGGGCAGGACGCGAGCGCGTACACCACGCAGGCGGACAACGTCCTCTGCTTCCTGCAGACGTACTGGAACGGCGAATTCATCACGTCGAACACCGGGGGCGGACGCTCTGGGAAGGATGCCAACTCCGCCTTGGCCTCGATCCACACCTTCGACCCCGCCGCTGGCTGCGTGCGTGTTTCGTTTGCTCTTCACCCTTTGGACCACAGTCTGATACCGTGTATTGCAGGACGCCGCGACCTTCCAGCCCTGCTCCGACAAGGCGCTCGCGAGCCTGAAAGTCTACGTCGACGCCTTCCGGTCCATCTACACGCTCAACGCCGGAATCGCGGCCAACGCCGCCGTGGCGACAGGGCGCTACCCCGAGGACGTGTACATGGGCGGCAACCCGTGGTACCTCACCACCGCCGCCGTCGCCGAGCAGCTGTACGACGCGCTTATCGTGTGGAAGGCGCAGGGCTCGCTCGATGTCACTTCGATCTCGCTTGCGTTCTTCCGCCAGTTCGACACCTCGGTGGCAGTAGGGACGTATGCGGCGTCGACGTCGACGTTCACGAGCCTGACTGCTGCGGTGCAGACGTTTGCGGATGGGTTCCTCGCTATTCATGCCAAGCACACGGTACGTTGCTGGTCTCTCGCTGCTTTGAGATTTCTTTGGTACTTATCTTTATCTTTCGCATAGCCCGCGAACGGGGGGCTCGCAGAGCAGTTCGATAGGAACAACGGCACGGCGCTCAGTGCGGTTGACTTGACCTGGAGCTACGCTGCGGCGCTGACCGTTTTCTCCGCGCGCGGGGGGACGAAGCCCGTCAGCTGGGGCGCCGCAGGGCTCGTCGTGCCCTCGGTCTGCGAGGCGAACGGGGGCGGCGGGACCGGGAACACTATCCCTATCACATTCAATGTTGTTGCGACCACGGTGGAGGGCGAGGATATCTACCTCACCGGATCGGTGGACGCGCTGAAGGACTGGTCCCCCGACAATGCTATCATCTTGTCGCCTGCTAACTACCCCACTTGGAGTGGTGAGTCTTTCTTGCCTTGCGCTTCCGACTTTCTTGGCTGAAACTGTTTCCAGTCACCGTTAACGTCCAGCCGTCGACGCAAATCGAGTACAAGTATATTCGGAAATCTAATGGCGTACTCACCTCTTGGGAATCTGACCCGAACAACCAGTTCACCTCGCCTGCGACTGGAAGCTTTGGTGAGCTTATTCCGCGTCGTCCTCGTTGACTTTGTGCTCATGCTGCTCGCAGTGCTGAACGACAACTGGAGATAATCCAAGACGGATTTCAATCCCTCTTCTTGTTGCATTGTAAAATAGACTATCGCGCATTGTACTTGTAGCATCTGCAGTCTTGTCTGTTGTCCAGTCTCATCTAATGTGTTGTCGTGAACAAGTTGAACCTGAACACAAAACCTCTTGAACTTCCCAAATCACGCAAGTCCTTGTCCACGTGCCTGGTCCGTGCGCACCCCGAGACTATAAAGGTCGCGCCGCATCAAAGGGTTCAGCATCTCTTGTGCTCGGGCACGTACCATCGGAAGTGAGGTTAACACCGATCCGTGGTCTTTTGCTGATTGCAAATTATATCCGAACCGTTCGTCTGCTTCGGCTTACGACAATTTTTGGAAACCACTGCTTCTCCTTGTGACGATCTCTTCCGAGGTTCGAAGGGATGCATTCGTGTAGAGTAGATAGGACGGGTACTTGAATGCAAATACAATGCGTTTGCTATATCCTTTGTTGAACGGTTCTTCACCGCTCTTGTTGCCTTCTTGTTGCCTTATTGTCGCCTTCTCCCACCCCTCTATGATAGGCTTATCTTCTCTCCTCCTCGCTCGCTCTCCTCCTCGCTCGAATTTTCGTTCGAATTGAACGAACAGACGCCGCGAATTTCCAACAGCGTTACCCGTGAGAAAAACATTGTGTCATCGTCCCTTTTTGGCTGCAGTGCATTTCTCTTCCAACTCCATCATGTCTCTACTAGCAAAATTCAAGCAGGGCGCACAGAAGGCGGGCATACAAGCGACTGCGTTCGGGCAGAAGGCCGGCGTGCAAATTGCCAGCGGCTCGCGCGACTTGGTCCAAGGATTCACCCTCCCTGGCGAAGCAGAGAAGGCTGCAAAGATCCTGGATAGCTTCTTAGGTGGGCCACCAAAGATTAACGGAGTGCAGGCCAGTTAGCCTCATACATGCTCTTGCTCCAGCCGATCCCGAAAGACCGGAATCGGCGCTGAATTCGATACCCAAGGCGGTCTTGCAGTCGGCAAGAGGTGCGTTCGATGGCACCACACTAGTCAGGTCATTGAAACACGTTGTCATTGCGCAGGTCTTGCGGTCTTCCAGGTGCTGAAAGCCGGGTTCGTCTTCTCTGGCAAGGCCGGCTCGGGCATCGTCATTGCGCGGCTTCCCGACGGCTCCTGGTCTGCCCCTTCGTGCATCGCGACCGGTGGGCTCGGCTGGGGGCTGCAGATTGGCGCCGACATCACCGACTTTGTCATCGTGCTCCGCAGCGAGGACGCCGTGCGCGCGTTCTCCCAGGGCGGGAACGTTACGATTGGTGGCGCGGTGAGCGCTACGGCGGGGCCGATTGGGACCGGCGGGAGTGTTGAGGCGGCGATTGCGACGGCGCCGACGCCCATGTTCTCGTATTCCAAATCCAAGGGTATGTACTTATTCACTCACTCTGTCTTCTCCGCCGATCACGGCTGACCGTTTGCATCTTAGGCCTGTTTGCGGGGATGTCGCTGGAGGGGACGGTGCTGATTGAGCGCAAGGATGCCAACCGTGACTTCTACGGGTCGCCTGTGCCCGCGCGGGATATTCTCGGCGGGCGGGTGCCGCCGCCGGAGGTGGCGTCGAGGCTGTATGAGATCATCGAGGCGGCGGAGGGGCTGGACGAGTCGGGCCTGCCTCAGGAGGCGTACGTGCCCAATGCGACGGGGGACCACATGGATGTTAACAACCACATGGTTTTCGACGCGGATGGGCACTAGGTGGAGGTTTAATGTGATTAATATTCGTTCAACCTGTTCTCTTCTCCTTTACGACTCCGATATATATATGTACTACATAACAAGGAAATTTGTAGCAAAGGCGCCGCTGTCGATCTTATTCTTGCGAGCCTGACTCTACTCGAGGTGACGAGACTCAGATTCCTACAATCTAATGGCAAAGCCATTGCGTTTCAACACAACCAAAGCGCACTCTTAATTGCCTCTCGCCTTCATGGCTCCCATGGCCTCGCCCACCAAGAAGAAATATGACCGCAGTAAACCCGACACGGAGGAACGCAAGGGGCTCCTCTCCGGCTCAGATGAACTCGACGGCCCCTCTGGCGACTGGAAACCCGAAACGGACTCACTGGACCGGGACGACGAGCGGGGCTGGTCGAGGAAGAAGATCGTCTGCACCGGCGTCACCCTGATAATCCTTCTCATCACCGGTGCCTTTGCGCGCACGGTATTCCTCGGCCCACCAGCACGGACAGCAGCAACAACAGAACCGCATCCGAATCTGCTGTTCCACGGCGACGGCGTGCGCTCGAATGGGACGCACGACTTCAAGCGGACCGTGCTCATCGTATCTATCGACGGGCTTCGGTGGGGCTGACGCGTCCATTTTTCGTTCGCCTCGTTTCTGATACGTAACGGATGCAGGGCGGATTATTTGGACCGAGGGTTAACGCCGCACCTGCTCGATATCAGCAAGCAGGGATTGCGCGCCAAGGCATTGGTTCCTATATTTCCGGTGAGTGTTCGGTCCTCCTTAATGCGCATGGAAGACTTAACTTTCGCGCAGACTTTGACATTCCCGTAGGTGATTTTGGTTTGCTTCCGATGAACTGTGGCTGAGATTCGAATCCGTGCAGTAACCACTGGGCATTAATGACCGGGCTTTATGCGGAATCTCATGGAATGGTCGCCAACGTACACGCCGCGCCTTATTTCTCTGTGTTCTTTCGAAGCTAATAATACACTTCAGAACTTCTGGGACCCGATATCCGAGTCGGAATTCCACTACAACCAGATAGAGTCGGCGTGGAACCCAACGTGGTGGCTGGGCGAGCCCGTAAGTCTTCAACGGTTTTCACGAGCCCAGCTAACCGTTTCGCAGATGTGGGAAACCGCCGAAAAGGCGGGAATTGTCACAGCGAATCTCATGTGGCCTGGCCCGCCGCAGACCACCTCCGGCGCGTCTTCGACATATTTTGTTCCATGGGAGGTAGGCTCTTGAGGTCGCCACCGCTCCCCCCGCCCTCACACTCTTTTCTCAGGACAAGGTTCCTCTGCAGAAGAAGCTCGACCAGCTTATGGGATGGATCGACCTGCCCTTCGAGGAGCGGCCGCAATTGCTCATGGGTTTGTACTTTCTTTAAAATCACCGACAACGTCCTTATACCCCCTGGTAGCATACGAGCCCTCGCTCGACCAGGCGGGGCATAGAGCTGGACCTGCCTCGGCGCTCGTGAACGTACGCCTCGCCTTCCTCCGCTCATCACGTTTTAAATATTTACTCGTTGATCAGAAAACCCTCGCCCAAGTCGACGTCTTTGCGCGAGACCTCCACAACGAGCTCAAGCAGCGCAACCTCACCGACATAGTCGATATCGTCTTCGTCTCAGACCACGGGATGACCGACACCAGTCACCTCGAGTCGATCTATATGGACGACATCATCGGCGAGGAGGGGTACGAGTCCATCGAGCACGAGGACGGGTGGCCCGCGATGGGGCTGCGGTTTTCGAGTACTGCGAACGCGTCGTACTACCTGCAGCTGCTGGAGACTGCAGCGGCGGCCAGTGGCGGTACGTTCGGGGTATATACGCACGAGACGATGCCGGAGCGGTGGCACTTTACGCAGAACGAGCGCATCGCGCCGATCTATGTCGTGCCGGAAATCGGATACGTGCTGACGTCCCATGCGGAGGGCGACGTCAAGATGAGCAAGGGGGTACGTCCACCCTCATTTCTCGAGCACTTTTCTCGTTCTGATCTGAACTGCGTTATGTAGAACCACGGCTACGACAACACCGCGTCGTCGATGCACGCCATGTTCGTCGCGCACGGGCCCTTCTCCTCCGTGGTCAAGGTCCTGCACCAGGCGCGCGGCGTCCTCTCGCGGCCCAACAAGGGCTGGCACTCGACCTCTGACGATACGTATGTGATGGACAAGTTCCAGAACGTGCAGATCTATAGCCTCGTTATGCGCCTGCTGGGCGTCGAGGCGGTCGCGCCGACGAATGGGAGCGCGGCGTTTTGGGACAAGTATTTCTGAGTGGGAGGATGGAAGGCGGCGGGACTGATCCTTTAGAATCTACTGTACGAGCTATGTGCTAGAGCAGCCTTTGTTTGTATGTGGTGTATGATTAGTGTTAATAATAATACAAGCCTCGTATTTATTTCGTCGTTTCTCGGTTTTTCTCCTGCAAAGCCGCTGTTGATATCGCACTTATCTTTCTCCAGATATACAGACAAAGTTCTTCATATTAAGTTCAGTCTGACAGATAGAGCGTTGGGTACCGTTTAAGGAAACGTGCTCGTTGGTAGAAGGAAAATTGCAGGGCCACGAACAGCCTGACAAGCTCTCCTTCGCGAGTCCCACTCCGCTGTGCCAGTGCCTTTGAATTCCGTACAGCCCACTGTACCAGATCCTTCAACATGTCGTACAATTTGGTGAGGGCCGCGATATGCTCTCGAGCCGCTCCGAAGAAACGAGGCAGGGCGGTTTGCAAACGCTGAAGAGTCTGGCATTGGGCGCCTGCCACTGTCAGCGGCCACGGCGAAGCGACCGAGTCGAGCCAAGTCCATACGCTCAGCTCGGAGTTGGCCTGCAGTCGGCGCGCGAGGTCCTTGGGGAGGCGCAGTTGGATTTCGTCCCAAGAGGCCGCCGCCGAAGCGAGGCTGTCGATAGCCTTTGCATCCGCTGTGTAGAAATTCCGGCGGAGGACCTCTAGATCACGGTCGGGATACGAGCCGCGGCTTTGAGCTATAAATTCACAAGCCGCGCACATTGCAGCGAACAAGTGGGTGAAAAGTTGCTCGTAGGTGAGGTAGAGGTCCTCGAAGGAGGGATAGACGAGGTAGAGGTCGTCGAGGGAGGGCCGTGGTTTGCGGCTACCGGACATGGTTTTACGCAGGGCTTTGCAAAGCCGCTCTATGTCGTCGCAGGCTGCTTCCCCATTGGATTCAGCCTGACTTTCCAGGAGATCCGGAGGAGAGGGCCAGGCTAGAGATCGGTAAGTTACAAGTACCACTGGCTGCAGTTCGAGAAGAAAACAACGAATTACCTCCGCTTCTCCGACCCGGGCAGCGTGATGATGGCGCAAGTCGATGAGGGTGGAAGTACTCGGCCCTGCCATGGCAAGTGGAGGATGGGAGTTACTCGTCTGTGATACCCCTGACCGTCAAAGCGCTTCTTATCCCCATTCGTGGCACATCAACAATCTCAACCCTAAAATGGCAGCCTTCCACTTTTGTGGTCGTTCTACTGGAGCCGGCGTCTTGAGACCCCATCCGCCGTCCCCTTCCTACCCACATAAGGGCGATAAAGTAGAGTTGAATACAAGGGATGGAAAATTGGGGATGATCGCCGAATCCATACTCTGTGCGCGAAGATTTGGTTGATCAATCTGTATTCTCGTTGGCGGCCAAACAAGGCCGAGGGTGTCAGTTTACCGACTTTGACATCGTATGTCAGTTGTCAACGGTCTTGATTTTGACCAGAGTGCGGGTTTTGAGACCTTTCAGCGGGAACCCAGACGTCTTGGAGTCTGACTGGGAGACGACCCTGAGGAGGCCTGAAGCACCTAAAATTCTCGTTTTCTCCGGATCCTGGGCGTCGGCAGGCGTCGGCATCATCTTAAATCCAAATTCAACCAGCTTTCCCACGGTTGAACGAATCTATCCAAATTGAACCACAGCTCCAGATGAGTATCACGTTTCTTGCACCATCTGACCTCCCTCCTTCGTCACCAGACATTAGCTTGGACTTTGATACACATCATTATTCACTCAGTTCCGAGCGAGGCCATATATAATGCACTATGTCGACACAAGGAGTGTGAAACTGCCCGCCATGAAGGTCATTCTCAACATCCTCACCATCTTCTGCCTCTATGCTGCGAACGTCTTGGCCCAGCGCAGCTTCATTGGCTCTCCCGCACCCGGAGCCACCGTCCATTTCGGCTCTCAACTGACTGTCCAAGTCGTTCGCCCTGTATGCAGTTTATCTTTTTACTCACCGGAATCTCTATTGACCCACTGGTACCAGAACAGTCTCCAGAGTTCAACCGAAGTGGGGATCGCCATCGGGCTCCTTGCCTGCCCAACGAGCCAGGAAGCCGCGTGCCCCGCCCCCACTAGCCAACTCGGACGTGTCTTGTTCACCGGACAGTTTGCGCCGACCGTCCATCCGGGAAACAGCATTTACGAAAACTTCACATTGACGGTTCCGAGCGCCGATTCCTTCGGGGGCGAGACTGGGAGAGCTCAATTAGCCGTTGTGCGGCTCCATCTCATCGGAGTGGGTGTCTACTAGTAGCCGAGAGGTATCGCTGACCCGTGTCTTTCTTTCTACTTAGGCAGGCCCGTCGCCCGTGTTCGAGATCAACAACATCACCGTGAATTTGAGCAATTGAGCATGAACTTGCCGGACTATTACTGGACATTTATGTAGTAGGAGTAAGTATGAACTTGCCGGACTATTACTGGACATTTATGTAGTAGGAGTAAGTACGTAGCCTAGGACTTTAGAACGGACGAACGCCCCCCGAAATAATGGACTCTCAGATCTTCGCATTGATTCCAACACGGATAATCCTAAGTACGGGAGTGAGAACAGAGTCAATCAATCTCCGGACTGCGCGAAGACTACTCACTCTTCAGCGAAGAGCCAGTTTCCGGTCTCTGGGAACATGGTCGCTGGAAAAATCGGGTGAGTTTTGAGAGTAGGGTACACGGGAAGACGGCAGAGAATCAACTGTACCGAGACGGCGATATATGTCTTCGATGAGATATTTCCGGCACCAATTTAGCACCGCAGAAAAGTAGTTCCCGGCGTCGATACGCTTGCTGATTACGTGGTAGTGCGGCGCGCTATATAGGAAACAATCGTTGAAAACTGAGCAATTTGGATGGAGTAGTTGAGATAAACGAACATGTGGGTCGTCGAACGCGCAGCGGCCCGTATTCGAGCAACGTTGCCAGAGAGCTGACGGGGGTCCATCTGCAGTTCGAGCGCGCAGATCTCTTCGATCATGTCGTCGGCCTAGAGATTTCAGGGTCAGCGTATTGATTCAAATTCAACCTGGATCCGACGGTGGTCGAGAAACGAAACGATTGAACTACTCACGCGTATGTCAAAGTCGTCCCGGAAGCCCAAGTACGCAGTGACCCCATAGAACCCTAGTTTGTTTGTGTTATAAACGCGAACGCAAAGATGGAAGATATGCAACATACCTTGAACGGTCCGGACCTTGGTGATGGCATAGCGGTCCTCGCGGGACACATGCGCGATAGGAACGACGGACACGGACAGGAATATCTGGACCAAATCTAATTAGCCTATTGAATATGATGACGAAGAACAAGACGCACGACGACACGAGGAAGGGCCGGCCACTGGCGCACGAAAGCTGGTTGGTTGAAGAGGTGTTATATAAAACCACCTCAATCGAGGTCGGGAGCGAAGTGTGACTTACCGATGAACGTGTGAGGTGCCCCTTGACCACGGGCGAATTTGTGGAAGACAGCGCAAGTGGGGAGCCGCACAAGAGGGAGGTTTTGGTTTTCGACCCCGCGTTTCTCGCCGTCTAGATCTGCCCGGTAGTAATACTGCAAATCCTTTGGCTTGCTGTCTCCCTCCTCCTCCGCCTCCTCCTCCTCCTCCTCCGCCTCCTCGTTGTCGAAGTCGTCGTCGTTCTGGTCGATTTCGGGAATGATGAAATGCCGCAGGTTCTCGCGATGTTCCCCATCAAATTTATCTTCCAGTCCCTAACACGACGGGTTAGCCGTCATCAACCGCATTAAGGGCTGCGCCCCACCTTGGCCCAAGTCCAAAACGACATTATCAGCATGCTGCGAAGGTGGTGATGAGGAAAAACAGTATGATTTAGTTGGTTGAACATACAGAATGACACCGATCATCAAAGGAACCCATGCCCCGTGCGGCACCTTCTTCAACGACGCGCCCCAAAACAGGCCGTCGAAAAACCCCCAGAGGACGAAATACCCGATAGCGACGCCCGCCGGCCAGCCCTTGACCCAGCGCATCTGCACCGCGAGCAGAATCGAGGTTGAGAACATGACGGTGGCGACGGCAAACCCGTACGCGTTGGTCAGGGCCGCGAGGTTCGAGAACACGGCGACGATGACGATGGTACCGAGCATGAGGGTCCAGTTGACGGTGGGGATGTACACCTGGCCTTGAATGGTATCGGACGTGTAGGACATTTTGAGCGGGGGCAGGGCTTTCATGTTCACGAGCTGCTGCACGAGGCTGAACGTGGCCGTTATCATCGCTTGCGAGGCGATGATCTTGTGCGATGGACCGTTAATAGTTGAATGTATTTAATTCAAGGAGACGCACGGTGGCTAGGATGGCGAAGACGAAAACGATCCTACATCCAAGTGAGTCTCGTTGTAAATTATTCATCATGGTATGAGGGCTATACCAGAACAAAGGCCCGTTTGCGGGCCCAGGAATCGTTTGGTAGAATATGTTGCTGAGGACGGCGTCGCCGTCCCTGATCAGCCGCGCGCCCTGGCCGAGATATGCGAGCACCAGCGAGGGATACACGAACCCCGTGAACGACAACTAAGTCGCATAAATAGGCATGTGCAGGTTTGAACCCAAGTCGAATACACCTACTCGAATGGACGTGGCGTTGAATTGACCGAGACTGGAGGAGTTTGGGTTAGAAAACAAAGGAGAGACGCAAGTCCGACTGTGAACACACTTTGCAAAGATCGCTTCGCAACCAGTAACGGCTAAGGAAAGGATGTCAATCGCGGGTTATGAGGGTTGCGACAGCAGACACGAACCCAAGAGCACACCAGCCAGAATATCATAGTTGCCGGTGCGCACGAATAGCATTACGGCGCGGGATGGGTCAAAGGCGCGGAAGATACCCGGGTGGCTTGTGATGTTGTAAATACCGGTGCTCGCGAGGAGGAGGAACCACATGAAGGAAACTGACATCCCAGTGAGTAAAACCTGGTCGACTCGGAGGGAATGGTACTTATGACATACTCGGAGCGAACATGAAGGCCAACCTAGCTGTGCCAAACCGTTGCGCGATGAACAAGACGAGCAGGATGACGATTGAGATGGGGATTATCTGGGCGGAGACCGATGCTTTCGCTACTGCGATGCCCCCGACGGCACTTGTGACACTCTATTCATGTTTAGAATCACTCGGTGAGTTCGCGACGAGGCGACTCACGACGGCAGGAGTGAACACCCCGTCTGCTATGGTAAGTCTATGGACGGTGGCGGTTATTAGAGGAGGTTGGGATAAGGATGGCTGGCGTACGCCGTTCCAAACAAGCACTGTCGATGCATCAGATCCGAGCGGCACTGTGTTGCAGCAACGCGCTCACCCAAGCCAACAACGGGAGACGAAACCGTTCACTGATGGTCGTGGACTTGTGACTGGTAACCTTGTAAGTCTCGCCGGTGAGTGTGCGGTCAAGGTTGCCATCGTAGTCCTCCGGCGGGTACAGGCCCTGGTACAGAGCATAGCTGCCTCCCTCGCCTGCGGGTTTCGGTCAGCTCGTCGACAAAATGGAGCGCCACGAGGAACAACCTTCGTGTGTGCCGAAAAGAAGGGATATAAAGACCTGCATGGGCCGTCAAATTGACGGACAGATGACGGCGGCCAGGAAGGAAGGAAGACTCGCATATTTTACGAGGGGAAGGAGGGTGAGGGCCCAGATGATAGCGCTAATGCCCCCGATGATATCCTCCGTGGAGGGGACATCGCCCGAGGCAGGCCATATCCCGTTGAGGACGTAGAGCGGTGAGGTGCCGATGTCCGAGTATATAATCCCTGTCTGGTATGAGTTCAACGTCCACAGAGGAGTGAAAGGGCACAAGATACCGAGAGTCTGAAAGCTGAGGACGAAGAGGGCAACTCCGCTTAGCTTGACTGCAGTGCGCTTCTTGTTGAGACCACTTTCCAGAGAAGCAGGAGAAGACATGGCTCTAAAGGTTGCTCCAAGTTGGGCGGGGGAATTTATTATGACACCGTTAAAATAGCGGCTTATCAGCTTCAATCATCCAAACTCCGCACCTCTGGCCAAAAACCCGCAGCTAAGCGGAAACATATCAACGAATAGTCCCTGTTGATTTGTTCAACATGGCGAAAGGAAATAATCGGGGGGGAATGGCGTATTTAGCGCAGTCATCGCATCGTTCACAGGAGCCGCTCATCCAGTCGCCAAATACACGCATCCGGTCAATTGCGGTTATGTCTCGACTCTGGAACGTCCGCCTTTCGAGGAGGAGTATGTTGCGCCGGTAGTCTGACGGATAATGTTTCTCGTTCTTGAAACTTGATTAATCTAGTGCGGGATCGACGCGAAAGGCTCATAGAGGTTGGGGAAGATATCATACACCGAAGCGCATATATCCCACAGCCAGCGTTGTATCTGGACCATAGGATACAAGTGAGCTTGCCACGGCAAACTTGATGAGACTCTGAGACTTCATCCAGAGCAAAGTGGATTGGATCCCCAAGCCGCGCTTGGTCGCTGCGATTCAACACCGGTTGACTTTCGACATCGCAGAATTGAACTCCGTTTGGAGGAGAGAAAAGCAAGCCGACCTAGGCTGCTAAGGAATGGATGGCCCCTACCTTAGGTCGAGGCAAGGTCGAGGGCAAGAGGAAAGCGTTCGGATCACAACAAGCCGTGTTGATCCCTACCGCGTACATTTGCACCCGTCAACGCGTCAACCGGGGGCAGATCTGCTTAGTTCAACCATTCATTGGTATTTTTACACCTGCTCAACTGAATCAGCTAGAGAGATTACAGGTAAATTGAAGTCTCCGCCAGCCCGGTCCAGGCACCAACAAACAAGGCATAACGCCGCCCGCTCTCACTTGCCCACCATGGTCCGCACCATCCTAATCACAGGTTCCAACCAAGGTGGACTTATTGAATCCTCCATAGGCAGCAGCAGCTTACCACAGGTCTAGGGCTTGGAATGCACACCGTCCACCAGCTCGCGATGACCCCCGACGTAATCGTCTTCATGGGTAAGCTTATCGTGTATGGATGGCGCATACTTCAATTAAGTACTGAGGTTCAACTTCGGAAGGGTCCCGCAAGCTCGCAGCCGCGGAGGAAGCGCTCTCTAAATTTGCCCCCGACATACACTCTTCGTCCTTCGTCGTTCCGGTGCAGCTGGATATCACCGATAACGCCTCAATCACAGCCGCACATACCTTCGTCGCCGAGCACATAAAGCAAAAGGGCGCCCAGGGCTTAGATGTCTTGATCAACAAGTGACTCACTTATAATTCGATTTTTATGCTTGCATCTCATGAGCACTCACACTTGATCCCCAGCGCCGCCATCGGCGTCATCGGCTTTCAAGAGACCTATAACACGAACGTGTTCGGCACAGTCGCAGTCACCGACGCCTTCCGCCCCCTGCTCCGACTCAGCGGCGCCGGGGCCATAATCATCAACATCTCGAGCCGCCTCGGCTCCATCTCCGCGTTCACCAGGAAGCCCGCGCCGCGTGGCATCTTCCACGCGTACAACTCGAGCAAGGCCGCGCTCAACTCGCTCACCGTGCAGTGGGCGCTCGAGGAAGAGCAGATGGGGTCGAGCGTAAGGGTGGTTGCGATTGATCCTGGTGCGTGTTCGATTGAATTTTTCAAGATTTCACCGAGGTGAATGAATGAATGAACTAGGATTCAACGCGACGAATATTAACCAGTACGCGGGGAGCATGTCACCCGCCGATGGGTGTAAGATTATTGTGCGGACTGCGTTGGAGAGGGAGGGCCGTACTGCGGTGTTTTTCAACGAGGCGGGGGATATCGAGTGGTGACCGGTTCAAGCAAATCACATCCAATTTCAACCACGATTGTTTTGTCTTGGAGGTGGAGAGAGGGGTGAAGTAGTAAGATTCACTTGAGAGAACGGAAATTCCTCACAATCTTTATGTATGTAAAATATGCGCCAGGATACCGTGAGATATAGTTCGAGCTCGGGCATCTCGGGGTTGTTGAATATAGTAATTTTCGAGCGCGGCGTGCTACTACAGGTTCCTGCCGAGGTCAAGAGCTGGACTGAAGTGACTCGACTGGTGTGTGCCGTCCTCTTATAAGCGCCAACGCTAGCTGAATACTATCATACACCACCCCAAAGTTTTGAGAATTAATGTCTGATATGTTGCTTTACTTCTGAATCGGACGGCGTCCGTGTGCTCTCCGTTATGCTCGCTATACCCCAAGTCACTCACTCATTCCTACATGTAACTGAGCAGTAATCGGCCGGCCTCATCTTCAATTGCTCAAATTAACGGTGATATTGTTGATTTCGAGAACGGGCGACGGGCCAGCCTAAAGTACGCAGGTCAGCCATATTTATACACACACGCACTCGTCAGCCACATAGGAAAACCCACCCCAATAAGATGCAGCCTTACGACAGCCAACTGCGCCCTCCCAGTCGCGCCTCCGAAAGAATCGGCGCTCGGAACCGCCAGGGTGAAGTTCTCGTAGATCATGGCCATGGGATGGAGGGTCGGCGCAAACTGTCCGGTGAACAAGATCTCTCCGAGGCGGCCGGCGGGGGAGGGGCAGACGGCTTCTTGGGTGGTTGGGCAGGCGAGGAGCGCGATGGCGATTCCTACTTCGGTTGATCCTTGGATGCTGTTCTGGTAAGTAGTAAGTACCAGTTGGTCAGTAGAGATTTGGGTGAGTGGAAGATAAAGCAAGTACAGGGCGAACGACTTGGACGGTGAGCTGAGAGCCGAAGTGGACGGTGGTGCCGGGTGCGGGGGACCCGATGAAGCTGGCTTGGGCCCAGGCGCTCGCGATGTAGAGGCAGAGGATGGGGAGGATGTTAAGGATGAGCTTCATGGAGGGTAAGTTTCACAGTGTCCGTTCTCGAGCATCAGTGCATTTATATAGCTTTTCCTCTGAAAAGTGCGTAAGGGTAATAATGATCAGTGCACGTCAAAATCCAAGCGCGCAATGTCGAGCGACGTCGGGAGAGGTTTCAAGTCGTTGGTCAGATGGTAGGTACAAATTACCTAGAGCACCTCCAGTAAGACGATACTCATCAGAGGCCGATTTGAGTCCGTGGTTCAATTTGGATAGATTCTGTTCAATTTTATCAACCGTGGGAAGGTTCGAAGTGGTTCAACTCACTTTGATGATCTCGACGCCAGGGTTCAAGAACGGGAACAAGAATTTTGAAAGAAGGGCGGCTTCAGTTGCGTCGATTCCTCGGACTAGTATAATGCGTCGGCGCGTCCGCGCTGAAAGGAAAGGGATAGTCCGGGCTCTTGTCAAGAATCTCATCGGACGTTGACAACTGGCAAGCATACAATGTCAGTGATAAAGTGCGGCCTTGTTTGCCCGTTAGACCACTGCGGTAAGACAGAATTAGTATCGCGCCGTTGGTCTGGCATCTGAGTAGAGAGCGCAACTAACTAGATCTTCGCGCAGAGTTCAATTTAACAAGTTGGCCCTCTGATTAACCAACCTCGGGCTGAATGGCCAGGCCTCACGGCGCTGAGAATGGGACCCACTGAGGAAGGTGCGTACAAGTAAATCCAAGGAGCCCCGTATTTTGGCTACGTTTGTGGTGAAGCGAAAACTTTCCCCAGTCGAGGGCAGTAGTTGTCGGTGGTGCATTTGTTTTCGACTGCCTTGCTGGGTAGTCATTTTGGTTTCCTCCTTCGACTCCCCACGAGTGGATTCGGAGGTGATTATAGAGCTGCAATAATGCGGCGCCGGATTCGGGGCAGAGCTGAATGATACGGGGCGTTATTCGAGGGAAACACAGGTCAGAAATCATATTTCATCTTCAGAGCACAAGCGTTCCTGCAGGGAGGGGGCGGGGTCGAGACGGGAACTTTATCGGTTTCATATCGCCATTCACTTCGAGATAGATTATTGCGCCTTCTACAGCAACCCCAAGGGAGCGAAGCGCGGCTAGCCCTTCTGGGCCAGTGTCGATGAGTACTCGAATGCCCTCGCTATTGAGATTGACGGGGACGTCCAAGGTTTCGTCGAAGGGGGCACCCGGGCGGAAGCGTATGATCTGGTACTCCCAGATTTCGTCGCGCACCGCGGCCTGGTTCGCCCAGAAGACGATGCTGTAGGCAGTTCCCGGAATGTGCTTCATCTTGACATTGTCGCACTGGCGACTGGCTGGAAACTAGGCAGGTGGGTGTCAGAGAGAAGTAGCTATTGAAGATACTAGTAGGAAAACGTCGCACTCCCAGTGAATTGGCTCGCCATGGCCCATGTACAGTCGGGTCTACGGCACACATCGCATTGTATCCTTCGACTCCAGCTGGCCCGCAGATCCCGCGGACTAACTCTTGAACCTCTGCGTTTGAAAGCGGATATTTCTGTAACGCATTTTCAAGCCTCGTGCTGGATGTGGGTGCATCTACGACGAACCATTTTTCGCAGAGGTGGAGGAGAGGAAGATAGGGGTCCTGAGAAAGCCGGGATCAATTCCCACGGCCCGAATTCGGCACTCCTTGCATCGTCGACCAGCCGCCTTGAGCTCGTTCGTCATAACTATGGGGCTAGTGCTTTCGATGGACCCTCGGGAAGACCTCCACTATGCCGCCAAATGCCTGATATGGGTTCCCTCAGGTTCCCTCTGACACCAACGTCTTCATTGTCCACCAAGTACTTTCGTCGATTCTGAGTATTCCTATACCTCTGCGCCGGAGGCATGTTCGAGGCGATCAACCAGAAAAGCACCGCGCTCACAAGAGCACATTCGCGAGCCTCGTTGATGCGGACGTCTACCACTGCGACCTGAAGCCGGAGAACGTCCTCGTCGACATCGACCGCAGGAACCCTCGCATCGCCGACTTTGGCCTCCCCCGGCTTCCGACGTCGACTGGCAGTGTCTCGTACATGGCCCCGTCCTCCCAGAACTTTTCTGCGCCGCCTCCTCTTCGTCCGCCCGAAGCACAGCGACACCTGGGTCCTGGGCGCTCTGCATTAACCTCGTCAATCTCGTCTCCGCGATGTACCTGTGGAATACGCCGCAGCGCCCCCACATGCGCTGGAAGGCCTTCGCGGCCGACCCCGACTTCTTCTGCCCGACCATCCCCCGCTCGCTGCTCAACGTGCTCCTCCGCCGCTGCCTCTACTACGACGCCGCGCGCCACCCAGATCCTCGACATGGAGGACCTTTCCATTGTCCGACGGCGTCCTCGGGTGTCCGCCGCACGGCGGGGCGCGCTGCTGCCCGTCAACAACCAGGACACCAGCGGCTAAAGTAGCAGTAGCGCGAGCGGTGCCGGCGGTAGCGGATATCCCCGATACCGCCCCACCTTAGGCCCTTCCCTTCCAGCGGCGATGCGTCACTGGCAGATAGCGACAGCGACAGCAAGGCCGCCCTCGCGTACATCATCCAGCTGCCCGACGCTGAGGCCTCTTCCGACGAGGAGACGAGGAGTACGACACCACGAGCGGCGTTGTCCACTCCGCGTCCGCGTCCAGTAGGGCACAATAATTCCCATCCTTGGACTCGGAGGTTAGATGTTTGCCACTGCTTGCTCCACCTCGAAGGTATGACGTCGTCGCTGTAGATGGACCATAAAAAGCCACCGCCAGAGCAGCGGCATTTAGCCATACTTACGAACACATCAAACCTACTCGACCCACAACTACCACCCACACCACCTACATACCCATACACCCAAATATCATGCCTATCGGAGAGCAAAACAACGGCGGCGTAGCGGGTGCCGCCAAGGGCGTCACGTCGACGGTTGGGAACCTCGTTGGAGGCGTTTCGAAGACGGTTGGCGGCGTGGTCGGCGCTGCTGGCGAGGGGTTGGGCAATACGGTCAATAGTGGGTCCATTCTAGCCCATAGGTCCGGGGCAAATACTGACCAGTGTGGTGGTAGGTACGACGGGGACGAAGCAGGGCGGCGATGCTATCAAGGACCTGACTGGGGGCGTCAATAACGCTGCTGAGTCGGTCGGTAAGGGGTTTGAGAATGCTGGGCTGTGGAAGAAGTGAGCGCGGATGGCGCTGATGAATTTCTGGATCAGTGTACTATAGAGACGAGAAACGCAAACTTGTAGCATAACTGAAGATATCTGCGTCTGGACAAGGCTCGCCCGTAGGCTTCATGGATATACCGATGCCTTAGCTGTGGAAACCATGTGCGTCTAGCTCCGCCATCCATCAGCTCATCCATCTCCGCGAATACGGGTCGCGCTGGTATGCGTATGCCGTGGGCCCTCGACCGATAGAGAGTCTTCATCATCGCACGCCTCTCCGCGCGCCAGCCCGGTGAGCGCTCAAATGAGACTCCGAAGGAGAGCTGGGGGATTGAAGGTTCAAACTAAGGACAACGCTTGAGCGTATGTACCAGCCCACGGAAAGGCGAGAGTTTCGCCAGTCTACCGAGAAGAATTCGCAGTGTGCTGCCCAGCGGTCGACGATGCGGGAGCCTCGACAAATCCTTGGGGTGCCAGTTGGATCCCAGGCCGAAGAAAGAAAGAACGAACAAGGTGGCGGTACGGTGCACACTGCCACTGATGTCCGCCTGCTCCAAACCTCGATGAACTTAAAAATGCTCTTGCGACTGACTGGAGCTCTGCGGAGGACGATGGACTACTGTATCCTGGCAGCGTGCAGCTAACTTCTGGCCCATGATTCTTGCTTAGTTTCTTGGAGACTTCAAGTTTTTTGGCCTGCTTTTAGGTCGGCGCAATTCGGACGCGGCTGCTCACCCTTGCTCACCGGACGTCCACATGCCCCGCCTGCGCTAGTACACTTCCGCATGCCCATAAAACCCGGGATTATACATCCGCCTCCTGACAAAGCCTCCATCCCAAACGCGCATCGTGGACCGTGACGACTCGAAAGGCAAGAGCGTCTCTGTAATGGATATCCCCTCAAATACTCCACCCCGGTGGCTACATGGCACTCGGTATCGTCCGCTGAGGACGGCTGAACGCGCTGCTGCCCGGTGATTGAGGAGGAGCGGTGGGTGCTCGTGTGATGGGTGGGTTTGGGATCGTGGACGACTCGAAAGGCAAGAGCGTCTCTGTATTGAATACTCCCTCAAATACTGGTACTCCACCCCGGTACCGTTGCGCTCACGCGCCGCTGAGGTCGGCTGAACGCGCTGCTGCCCGGTGATTGAGGAGGAGGAGCGGAAGCCAGTACATACTGGGCCGCGGGAGTGCTCGCGTGATGGGTGCGTTGGGCCTCGGGATGCGGACACACGTCTTAAGGGTGAATATGGACAATTAGAACCCCGCGCGCGGGGAGCTGGAGGAAAAGTCCTGTAAAGTCGACAAAGAAATGAAATATATTTCGGTTTTCACCCAAACGGCTGCGAAAAAAAACATGTCTGTCCCGCAAATAAAATGCAGGGACCAGGCACCCTTGGCAGGAAGCACGACGCGAGGCCTAGCTTCTCAGTAATTAGAAGAAAACCGATTACCTTATTGGGCACGTGGCGATCGCGTTGATCTTCCTTCCGTTCCTGGCCTCCTCCTCGTACTTAGGCGGGCTGGCTGCCTCACTTGTCCATCCAACATGTCTTTCTTCAATTCCATCGGGTCAGCTACCACACATCCCTCCTTCATCCACCCTGCAACTCACTCTGTGTCGTCCAGGCGTTCCATGACCCGCGCGCCGCGTAATGCGAAGCGCTCGCCGACGCCCACGTCCGCAACGTTCCCGCCCGAGAACCACCAGCAGCAACAGCAACAGCAGCAGCAGCCGAAAGGAGCCCAGTCTGGCCCGCCACAGGCGCAAAAGCCGCTCTACCTATGCAGCCCCTTTGTTGAGGCCGCGCTGGTCAAGGGCAACTTCAAGACTATCGTCATGCTACCAAAGTATGTCGATATAATGGAGGTGCGTGTGCTGTGTGTGGGTCTTGTCGTTGTCGTGCCGCCACTAATCGACGACTGCGCTCTTTTTAGTGGGTCGCGGTCAACGGTGGGTTACAAACCAGGCGACGCGACTGACTCTGACTCGCTGCTAGTGTTCGATTTCTATACAAATCTGAACGAATTCTACGGTGTGCTCACCGAGTTCTGCACGCAGCAGAACTGCCCTACAATGTCGGCCGGGTCCACGTACGCTTTCTGCCGCGTTTCTGTTTGTTCCTCCTCTCTTGACGCGCAGCCTCCCCTCGGCGCAGATTAAATTACACATGGATCAACCAGGACCGCAAGCATGTACACCTCCCCGCGCCCACGTACATTGACTACGTGATGACCTGGGTACAAAACATGCTCGATGACGACAACGTCTTCCCCACAAAGTCTGGTGAGCAGTTGTCGTTGTAGCCCCCACCCAAACCTCCGAAGCGCGTATAGCATAGCTAACTAACACCCGTGTGCGGCGGTTCGTTCAGGCCAGGACTTCCCCCCCTCCTTCCCCTCGACCGTAAAACACATCTACCGCCAGCTCCTGCGGGTGTTCGCGCACATCTACCACGCGCACTACGCGCAGATCCTGCACCTGCGCTCCGAGCCGCACTTCAACTCGCTCTTTGCGCACTTTCTCGCGTTTGGGGGCGAGTTTGAGCTGTTGGAGATGAAGGATTTGAGGGGGTCGTCGGCTGCGCCCGTTGGTATCGGTGCGTTGTGGGAGCGGTGGAAAGGGATGGGTCTGCTTGGAGGTTGAGGGTTGACGGATGGACGCGCGGCTACTACTACTACTCTGAACCCTCGCTTTCGATCTTCATACGTCTCTCCTTAATTAATCGGGTACTCGAGCTGCGCTTGGCTGCCTGCACAAACTGTATAGACTTGCACATTATATTTCTCGGAGTCTCTTATTCCCAATTTGGCCAGTGTGTGTATCGAATAATCGCATCGATAGACGCGGTCGTTAAGCGCGTCTCTCGCTCTCGCCCCCATGTCAAACTTCTTCAAGTCAGTCCCGTCCCTCCTTCCCTCACACAGCAGCCAACCAACCACACCCCGCACATCAGCAGGAACCGCGCAGGCGGCCCCCCGCGCTCGAAGCGCTCGCCGACGCCGACCGGGACGCTCGGGCGCAAAGACTCGACGGGCTCCGAGCCGCCGTCGCCCTCCCCCGCCAGCGCGCCCGGCGGCGGCGGCCCCAAGCCGCTCTACCTCTCGCGCCCCTTTGCCGACTCGGCGCTCGTCAAGGGCAACTTCAAGACGATCGTGATGCAGCCCAAGTATGTGGATGTGAATGAGTGGGTGGCGGTTAATAGTGAGTCTCTCTTCGTCTTCGCTCGTCTTTGCCTTGCCTCGCCTTGCCGATCCCTTGCCTTTGTCGACCGACCTTTGACTGGGGCGGGGGGAGGAGGGTATGGATGGATGGACGATGCTAATGGATTGCACGGATAGTGTTCGACTTTTACACCAACCTGAACGAGTTCTACGGCGTCCTCACCGAGTGCTGCACGCAGCAGAGCTGCCCCACCATGTCCGCCGGCCCCACGTACGTCCCCCTGCCCCTGTTGCTTCCTTACACCACCTGAATAACTAACTGAATAACTGAATGGATAATGGATAATGCAGACTGAACTACACGTGGGTGCAGGACCGCAAGAAGGTGCCGCTGTCGGCGCCGACGTATATTGACTCGGTCATGTCGACGATCCAGAATTTGCTCGATGATGAGAATGTGTTCCCGACGAAGTCGAGTGCGTCGCGTTTTTATTTTATTTATGGTTGCTCTTTTGTGTGAGCCCTTGGCCGTCGAGTGGTGTGCCACGGATTAGAGGGGACGGGGCAGGAATGGACTGCAGTTGAGCTGCACGGTGGGGCTTGGCCTTCGAGGCTCGTCGTCGCGTGCCTCCTCCGCCCGCGCCGCGTCGGGATCCCGACTCTCTCTCTCTCCCCCACCCCTACCCCTCCCCTCCCATCCTCCCCACCTACTAACCACCCCCCAGGCCAAGCCTTCGACAAAGACACCTTCCCCACCACCATCAAACAAGTCTACTCCCAGCTCCTCCGCGTCTTCGCGCACCTCTACCACGCGCACTACCCGCAGATCCTCCACCTCCGCTCCGAGCCGCACTTCAACTCGATGTTTGCGCATTTTTTGTCGTTTGGGACGCAGTATCGGCTGTTTGAGGAGAGGGATATTAGGGGGGAGGTGGGGGCACAGGTGGGGGTGGGGTTGCTTTGGGAGAGGTGGAAGGGGGTGGGGATTTTGGAGGGGTTGGCGTAGCGTGAGCTGACCGCGGAGGGTGGGGTGGGAGGGAGGGGGAGAGGGAGGGGGAGAGGGAGGGGATTGTATGTTGAGGAGGAGGCGCGGTTTTCAGCCGCCCGCCCGCCTTGGGGAAGCAAGGGTACGTAGAGTAATTTATTGTACCGGTGGTACATACATGCATGCATGCATATCAGGAATGGATTTATTTCATGGACGGAAGTTACATGTACGCTTAGACGGTATACGAAATCATGATATGTATTTCGTCTCACTACTCACGCCTCCCCATCGCCGCTCTTCCCGTCCTTCTCCAGCGCGGCTCTTGCACCCGTCCGTCCGCGGAGTGCATCCTGTCCCCCTTCGATATGCTTGTTCATAACTTCATATTCGGAATCGCATTCAGGCCTGGCTGGCCGTCATTAGATTGATCGTCGAGTATGTATTATGAAAACCCGGACGACAGATGTATGTACGCACCGGGGCATATCGACACAGACCCCTTCTGCTCCTCCGAGTCGATGGCCCATGGCCACTGCAGCGTGCGTGAGCGGACTTGCTGGAGGTGTACGCGGGGAGGAGGGGGCGAGGAGCGGGGAGCGGAGGCCGCTGGAGATGTTGAGGATGGCATTGGCGCTGCCGGGGGCGAGGAGGGGGCCACCGGGGGCGAGGGTGAGGGTGAGGGTGAGGGCGGCGGCGGTACCGAAGACGTTTGTTCACGGCGGAGGTCTCGGGGAAGCGTTCGTGCAGCCAGACTGCAGCGCTGGAGGTGGGGTTGTCGTGAGCGAGAGGCGAGTAGTAGGTGTGGGCGGGGTAGGGTAGGCAGGCGTACTTGTCGACTCGGATGAGGTCGCCCGTCGTCGAGGCCGGGGAGGGGTCTTGCTTTTCAGGTAGACTTAGTCTGAATCTGCGACGAAGCTGTGATCGAGGTTTGGTCGGTGATGCGGCACGACGCTGGAGGAGGGATGGACGTCTGCTGCGAATTTGACTATCGCGTCCGAGGCGGCGGGCAGCCCAACCCATGAACAAGAGCACGTCCGGCGTTCGACGCGAGCTAGTGGGCCGTGTGCATTCCGAGGCCTGGCGTTGCGTTACAGATAATCCAGTAACCTTGAATCAAAGAACTCGAACTCTATCTGACCTTGGTTGGCTCCAGAGATGAAGATGGAGATGCTGCGCGTGCTGGATGTCGTCGACTCCATGGCAGATTTGGGAGTTGGTCGCGGTGGGTTTTCCCTAGCCTCCACCACCCAAGTGGTTAGTTATACATGGATTTTACCGCGTATCTCACTGGTAAAGTCGGGAGGCGTGCTGTGAGTCCGAGCGGCTACACTCCCGACGGATGACCAGAATCATCTCACCCAGGTCGAATCGTCGAACGGATAATTCCCCAAGGATAACCATAGCCCGAGTGTTGCTTGCCATGTTTTGACTGTTGCTTATCCACAGTGCCACGCGCAGTAGTCTGCGCGATTGCTGCGCGAAGATTCAAGAAAAACATGGAAGTTTGGGATGGGACCAGTTTGGACGCGTTTTTCAGCATCTCTGAGCCTCGGACAGACAGAGCAGAGCGAAGATATAGCGGCTGCTCAGCTTGGATGAGAGCGATTGAAAGATAGAGCTGAATTCTGACATGAAGGGCGGAAGGCAAGTCGGGATCAGTGGCAGTGAGGTCCATCAGCCGAATCCGCCGCGGCCAAAGCTCAAGTTCAATTTCAAGTCTTCCTTGTTCAAACCGTTGAACCAACGAAATAAACCCTGTTCCCAACCAACCCTCAGGGCTCGAGCCGCGAAGGTACCCGGCAAGTCCTGCCCGTAAGCGCCCCGATAACGAATGTTGAAACAGTTCGCACGGCGACGCCATATGGAGATTGTAAGGCGATCGTCGTCCGCCTCTCCCTTTGACTCCGTACTTGCTCCGTCGCAGCCGCCTCAGGCCATGGACTTTTTCACCCCCATCCCCCAGGCCGTTATGGCCTTCGCCCAATTACCGCAGCTCGGGAATGACCAACAAGACCTGCTCTTCGTTCCGGCGTACGCAGCAGGAATCTCGGCGTCAATCCTCCTGGTTCATTATGTCCTCACGCTCGCCTCCGTCGACGCCTTCCTCCGACGCGTCGGAATCTTCGGAGCGCAAGACGACAAGGTCCCGCCTCCAGGGATCGGCCGCGGAACGATTTGGCGGTTCAGAGTCGCGCGTCTGGTGGGCTGTTCGGCACTCCTCGCCCTCACGATTTTCTCTTCCGTGGACGAGAACAGATCCGCAGCAGACAAGTCTCGTAATGGCTGGCTCTCGGGGGGACTCATGGCGATGCCCTATGTGAGTTTACTTACATCGACCTCCAAAAGCCTTTTTAACACGCCGCTAGCTCTATGGCGCGATTTTAGCGTCTCTGACGCTCAGCCCCGCTCATACGCGTACTCGGTTGATCAGACACGCAAATAGCGTTCTGTTCCTCGCTTTCGCCGTCTATGTATATCGCGATATCCTCCCGCTCGCGACCTACACGCAAACTCCGGTCGACCTAGACGACGGGCGCGAGCTGTGGGCCAAAATCGCGCTCCTTTTCTTCACCGCTGTCCTGATCCCTGTGTCGACACCTCGGCAATATATCCCCGTGGATCCAGCAGTGCGTGCCCGCTTCGATTGCTTCTGCGACCCTTTTTCTGAACACATATTGAACCAAGAACCCGATGAAAGAAGTCAACCCAGAGCAGACCGCTTCGCTGTTCTCCTTTGGCTTTTACTTCTTCCTCGACCATATTACTTTCCTGGCCTACCGTCAGAATGCGCTGGAAGAAGAACAGCTTTACCCGTTGTGCGACACCGACACCTCGACGCATCTCAAGAATCGGAGCTTCAAGGTAAGTCAACACATATCGCATTGGTTACTGCTGCTCACTCGCGTGATCGCAGTATCTGGACAAATTTTCGGGCGGCAAAGCCAACCACCATATTTTCTTTGGCCTGATGCGCGTATTCTGGCGCGAATTCTTGACTCTGGTCGTCCTCCTCGTCATCCGCGTCGCCGCAAACTATTCCGGGTAAGTCATACTTTGACAACGCGCTCAAACTGCACGATGTTGACTGACATTCCCGTAGACCATACGCGATGAACCGCTTGCTCCAGTACGCACTCTTCAGTTATCATCTGTCAATTTTGATTAACGGCGGCGTCCGCAGGTATATAGAAACGCGGGATCACGACACTGTTGTCGTACGTCCATGGGTCTGGATCGCCCTCATCTTCGTCGGTCCCATCTTCGGTAATATCTATCCCCTTCCTTTCCCCTCATTGAACCACTCACGATTTTCAAAACCCGCAGGCGCACTGGGGTTCCAGTGGTATGTTTTCATCAACGTACGTGAACATTTACCCGTTTTCTCAAAGAAAAAACTCACCTCTTCGGGCAGACGCGCACCCTGGTTCGGACGGAAGCCATCATCACGCAGCTGGTCTTTGCGCACAGGCGAGTGGGCGTGATAATACGCGCGATTGATGCGAGGTTGTTTACTGACGTGATCGCGAATATGTAGCTTGAGGATCCGCATGAAGGCCGAGACGACCGAGGCGAAGGCTGTGGAGAGCGCTCCCGCTAGCGAGGGCGCGTCGTCGCCTTCTGGTTCGGACGCGGGCACCAGTAGCAGCGCGACGGACACCGCGACGGTGGAGAACGGCCCGGGCGAAACGGAAAACGACGCTGAAAGCGCGACGGTGCAGGCGAGCACGGCGAGCATCAAGTCGGCTAAATCGACCGCGAGTAGTAGTAAGCAACCAGCCGCCAAAGCGGCCCCGGCCAAAGATGAGAAGAAAAAGTCCGACGGGAGTCTGGTGGGGAAGATCAACAATCTGGTCACTACGGATTTGGGCAACATTGGTTGGTTTTTTTTTCGTCCTTCCTTTCCATCGTATATGCGGCTGATGTAACCAAAAAATTGTTTAGTGGACAACAGAGACTTCCTCGTCGTGGTCGTGTTTATCCCGCTCCAAATCGCGGTCGGGGTATGGTTCCTCTACGTCCTGCTAGGCTGGTCTGTATTCGTCGGTGTGGCGTCTATCATCCTGCTTGCGCCCGTTCCTGGATACAGTTCGTGTTTATCTCGTAACAATTATCATTGACCGTCCTGACGAATATGTTTCCAGTGGCGAAGCTCGTCGGGTCGGTGCAAAAAGAGCGTCTGAAACGGACCGACGAGAGGGTTCAGTCTGTTAGTGAGGGTAAGTGGTTGTGAGTTGGGGCGATGAATGGTTCGATGCTGACGTTCGTGCAGCGGTGAACGTCCTCCGAATGGTGAGCCTGCTTCCCTCCTCGTCGTGATTGCGTGCTAACCACGAGCTCAAGGTTAAACTATTCGGATGGGAGCCCAAGATGAAGACGAGGATTGGGGAGAAGGTGCAACCGGGTTTTCCCTTCTCCGTGACGTTCATGTTCTAATCTTGAGCAGAGGGACGAAGAGCTCATCTACATCAAGCGTCGGCGAATCCTGGACATGTTCTCGAATTTGGTCAAGTGCGTAAAACGACTTTGGGTGTAGTCTTTGAGCTAACGGCGTGAACAGCTTCATCATCCCTGTCATGTTGGTGTCTTTTCTGGCCTCCACTGAATTGCCTGCATATGTTGTTGACGTTTTTTTGCAGAACCATGACCGTTACATACGCAACTTACGTCAGTTTTCCTGTTTTGAACCACGTCCCCGCGCTCATAGTAGCCTTAAAGACCCTAGTCATGGGCCAGCCCCTCAACGCGTCCAAGGTCTTCTCGAGTATGACCATCTTCGATCTCTTGAGGTACAGTCCCATCGTAATTCTAGCTTCCGTCGCTTACACCCGTGTTTATCAGAGACAACATCGCTTCGGTATGGTAGCAGCGTCCTATGAACCTCTCCCGTACTGACCCAGCGCGCCAGCTCACCTATTGGCTGAACAGCCTGATGTCGGGCAAAGTCTCGATCGATCGTGTCGACGCCTTCCTCAAGGAGACGGAATTACTAGACAGTTTCGATGAGAAGAAGGAAGAGTCCGCGGCGGCGCTCTTTTCTCCTAACGAGGCATCGACCGACGAGCGTATTGGGTTCCGCAACGCGACCTTTGCTTGGTCCAAGGACGTGGAGGAGGCGGATGGGACGCTGACGCCCTCGCGGAGACAGTTCACGCTCAAGATCGAGGACGAAGTTCTGTTTGAGCGCGGCAAGATCAATTTGGTCGTTGGGCCGACTGGTTCCGGTGCGCTTCTCGTTGGTGTTTTGATGTTGTGTTCAATTACTCACGCGCAATAGGCAAGACCTCCCTTCTCATGGCGTTACTGGGTGCGTTGATTTTACTGCTATGACATTCGTATGAAGGCTGATGGCTTGAAGGCGAGATGCACTGGATCCCATCTTCGCCCGACTCGTGGTACAATCTCCCGCGGGCTGGCGGCGTTGCATACGCGACCCAAGAGTCGTGGGTGCTCAACGAGACGATTCGTTCCAACATCATCTTCGACACGCCCTTCGATGAAGAGCGGTATAAGAAAGTATTGTACCAGTGCGCTTTGGAGCCGGATCTTGGCTTGTTCCAAGCTGGAGACGCCACTGAAGTTGGGGAGAAAGGTTAGCGCGTGTCACACGGTTTTTCGGGTTGAGCTGACCTCTTGGGTATAGGATTAACCCTGTTTGCGAATTTCCTTGGGTTCTGTCGTATTCTCTAACCTTGCGCTTCAGATCTGGTGGTCAAAAAGCGCGTCTCACTCTGGCTCGCGCGGTGGTAAGTGTGGAAATTCAACATCGTGTAAAAATACTAATGTCCCGCAGTATTCCAAGGCAAGCATCTTGCTCCTTGACGATATTCTTGCCGCTCTGGATGTACACACCGCGCAGTAAGTCAGATATATTTTACTGGCTGAACTAGTTACTCAAGCTTTGCAGGTGGATTGTTGCGAAATGTCTTGGCGGCGATCTCATTGGTATGTGGCTGTGCCTGTCAATCGGCGTTCTTCTCACGGTAATCAACCAGAAAACCGGACGGTGATCCTGGTTGTAAGTTGACTTTTCCCTCTCTAGCTCTCCTACTAACAGACACAGACCCACAATGTTGCACTAACCGCTCCGATTGCCGACTTTGTTGTTACATTTGGGTCCGATGGCCGAGTGTCAGGCCAAGGTTCCGTTTCTGACCTAACGAAGCGAGGCCCATTGGCATCACAAATCCGCAAGGAGCAACAGGTGCTAGACAAAACCGACCAGCAAGTCGACGCGGTGGACCCAGTTGCGCCGGCTGCTGATGCCGCCAAACCTGCCGACGGAAAACTCATCTTGGCCGAGGAAATCCAAGTCGGACACATCAGCGGTTCTGCGCGTTCGTTTTCTTCTATTCCTGAAATTCCTGCAATTAATCAATGCCGATTCAAACGTCTAGTTAAGATGTATCTGCTTGCGATGGGAGGCAAATATCCGACCATGTTCTTTACGCTATTCTTCGGGGGCCTCTTCTTCCAACAGGTCTTTGTTGTGCTCCGAACATGGATGCTCGGGTACTGGGCTCGCCAGTACGATGTGCTGCCCGCTGATCAAGTCGATGTTGTCTTGTGCGCCGTTTCCCAATCCCAGACTGGCGCCTCGACTAACCTTTGACAGCTTCTTAACGATCTTCAGTTCGTTTTTTCTGCCGAGTAGCCTTGTTCATATTATTAACGAACGCAGTCGGGATCGTTGCAACGAGCAGCATCGCACTCTCCCTGGTCTTCATCTATCTCGTATACGGACAGCTGAGAGCATCGAAGATCATCCACACCGATCTCATCGAATCAATCCTCAGCTCTCCGTTGAGGTTTGATTATTTCTGTCCATCACTACGACGCCACACTCATCGCGTTTTTTTCAGGTGGCTTGATGTGACACCTACGTCCAGAATCATCGCGAGGGTAACCAACGATGTCAAAGCAATCGACGACTCTCTACCCAATCAATTCTGGCCGCTATGTGCGATGATCGTGTCTATGGTGGTACGAGAATTTAGTCGCGTAGAATTTCCTTGTTCGTTGATCCTAATTCTTAGGTCAAACTTGCTGCCGTCGTAATCTATACGCCCGCGTTCTTTTTGCCTGGCGTGCTGGTCGGCCTTATGGGTGCCTGGATCGGACAGATTTATATCGCTGGCCAGTTGCCAGTGAAGCGGCTGATGTCCAATACCCGTGCTCCAGTCCTCGCGCAGTAGGCATTTCCTTCTCGATACGTTCACATCTCATAACACCGCGTCTGTAGTTTCGGAGCGGCTATTGCTGGCCTGGGTAATAATCCCATGCCCTGGGTTTATTGACTGGGACGCTGACGTGTTTGCAATCGTATTAGTTTCGATCCGCGCATACGGGGCGCAGCACAAATTCAATACCGAATCCTTGGTCAAAATTGACAGGTATACTCGTGCCGCCAGGAACTTTTACAACCTCAATCGGTGCGTGGCTAAACAGCGTCAATATCTGGAGCGTAACATTACGATATTACAGATGGGTCGGTATGCGCATTGATATTCTAGGATCATTGTTTTCCGCCAGTCTTGCCGCGTACCTCGTCTATATCAAGAAGAGCAGTGCGGGCGAAGCCGGTTTCTTGATTAACCAAGCCCTGACATTCTGCCAAATATTGCTCTGGGCTGTTAGTTGGCCTGCACGAAGATTCACATTTCTGTACTAATTAGCGTCAACCACAGGTGCGGGTGACCAACGAATTCGAGGTTCAAGGTGCGTGCGACACTCTACTATACCCTCGAGGTTGACTGACTCGTCTTTGCAGGCAACAGGTGCGGTTGTTATAGGTCATTCTCTTCAGAAGGTACTGACGCTCCTTAGTCTGGAGCGAATCCAGGCATACATCGAGATCGAGCACGAGAAGGTTCCCACTGAGGCGGGGAAACCTCCAGCGTACTGGCCCGCCAGTGGAGAACTCCGGGTGGAGGGCCTTTCCGCGCGATACTCTGAAGACGGACCCGAGGTTTTGCATGACATATCGTTCCATATCAAGGCCGGCGAGCGTGTTGGTATCGGTGAGAACCATATGATTTCTTCCTTCCAACGTGTTATAATGGTTTCCAGTTGGCCGTACCGGTTCTGGGAAGGTTTGTTCCTTGATCATCTCGTTAAAGAGTATCTCTAATGATTCGCAGAGCTCGTTGACTCTCTCCCTCCTACGATGCATTCCCACCGAAGGCTCGGTTAGGTACGATGGGCTCGAGACGTCCGAGTTGAACCTGGACGCGCTGCGTTCCAGCATCACTATCATCCCTCAAGTCGTGAGTTCGCAACACACGGCTTCCTACCCCGTTGGTACTCGCTCATTCCTTTTCTCCAGCCCGAGCTTCTCAGCGGTTCGCTGCGTGCGAATCTTGATCCATTCGGTCAGTATGACGACGCCGAACTGAACTTTGCCCTCCGCGCCGCCGGCCTCTTTGCGCTCCAAAACGAAATGGATGAGGGTCGCATCACGCTCGACAGCACCATCTCTAGTGGGGGCGCTAACTTGAGCGTGGGCCAAAGGCAAGTCTTGCGTTCCATGGTATTTTGCATCGCTGATAGCGGTCATAAAGGCAAATATTCGCCCTTGCAAGGTGAGTCGCCTCCCCTTGACTCCGTCGCAGCCATCTCATGTGTGTTTTCAGAGCAATTGTTCGGAAGAGCAAAATCTTGATACTCGACGAAGGTCCGTGTGCATTGATTAGTTCGATAAGTAAACCGTAGCTTATGACGTCCCGCAGCGACCTCTGCCATCGGTAATGCTCCTCTGGCCTGGCCTTGATTTGCCGCTCATTCATTACCCGACTAGATTACAAAACCGACTCGATCATCCAAAACTCTCTTCGCCAAGAATTACAGGGCGATGTATCGCTCGTAAGTCGGTCCCAGTTCCTTCTCAACGCCGGCTAACCCGCTCCTTTCTCGAGATAACTGTGGCGCATCGTTTGCAGACCATTATGGACGCAGATAAGATAGTAAGTTTGGTTGAACAAACACAACATGAACGGCGTTGGCTGATCAGCGTCATTTCTAGATGGTGCTCGACGCTGGGCGTATTGTGAGTTGGTCCGCCCAAGTTATTGAAACATCGCACTGATGTTTTGCACCCCAGGTCGAATTCGACAGCCCGAAGGAGTTGTTGAAGATTAAGGACGGCAAGCTCCGTGCGCTGGTGGACGAGTCTGGCGACAGAGATGCATTATTTGCGATGGCCGGCGCAGCCTAATTTTATTCAGTCCTCCTTGGTGTTCCTTCAGTTAATCATTTTCCTTATACTCTGCATGTAGAACCACGGAAGAATCTGTCCATGTCTTGAACCGGAAGTCAACCGTGGGAAAGTGTGTCGAGCTGGACTTAACTGGTGGAAATTCCGTGAAGGGGATTCGTTTAGCTATGCATCCGATCTTTGCGTGCATTTACTGCTGGCGTTCAATTTATTTCAGGCTTATATCGGTGATGTTGCTAAGAAGCGCAATTTGACGACGAGGCGCGTAAAACACAGGCCGTTCTCAAGCCAGTTTTGCAACTGCCTCCATCTTTCCAGGCCGTGCAAGCCAGAGTCAGCCAGTTCAGTGTGCTCGGGTATGAGTCCCTTCTCCATTAAGAGCCTCCCAGTTTGCCGATTTGGCCTTGTTGAGAAGATTCGTACACGTGTCCCCATTAGCTTCGCCACCGAGGATGGCAGGCTGGCTCGAGTAATGGCTCGAGAGCCATCCTTCGCGCATTGTCTCACTGGGGTCCCTTAGTCAACACGAGACTGCTGTTAACGCATACAAATATCAAAGTGCTGCTCAAGGGGCCGACTGATGGCCGTTCAGCAGAAATTCAACCGTGGGAAAATATATGTTCAACTGGTGGGAAATTCATTAAGTTGAACAGGATCTAGTTCTCTGTCTATATGCTCAATCTCAGACCGTCAAGCTACCAGTCCAACGACCCGTCCTTATTGAAGAAGACCCCGCTCTTCCCTTCCTTTGCGAGCGCGGTCGTAACAATAATCTTGACCCCATCCGCAGGGTCCATGGTTCCTCTGTAGTTGTTCAAATTCGTCGCGTTGTGGCCTTGTATCACCAATGAGTGACTGATTTACGAATCATGTCGCTCGTCCGCGGACTTACCTGGGCAAATAGAAACGACACGAATCCCGGAGCCCTTCTCCTCCTCCTGGACGGCCCACTGTACCGTCAGCGAGTTCAACGCCGACTTGCTCGAGCTGTACGCGAGATGGACGGGGGGCGCCGGGCGCTGCACGTACCAGGTGAGCGATCCAAGCCTCGAGGAGATACCGAGGATCGCGCCGCCATTGGCGAGCAGGGGACGCATCGCGGTCGTTAGCGCAGCGGTGCCGAAGACGTTGACTGCGTAGACCGCTTCGAAGGAGGGTCCTATGATCCCAGCGCTGGGTAGTTGAGGTGTTTGAGAATGATGAAGGTTCTCAATAGAAATTAACTTACTTGTTGATGAGGACGTCGAGAGTCGAGACGCCCTTCTGCTTCAGGTGGTCGGCGATGAAACTGTGTGCGGCTTTGATAGAGGCTTCGTCGGTCACATCTAACTGGACTGGCACTACGGTGGAAGACGCATGCACGTCCGAGGCGAACTTAGAGAGCGCCTCTTGTGCCGCCTCTATCTTTCGGGATCCTAGAAGGTTTGGTGTCAGCGCGTCGGAAATTATTCCTCCAAGTCCAAATCCAACTACACAACCCACCCATGAAGACAACGACGCCGGGAGTTTGCGCAAGCTGGTGAACGGTGTGCCGTCCCAACCCTACATATTGGTGTCACCGGTTGTGGCATCAATGAGGAGATCTAAATACCTTGGTTGGCGCCAGTAACAAGAATGGTGCGGATCATGGCAATTATGAGGTGAGTTTGGAGTTGAGAGAGGATGTTGATTTTTTCTAGCATCCGGTGGGCTCTTATAAGGGATTTAAATTCTGGTTCATCGGGCGGCAGTCCGGCGGGGTTCAATTATACTTCGGCGGGAACGGGCATCAGATATCGTCCGGGCCATTGCCCCTCGCCGGCAGAGGATACTCGTATATCGCGAGACTGAGATGGCAGTTTACGCCATTTTCAGTTCATCGAGCACAGTCGGTTCTGGGGTCGTGATGAGAGGAAATCAAGTCGCGTTCGGACAACCAACCACTTGTAGCACAACTATAAACTGTAATTTCAACTTGAGCCCAAAGAAAACGGTTGGCCGCCGGTTACTTACTTGAGCGTTGGGAAGGCGGCATATCGGAAGTACAACCGACGAACTCGGAAGTACAACCGAAGTTCAACCATTCAACCTGACTGTTCAAAACGTCGAGAATAATTAGCATAATGGGACATACAGTCACATACTGGGTGACTTCTGGGTCAATGTCAAGCCAGGCGCGTTCCGGGGCTTTCAGACTGCCTCGTGCCTTGGACAGTAATGTGCTGTGTCCCAAGAAATATTATTGAACATAAGAACGTCCGGAGTTTGCGTGTCGCGCTGGCACGGTATGCCTTCCGAAAGCTGAAGGTGAGCATGACTAGATACCCGGCGTTGGTCGGCGCTGGTGAGGAGAATATATCCGGCGTTACTCGGCGCCGGTGAGGAGAATGCGAAGAGCCAAACTGTGGATTTCCAAGTCAATTAACTGACATAGGAAGCGGAAGATGAACAGGGGACGGCAAGTGATCGACTTAGGTCAGCAGAATGATCGGCGCCCGATATGGCTCCGCTACCTCTCGCAACCGGAAAAGGCAAAAAAGTCAGGAGGGGCGTCGCTCTTTTTTAGTCGCATGCCCTTCGACGTCGCATTTCTCAAAATCACGCTGTATCCGGGCTGGGCGGTCAGCGATTGACCTGCGTGGATCGGAATTATTTGCGCGATATACACCGGGGTCCATCGACCCTCTGTTTCAAAACTGAGACAAACGAGTCGCATGTATTGAGCCATACACTCGCTCTTGGAGTCCAATCAATCACCACTCAAGAGGCCCGTCTTTGTTAAAGTACACCCCGCTCTTCCCCTCCTTCTCCAGCGCCGAGCTAACGATGATCTTCGCCCCGTCCTTAGGGTCCATCGTTCCCATGTAGTTGTTCAAATTCGTCGCATTGAATCCTAAATCCCAGTCCGTCAATGTCCATTCCTCCAAGATACGCTGCGCAAAGAATGACAATGACGCACCTGGGCAAATAGACTGAACACGAATCTTGGAACCCTTCTCCTCCTCCTGGATAGCCCACTGCAGCGTCAGCGAGTTGAGCGCGGACTTGCTCGAGTTGTATGCCGGGTAGACCGGTGGCGGCGGGCGTTTTGTGTGCCAGGCAAGGGAACCAAGACTCGAGGAAATGTTGAGGATCGCGCCGCCGTTGCTCAGGAGGGGGCGGAACGCGGCTGTTACAGCGGCCACGCCGAAGACGTTGACGGCATAGGTCGCCTCGAACGTCGCGCCTACGACTCCGGCACTGGAAGAAAACTCTCGGTAAAACACAGCTACATCCGCGAAGGAAGGAGGGTTGCTTACTTGTTGACGAGAACGTCGAGAGTCGAGATGCCCTTTCCCTTCAAGTGGTCGGCGATGAAGGTGTGCGCAGCCTTGATCGAGGCGTCGTCGGTGACATCCAATTGGACTGGCACGACGGTAGAAGACGCGTGCACGTCCGACGCGAATTTAGAGATCGCCTCCTCTGCTGCCGCTATCTTGCGCGATGCTGAGTGGATCTCAGTACGCCTAGTCGCGTATTAATTGCAGCGGTACAAAGCTCACCCATGAAGACGATGACGTCGGGAGTTTGCGCGAGCTGGTGGACGGCGTGCCTTCCCAGGCCTGAATAGGTCGAGGTTATGATAGCAGCAGGAACAGGCAGCATTTGGATACTTGCCTTGGTTCGAGCCAGTAATGAGGATAGTACGTAACATGATAGTAGAAGAACAAAGAGGGTGTTGTCCAGGGCTTGCGCGTCGGTTATATACGAGAGCCACATCCGTTTAACCGTGTTGAACACTCAGCAACCTGCTGAGAAACCCGCCGAGATTGATCTGAACTCAATTTGGCGCATGAACTCGGCATAATCGCGTGCGGTACATGTTCAATTGGGTGGCCACCTATTATCTTGCTCTCCGGGGCGAACCAAGCTGACAAGTCTACATTGGCCAAGGGGTTGAATTTTCCCGATGTGCCACGTAATGCACATGAATGCACACGGCCAGCCTGAGGCGTCAACACCGTGACCAAGGGACGGAGAAATGCTCCAATATTTTGAGTGTCGTGTCGATATGCTCTGGTGGCTGTCGTGCAGATTTCAATGGGCACGTCAGTCTCAGGCTGAGCCAGGCAGTACTAGTACTGGTTGCGCTGGAGAAGGGGAACTTGAGTGACGCCGCATTTCTCTCGCAGGGTTTGAGAATGGCGTCCAAGTAACTCAACAGCGACAAGGAATAATCGAGTGAGCCGCTCCGGCAGGTGGCGGGAAGAGAAAGCAGTGACGAGCGGAGTTTCAATCCAAATCCATCAAGGGTACTCAAGGGTAAAAAAACAGAAGCAGAGCGGCGATAAATTATGCAATACATTTAGGCTATGTAAACGCGCACGACTGCGGCGCCGGCGCTGTAGCAGTCCCCGACGCGCCGCACTCAAAACGATCGACGGTAGCAAAAGAGTGTGTTGTCCGCAATCCGTGGTGTGTGTAGATCCGTGGTGTAGTCCTCCGCGTCTCCCATACTTGTACTAGTACCCGGGCTGCCCGCCATACCCCTGCTGCTGCCCATGCGGGTACCCCTGCGGCTGCTGCCCACCATACCCCGGCTGCTGCTGCCCATAGCCTTGCGGCTCATGCGCGTAGCCAGCCTGCGCACCCTGCTGCACCTGCAACGGCAAATACGTCTGCGACTTCTGCTCAAAGAACCCCTTGGGGTTCTTCCCGCCCTTTCCCTTCCTGCCCTTCCGGCAACAGCACCGCCAGACAATCAGCCCCACGATGAGCCCCACGCCGACGAGGCACCCGACGAGGATGTACGGCCACCGACTGAGGATCATCTCCTCGTACTTCTTCTTCTTCTCCTCCGCGGAGACGGGCGAGTGCTGCATCTGCGACGCGGGGAGGAGGGTGTACTGCGCGGCGCCGGTGGTGTCGACGCCATTGAGGCGGACGTTGACAAAGTCGGCGTGTGCGGCGGCGGCGTCAGTGAGCGGGAGGAGCTGGATGTAGGGGTCGCCGGTGTCGACGGCGGCGCCTTCGACCCAGTCGCCAAAGTCCATGAGGGTGTAGGCGTTTCGGACTGGGGGTGGGGTTAGAATATTCGGTAAAATAATGATAATGAAAGATTGGAAGGAGAGCCATCGCGAAACAGCGGACGAGCTGCATCCAACAGGATATACGTGCGCCAGTATGAAATCCCGTCTGCCTAAGTACCGCACAGTTCATGTCGCGGTCTAGACGGCAAGCCGCGCCAAGGCCCAGCGCTCATAAGCGACGGTGCCAGGCAAGCCCGATTGCACGTCCCAGGCGCCGACTGCCCTGCAGGATCTTTGCAGGATCTCCAAGTAAACCAAGCTACCAAGGCGCTTAGGAGGCGGCCTCATCCTGCCGCGCCCATGCGTGGGTGCGTATCCAAGGCAAAGGAAGGCTGGCAAATCAAGCGCCCGCGCTAAATATATCGTGCAGCTGCTCGAATAAAAAAGAGACGCAGAGGCAGAAGCAAAGCAAACGAGGGTAGGGCAAGAGAGAGCAAAAGGCAAAGCAACACGCACGGAAGGTCATGCCCATGATCATGTCAAAGTTTCCAAACAAGCTGAACGCGCTGGTGATGGGCTGGAAGGCGCCGATGCAGACGTGGTTGCCGCTCTTGTCGAGGATCTTGAAGTTGTCGTCGACGACGTCGAGGGGGTGGACTGCATAATGCGAAATGCGTTAGAGAAGGACAGGCGAGGGCAGGGAATTAGGGGTAAGAGATTTGCGGACAGGGGAGGGAGGGAGGGGAGGAGGGAGGACGCACTGGGGAAGGCGACGCCGCCGAAGCTGAAGGTGAGATTGATGAGTTGCGTGCAGGGCACGGTCCACCACTCGTTCTTCGTGTCGTACACGGCACCCTGCACGCGCCCGTAGATGGCGTCCGCCATGTCGCGCGGGACCTGGCTGTTGTTACACATTCGAATTCACTTCCGTCAACACCAAATGAATGCATTGCGAGTCGTGGTGTGCCGCGCACCTAAAGGTAAACCCAGAATCAAACACGGCGACCATCTGCCCGTCGGGCGCCTTGGGCACGATGCTGTCGATGTCGATCACGGTGCCGTCGGGGCCCACGACGGTGTTGTCCTTGGTCGTGAGCGCCTGCCAGTGCTGCTGGTCCTCGAGCAGCTTGTGCACGCTCTCCACATTGAGCTTCTCCTGGCTCGTGATGTTCTCGTAGCCCGCGGCGGGGACGCCGATGGTGAATTGGCCGGTAAAGGGCTATGTGGTGGTCAGTTAGCGTTAGCAACGCAAGTCAAGGAGGGAAAGGGGGAGGGAGGGCGGTACATACCTCGCCGGGATCGTTCTTCCTGTCGAGGAGGAAGGTGATGTAGTTTGCGGTGGTCTTGTTCTGCTGGAAGATGCGGTTGAGGAGGGTGTCGCCGGCCGACCCATCGAGCTTTTCCTGAATGGCGGACCCCTCATTGGGGCCAAGGCCAATGAGGCCATTGTACGCCGAGTCGGTGGAGAAGGACGAGGCGTCGGCGACTTGCACTGTGTGGCGCTCAGTACCAGCGGTATACAAAGGGAAAGGTACGCACGAAATGCCTGATTCTCGACGGTGAAGTTGTCGAATTGTACTTGTGCGGTGTGGATGTTGCCCGCTGCAGAGCCGACGGCGTAGGACAGGGACAGGGACTTGCCGGTGTCGACTGTGGCTGTCGGGGGCGTGCCGGGGAAGGAGACCCAGAGGTCTGAGCTGCCCGTGTCGAGGATCACGGAGACGGCGGCGCCTGCGATGGTGAGGTTTGCGATGTAGGCTGCGTTGCCATTGTTGGAGATGGGGACGCCGGCGCGGCGGGCGAGGCCGGATTGTGCGGTGGAGGAGGTGCGGACGGTGAAGGGAGTAGAGAATGCGTGCGCCGTCAGGACGAGCGAGAGTGGGAATAGCACAGAGTGCATCGAGGAGGGAAGGAAATGAGGTATCGGCAATTGCCGTGTTGGCATCAGAATATGTTGGGCAGACGGTGACCGCAGACCTCAAAAGTCAACGGAATGAGAGACCGGATGGTAGACAAGCCAGTCAGTGAACGATTGATGAACTCTGTGCCTCCCTGTCTCTTTTTTCTTCTTTCTTCTTTCTTTCGATTCAATCGAAGTAAACGCGAATCAAATCGAGGGAGGACATCCGTCACCGTTTGACTTTGGTGAAGTCCACAACGGTGAGGAAGGCATGAATTGCAAGTCAACTCAAGTATTGCATCTATTGTTTCCCTGGACGCCGTCTTAGGGAGCCCCCTAATCTCACTCTTGCTTGAAGTTGCTCGTCACACGCTATTGATTTCGATCGTCCCACTGTAACCAGTTGGCGCGATGGAACTTGCTCGCCAACGGAGTCCTCGAGGATATCCCTGCAACTCATTCTCGCCGAGGAATTTTGCTGGGAAAGACCTCCATTCGGTGGGGAAGTCAGCTCCCTGCAGGCTCCGGTTGAACACCGATGGCCCATTTCTGAACCGTGGGAAGGTTGGGTTGAAATTTCCCTCCACGCCGATTTCCATCGCATAGGACTAGTAGTTTATTAACGTTTATTGCTTCCAAGCCGGAACCAAGTCATGCCTTTGCCGAATACAAGTCTAAGGGGTGCAAGCTATTATGTACACTCACATATCTATGTTTTTTTTTCTATCATTGACACACCAGCGAGGAATCATCAACCCACTTTCATTGAATTCCCACGGTTCAATCTAGCGACTTGCGGACACTGAGTCAGTGAGTAGCAATGAATGAATTCCCAGTCGCCAATGCGAGATGTACTGTAGCAGCTTCGATTGGTAGTCCAAGTCATGGAATTGCAACAAATTGGCCTGCGCTCCACCGCTCAACGAACCTTGCCAGTAAAAAATGGTCAACTGACCAATTTAACTTATCTACATAGCCGTGTTCAAGTTAGAGCTTGAATCTTGTCGTCAGGAAATTGAACTTGGCTGCGGATGGACACGGATGTGCGGGATGCCGCGGGTTGTATGCATTACTGCGGATTGTTTCAGCCACGCTCCCGGCTCCACAAAAATGTAACTTTTTGCGCCCGCTTTACGGTCTTTGGCGCGGCGAGGTAGTCGTATCCACCTCTCCTCTCGTTCAGCAAGTTGCGGTGTAGATAATTCGCCTTGGCTCAATTATAGCTTGGCAGATGGCGGCAGTACATCACATTGAACATACCAAGTCGATCGATGTCCTCGCCTCAACCGCCAGGCGTTCAGCTCATCCTCAACGCTGTTCATGTACTGGGTTTGCCAGCTCTTTTTCTGTGTTGAATTGGCCGGATTTCGGATGAGCGCTCACAGTGACAGCGGTTGAAACGCTGGCGTGAAGGCGGGACGGTGGTTGCAGTTGTGATGTTGATAGCGATTGACAAAGGAGAGAGCAGTGCCACAGCCCCCTCAGTTATATTGTTCCCGACCCCTCACACTCCTTCCTTCTTCTTTCTCCTCACCATGTTTTTAAAATTACCAGTCTCCCTCCTCACCTTTGTCCACTTTTCATGCGCTCTACGACTCAGCTTTGAGGCCCGCCGCGTCCCCCCCGCCCGCCGCGGCCTGCACCGACGAGGGAGCCTCTCAGGCTCCTCCCCGCTCGACAACTCCGCCGATTTGGAGTACACTACAAACATCACCGTCGGGGGCGTCCCCTTCGAGGTCCTGATCGACACCGGAAGGTGAGTCCAGTACTCGGCTGCTTCTGCTGAAGTTATTTTACCTCACAACATACTTACAAACGCCACCTAGCGCCGACCTGTGGGTGGCTGGCGAGGTCCCGTCCAGCACGAGTACTGGCAAGGCGGCAACGATAGCGTATGCCTCTGGTGGCGCCTCTGGGCCGGTCCAGCTTGCGCCCGTCGTATTTAACGGATTTACGGTCCCGAATCAGGCGTTTGGTGCGTTCTTTTGTGGAGTGCCTCTGGTTTCTCATTTTTTGACGACGCCACGACAGTCCTGGTGCCGCCCGACAGCGCCCACCCTGTGGGCCAGGGTCTTATCGGTCTGGGACCCAGCGATGGGTCCGTGATCTTCGAGGCATTCGCTGCTGCGGACGAGGGGAACACGGTTCTCGACAACATATTTACTCAAGACACATCTACGCCCAATTTCATTTCTTTCCTCCTAGGACGTCTCAATGGTGCCCTCCATTCCACCCTCCCCTCCCGTTCCGCAGGTCTCAATCTAAATTCATTTATGTCCAGATCCCTCCGAGACCTTCCCGGGCGACCTCACCGTCGGCGAGGTCATGTCCAACTACACCAACATCACGAGCCAGCCCAAGCTCGCCGTCACCGAAGTCTCCGCGTCCAACAGCGCGAACCAGCACTTCCAGCTCCTCCTCGACGCGAACGGCTTCATCGGCCCCGACGGCAGCTCCATCCCCATCACCTCTGTCGTCGGCGCCACTTCGAACAAGAAGCAGGCGACGGTGGTTATTGATACGGGCTTTTCTTTGCCCCAGGTTCCTACGTGCGTGCCGCCGCCCGAGCGCTCATCCATACTTTTGATCTGATCGTTTTTGCCGCCCATACATATAGGTCTGTCGCAAAGGCTATTTACGGCCAGTTCAGCGGCGCGCAGCTGGTTAGCGACCCCGATATTGGGTCGATCTGGTATGTGCCCTGCACGCAGGAGGTCAATGTGACCCTCAAGTTTGGGGGCAATGCGTACCCGGTGCACCCTCTCGATACTACGATGTGAGTCTTTGTTCCTCGGCCTCGGTTTCATGCCGCGTTGCTGACGCTCGGTATCAGCGACCCGGTGATCTTTGGTCTCAAGGCGCGCCAGACGGCTACTGGGGAGAATGCCTGCCTGGGATTGGTGCGTTTCTAACCGGACTTCGTGTCGAATCCGATTCACTAACGAACAATGTGCTGCTGCTCTCAGTTCCAGCCCACGTCGTTCGACACGGGCTCGAGCCCCACTTACGATATCATCTTTGGGATGGCGTTCCGTGAGTGGCCCATTTATTTCTATGTGAGACAACAACGAGTCTCATCTCGCTTTTGCTGCATGATGCAGTGCGTAACGTCTACACCCTGATCAACTTTGGCGATTTCGTGGCCGACGGGACGAGCAAGGCCGACCCGTACATCCAGTTCCTCTCCACCACCGATCCCGCAGACGGTACGCCATCGACCCTTCGCTGTCCAAAAAGAATTATTTGCTAACAGCCACCCCTCAGCGCACTCGGACTTTGTGAAACAACGCCTCAACGGCGTCGACACCACCACCGTGCTCACGCACTCGCCCAGCACCGACAACGACGACCACAGCGGCGGCCTCTCCAGGACCACCTACTACATCATCGCGGGCTGCGTCGCGGGGGCCCTCCTCCTCCTCGTCCTCGCTGCGTTTATATTCAAGCGCAGTCGCTCTAGGGCGCGGGGCGTGTACCGCCCGCTGACCCTCCCTGGGGGCCCGCCGCCGATGTATCAGCAGAATGCGAATGCGGGGGGGCCGGTGTATGCGCCGCAGCAGCCGTATGGTGCGGGTGGGCCGGGGTACAACCCCGACCGGCCGTATGACCCGCCGCAGGAGCGCGTGCCGTATCATAACCCGTGGGAGGGGCGTCGGCAGTAGTTCCCCGTCTCCTTCTCTCTGTCCGTTTGTCGACGTCTGGATGTGGGCTAGGCTACTACTAGCCGCCCCGCACACACTCCCGCCTACCCACACACACCCTGCACCCCCCTGCATCTCTTCCCCATCCCATCTAGGCTGGCTGCCCTGCCTGCTATCGATATCGCACTCTTTTTTTCTCCCATGAGCAAGCATCCACGGACTTGATTATTATCTCATTGGCTACACAGGCTCATTGGCTACACAGGCTACAGTACATAGGATACAGTACATGCATACCTACCACACCACCGAACTCACTCGCATTGTTCATTGTTACGACTTTCAATTTTGTGTCGATACGATACGATACTTACAACTGGTACTGGGTGCATCGTATATGTCTGCTAATGAATGTGGGATGTAAGTAAGGGAACGGATGGACGAACGAGAGTAGGCCCCCGGTCAACTAGCTCAGTCTGGAATAGGGCAGAACTGGGGGCGGGTTTTTTCAGTCTGTGATATACATAGACTGAAACTGCTCCAAAATGGTGGAGCTCAGTTCGCCAGAGAATAAATCTGGACGCTAGGAGAGATTTTGGGACGGGAATGGGCGGCGAACGTGGTTTTCGGCGACGGAAACTCGGGAAATCGTCGCGCGCAAGAGGCGACCACGCCTGGTCACAAAGTTCAAACGTGGAATAGAGCAAAGCTGGCCCAGAAACGCGAGATTTCACAGAGTAAAACTGCGAAGTAGGTGGTGCCGGGGCCTACGAGAGCTGTACCTGGGGTAAGATTCGCGAGTAAGAAAGATTGGGGTCGCAGTTACCCAAAAAGGAAATCGTATTGCCGAAAGCGTCGTGCATCATGTGCAGCAAGCTTGTTCTCTTCCCACCGCCATTGCCAGTGATCCGCTGGCATCGTGGCGTGGCCATGGACGCTTGAAGCTTTGAATGGACTGGACCCAACGCCAAACTTTGCGCGATACGACATACACCGGCTCGGGCTATCCTCAACTGAATTCCGCGGGGTCTGATATCTTTTCTAGATGGACGCGCATCCATCTCTCCACGATACTGTAATCACAAGTGCTCCACAAGCTATGCGGGCTTCTGAGGTGTAAGTTGTGATGCTGGATCCAAACGGCGTTGTTGGCATGACACGACCCACCCGGTCCTGCGTTGGCGGCGTCCGCGTCCAAGTTTAGAGGACAGCAGGGCACCAGGTACATCACCGGCTTACCGTGAAGCCGCACAACAAAAACTTCTTGCTTTGCTTCACCCACCCACGTTTCTTTCTGTGCGCACCCCTCCTTCGATGAGCTATCCGCCCCCCGGGAAAGAAGATCTAGAGCAGGACCAGCTTCGACCTAGCACGAGCGTGGGCGCAGAATCGCGCGAGGGACCGTCGAGGATGTCGGAAAGGACCAAGGAGGAGCTGATCGGCGTGCAGGTCGTCGAGGTTGTGGAGGTGCCGGATGGGGGCGCGAAGGCGTGGCTCACCGTGGTCGGCGCGTGAGTGGGATGATGGTTCTGCGGTCAGTGCTGGGCTCACTTTTATTCGTTTCGCAGCTGGTTCGTGCTCTTCAGTACCTGTGAGTGCCGCGCTGTCTTTCGTCCTCCAGCTTATGGAGCTCATATTCACTTCGCAGTTGGTGTGTGCTTTTGAGTGGGCCACCGTTCTGTGCCGCTGGGCTGACCGATCTGCGACAGGGTACTTGTACTCGTACTCGGTGTATCAAGGTGCGCGGGTTGTGCAAATCTCAGTCGCGGCGACTTACAAGGCTCTGCCTCAACAGACTTTTACACTCGTGAATACTTGTCCAACCATTCACCAAGTAGCATATCGTACGTGTTATGCAGCTCCTACCGCCGACGCGTTCTGACCACCGAGGATCGTGCAGATGGATAGGTTGGCGCAATTTCGCTGTTTCTTGTTATTGTGGGAATTGAAGAAAATGGCAGGCTCCTTCCAAATAATGATGCCCTTCCTGGTCGGCGTCGTCTCGGGCAAACTCTTCGACAATGGCAAGTTCCACTTGGTGGAAATTACGGGGGCCGTCATATTCGTCTTTTCGTTCGTCGCCTTTCTTGCGCGATGTCTTCCTCAGCTTATCCGTTCTTCTCTCAGCGTGTTCATGCTGTCGCTGGCGAAACCGCACCAATATTACCAGGTGAGGCTGCGCGACGCCACGACGTCCGATTCTTATTGTTAATGAATCCACCTAGATCTTCTTGAGGTCGGTTGCTATTCCTCAATGAAGCCGTCTGCAGGCGCACTCAATCAATCTTCAGCCAGGGCGTCGGTATGGGCCTCGGGCTCGGTCTCACATTTGTACCAACCGTGAGTATCAACGCCCACCACTTCAAACGGCGCCGCGGCCTCGCTGCAGGCATCGGGCTCAGCGGGAGCTCGGTGGGCGCCACGGTCTTCCCGATCAGTAAGTGATCTCCGTCGCTATTTCCTCTGCGGCGTTGACAATTGACAATTGTCTCTCTAGTGATCAAGCAAGTGTGTTTTCCTAGTGACTGAGATGCGTCTGACGGGTATCGCCTTGAAGCCATTTGATCCCGAAAATTGGATTTGGCCCCACCGTGCGCGCGACGGGGTACATCGTGCTGGGCTGCCTCGTCATCGGCAACTCCTTGATGCGCACCAGGCTCCCGCCCAGGAGCCAACGTCCCAACGCCGCCGAACAACCGCCGATTACCACATTCTTCAAGGACACGGCGTACATGTTCGCCGTGCTTGGGTACATGCCCCTCTCTTACTCCGCCGAACGGCACGGTTCTAATATTATTTTCCCTCCCTAGTGCTTTAATCAGCACACTGGGGTTCTATTTCCCGAGTGAGTGCGGCCATTAGCGGTTTACCCAGAACAGTATCTGACCACATGCCCGCCCCGCAGTCATCTACCTCCAGTTGTTCGCCGTGCAGCACAACGTCGACGGCAACCTCGCGTTTTATTCCGTACGCACATGCCGTTCCCTCGGGATCCCGCACCGCGCTGACGAGAGCGTACTTACTTAGATCGCGATCCTCAATGGAGCGAGCGCGTTTGGGCGCGTAATTGGCAACCACCTCGCGGATATTTATGGGCCCTACAATATCCAGGTGCCGTGCGGCATGATGACCGGAGCCACGATATTTGCCGTCTTGGGAGTGTATGGACTATTTTTTTCGCCGGTATTCAGGTTCGCGAGGCTGATTTTTTGTTGACCTGCAGACACAATGGCGCGTCGTTGATCGTGGTGTCCGTGCTTTATGGCCTGCTTTCAGGCGCTTGTGCGTTATTTATACTACCTTTTCGTTCCTTCTTACTCAATAGCCCCAGGGCTCTCACTGGCGTTTTCGATTCTTGCTGCCCTCGCCCGGAGCAATGATGAAGTCGGGTACGTTCTGGGATCATCCGCTTGCCTGTTTCTCATATACTTGCGGTTAGTGCACGGATAGGACTCGCGCTCGCGCTGAGCAGCTTTGGCTCGCTTGGTTCTGGCCCCATCCAAGGCGCGCTTCTCACGAACGACTTCCTATGGACGCGGCCAATCGTTTTCTCCGGGGTCCGTGCTACCACATTCCGCATCTCACAACGCGCTAACGTCTGCCATGCGCACGTTACAGGCATCAATGTTTGTAGGCTGCGTTTGCTTCTGGGTGACGCGCATGATGCAGGCGAAGCGATTGGGCACGCAAAGAGTATAGATGCCCCCACCCTCAGGGGATCCGACGCTCGTTTATCGTTATGAGCTATTATAATGCCATGCAACCTTAGTCGCCGCGTCAACATTGGGCATCGCCGCTGGCCGATTACGGACAGGGAGCCCCATGGATTCGGGGAAGATCACGAAGAAGTCGACGAGACACGACGGGGAATATGAAGGCGAGACGGGACCGACCGACCTGATGAGTGAGATGCCGAAGATCTGTATATACTGTACCCACTTGTATTTCGTATTTCCAAGCGATAATCTATCCGTTCAGCTTGAATTCAGCCTGCAGCAAAGGCTCAGCTTCCCAGAAAGTAATATTTTCGCAGGTGATCCAAAAGTAGTAAGTTAAAGGCTGTGTAGCCGCGCGCTTGTCCCGAACTGCTATGGACTCCCCGTTCGCAAACCGACTGCATACGAACTACGGTGCTCAGGACGAGGAAATTCCACAGATCAAGGCCCTTCTCGTTGAACCTACGCTGCGATGGAAGAGGCTCGACGACGAAGTTGCCGAAATGCGAAAGACGCTCGAGAAGCTGGAGGAAGAGCGCGACAAGCTGCGTGCCTACGTGGACGGCCACAATGCCCTTCTTGCCCCCGCGCGTCGGCTGCCCCACGACATCCTCCAGGAAATCTTTGTCGCGTGCATGCCGACCCACCGCAATTGCGTTATGAGTGCGTCGGAGGCGCCGATGCTCCTCGGCAGGATATGCGGCTTGTGGAGAGCGATCGCGCTTTCTACCCCTCGTCTTTGGGCGAGGCTCCACCTGGTGGACCCATACGGTACTTATGCCCCAGACCCTGCGATGTCCGACGCTAAGGCGGCCCAGCGCTTTGCGGCTGCGGAGGCGTGGCTGGGTCGGTCTGGAGATTGCCCATTGACGATTTCGTTGTGGAGCGGTTCCAGAGGTGGTCTCTTCGAGCATGAGGCACCGCCCGACAATGGCGTCGTGTCCCCAGCACCGCCGACACCCCCTTTCCTGCACGCCCTCATTCCATTCGCCGCTCGTTGGCGCCACATCGATATCACGTTATCGTTGCAGGAAGTAAACGCGCTTGCGACCCTCACTGATGAGGATGTGCCGCTACTGGAAACCATTGCATTTCACGACGATTTCGACTTCCCAACTCGTCCAACGGGATGGGAAAATCTTGGGATCCTCCATGGGCCGCGTCTCACCAGCTTTTGCGCTCCGGTGAACGAATTCGCTGCACCTTTTCAGGGTTTCTTGCTTCGGTGGAGCCAGTTGACGGTTCTCAAAATGGATGGTCCGCCGCCTTGGCAGAATCTGTTGACCAGTGAGAAGGTGCTCGACATCGTTGGTCGGTGTCCCGAGCTCCGCATCTGCAGACTTGTCGTAAATCCGGACATGGACCCCTCCGTTGTTCATCTGGCCAGCCCAGTCCCCCTCGAGTTTCTTCACACTCTTGAGGTGCACATGACCTATGAAACTGTAACACCGCTGCTGAACAAACTCTACGTCCCCGAATTACGCGATCTTACCCTTCGCGCCGGGACTCGCGGGTGGCCTAACAATCCAAGCACCACGTCTTTGGCCGATATTCTCAGCCATTGGCCCCGACTAGAGAGGCTCGAAATCGACAGCAATGGCTTTTCCGAAGCGAGCTTGGTCGAAAGTTTGCGTGGCCTCCCCCCCGCCATGAAAAAGCTCAAAATCCACGACATCCCAAATCGAGCGCACCCTGGAGTTCCGACATGTTCCCTCACAGACGACGTCCTGGACTCTTTGACACCAGCACTGTCCAGTCCGACTCCAATCTGTTGTCCGGCATTGGAAACTCTCGAGATCAGCAATTGCATCGCGCTCTCGGACGCGGCGATCCTGCGGTTCATCACTGCGCGAATGGTGAATGACCACTGCAGGGCTTTGACGCGCGTCAACATTCAATTCCATCGAGAAATGGAGCTCGACATCCAACCCGATCTGGAGCCGTTTATTGCGAGCGGGCTTGATGTCTCGATCGGGTATCCTCAGAACCACTGGCAACCACGATTCTCGCCCTGGGATGGACTCGCTGATGCCCCCATCCAGCAGTGGGGGTATACGGTACCCGTATAATTCACGTCTCGGTTTGTTATTCTCCCTCGTTTGTTTATTCAATCGCAATCTTATAATCTTAAATCCAAAATCGAAACCAAGCTCGAAGTCGCTGATTGAACCTCGAACTGCACTCGTGTTACAGTCAAGATCTCCCGGAATACTGAACCAATGACAGCTGTCCAGGGTCGCGGGCGCCCAAGGACCACCGTAAGGAGTCGGGCGGAGTCATAAATAGCGTTTCCGACAACATCAAGTTCTGTACCACAAGACCAATATTAGGCTAAGACAGACATCGGTTTGAGTCACAACGTCTCAATGACTCCCGGCGCCGGTTTTGTTTAAAGCGCCCACTGGATCGGCGCACTTCCTTGCAAACGCCTTCCGGCCCTCCGCTGGCAGCCTCTCGATTAATTAAACCTTCGACTCTCCTCCTCCTCCTTTCGAGCTCCTTGGAGTTTACTTACCAATGCCGGACCGCCGAACTTCAATGATGATCAGAGGGCCAAACCATTATCCTCGTACGAGTCGGAATCCTGGGCGCCACGACGGATTCCTCTGGAACGGCAATACCTTCATCTGCCCTTCGACCGTCGACGGATTCCGGCGCGACCTGCGCCATACCGCGGCTGCTCACGACGACGCGGATGGGGATGGGGCGGACGCAGAGGACCCCATCGTCGGCCCCGATCCGCGGGTTCGCGAGCGCCATGAGGTCGCGCTCGAAGATATTGCGCGACAGGCAAAGGCGAAAGGTCCGAGTCTTAACGCCGCACGCATGTCGTTGACTCATCCCTCTGTGTGTTCACTATTAGGCTCCGTGAAGAAGAACTCGGGCGGCTTTGAGATGGTGGATGCGCCGCGTCGTGTTATCGTGCTGGACGAAGATGTGTTTTCGGTCTCGGTTCAACCCTGGACCACGGACGACGAGGAGTGGGAGGATATTAATGCGTTTGATTTGGATATGGGTATGGGTGAGGGCTCGTCGGGAGCGACAGTAGGCCGGGACAGTGAATCGGAGGACTACTTGCTTGCTCGACGTCTTCAAGACGAGGAGGATGCCCTCTACGCTCGTCGACTCGGACTGAGCGATTCTGGTGGTGGCCGACGCCGGGCCTACGCCGATGTTGTTGCTCATGCCTCCGCTGCAATGGGTTGAGATTCGGGTTGAAGGGTTGTATGTAGGATTATAGGCATGGGGTGTATGTACTACCAAACTCGAATCGTTGTTTCGAATAAATTATGCGATGCAAACTGTAATTTTGACCAAACTTGAAACCTTCCCGCGGTTCGGAAATGAGCCATCACAGTGTTCAACCGCAGGGAACTGACTTCATAACAAATGGAGTTCCTTCCTAACGAAATTCTCGGTGGGACTTGGATTCTTTAGGAACCCGTCGAGGAGATCTCTCTCAAGTTCCACGTCGACTGGGCGACGAGCAAAGTCAACTTGAATAGAGCTCCTTGGCTTAAATCGGGGGCCTTCCTGACGAGGCATCCAGGGAAGTAATTGATGCAACACTCGGTTGGCTTACAATTCACGCCTTCCTCACTGTTGTGGACTTCACCAAAGTCAAACTTTGAAGCTCCGGGATGTCCTCCCTCGATTTAATTCGCGTTTACTTCGATTGAATCGAAAGAAAGAATGAAAGAAGGAAAAAGAGACAGGGAGGCACAGACAAAGTTCATCAATATTCGTTCACTGACTGGCTTGTCCACCATGTGGTCTTTCATTCATTCCGTTGCATTGGCTTTGAGAGATGCCAAAGGGACGTGGAATACGGCTACCCTCGCCGCGCCAAAAGGCCGCAAAACCGGCTGTAAAAAGTTACCATTTTTTTTTTTTGTGGAGTCACAGTACAGGACCGAAATCTTAATCCCATCCAGAGGCCCAGTTCAGTCCTCCTGCCAAGTCCTGGGTTTCTTTCTTTCTCCGCATATATCAGGCCGTAATTGCTTTCACCCGCCTCGAGCCCAGGGTCAGCCCTCATGAGCTCAGAAGGCTAGTGCCCGCCAGCCAGCTGCGGATTCTCTGACTCGTTGGTTCAAATTCAATCCAAATGGACGAAGATTCGCGTCGACTCCGTCGAGGAACCCACCGTGAGTCGGACAGCACGGTAGGACAAACTCGCGAAGAGATATGTACATTATAATCCTGCGTTAGCGACAGCAAAGCAAGTACTTAAGTACTTCTCCGTCGACCGACTGCGACGCGACGCGTTTGATGGCGGCCCGACTCCGTCTCCATCTCGGCCGGCACGTATCACTGAGGGAGCGGAGTCTGAATTCAGTTGATTGAATTTCCTCCCTGCTACTGGTGCAAGTAATGCAAAAGGCGCTGGTGGAGGAGGAATGAATGAAAGTCGATACAGCCCTGGGACAAACGACCCCAGACGAATACTTTTTTTTTCGAAAAAAAAACCTGAGGGAACGCACAGCTGAAGTGAAAAATTAGGTGTGTATGAATGAATGAATCGTGCAGGCTACATGTTCCGAAACCATAAATCCTCCGTCCGCCTCTAAGATACTTAGAAAAAATACAGCGCTTTAGACGCCCTCTCCCCTGCATCCTCCTGCTCTACCCAGCCTCTACCGCGTAAGCTTCGCCGAGAACCACTCCTCCGCCGCCACGAGCTTCTCATACCCACGCTCGCCAGTAAAACCACCGACGGTGAGGAGGAAATGCGCGAGGCAGACGGCGATGACGACGGCTGCGACGCTGGCGAGCGAGTACGTGCGCGGGGCGGGTTCCTCGGCGTCAAAGACGACCTTGGACTCCTCCTTCTCCAAGTTGATCTCCTTGAAGATGGCGCCAGTGAACTCGAACACGCGGGACGCCTCCTCCATCACGGCCGCTGCAATGCGCGCACTTAAGTTAAGTAAAATCCACGTAAAGAAGTCGTAGTTAGGACGCACCTTTAACCTCCTGGTCCTCCCCCGCGCCCCTATTCATCCCCGCGCGGAACCACTCCTTGATGCGCTTCATCTCGCCCTGGTTCGCGGGTTTCGCGCTCGTCAGCTCCTTGAACGCGTAGAAGCTCAGCCCCGCGCCGCCAGGCGTGAGCCCGTACGCCTTCGCCAGCGCGCGCTGGATGGTCTGTCCCCCGCTCAAATCGCCGAGGTAGCGCACGTACGCGTGCGCCAGCAGCGGGGAGGGGTCGGGCGAGTCGGCGATGGACTGGATGCGCGCGACGTAGCGCGCGAGGGCGGGCGGGGGGGCGGCGGTGAGCTGGAGGTGGATGCGGTGGGATTTCCAGGTGGGTTCGGGGACGGCGAGGAGGTGGGCGATGTCGGCGGAGAGGGGGGGCGCGCGGGCGAGGAGGGTGGGGTTGTAGGTTGGTTCGAGGACGGGGTGGGTCTGGTGGCGCTCGAGTCCGCGTTCGAAGGTGCTGTGGCGGGGGGCGGTGTTGGTCAGCACGCAAGGGACTGAGCGGGGCGGGGTGGAATAGGAGGGAGGAAAGGAAAGAAGGACGACGTACTCGTATACGTGCCAGAGCATCATGAGGAAGCGTGCGTACTCCTCCTTGTCGAGCTCGCCGCGGAGCATGGCGGCGGCGGCGGGGCTGACCTCGACCTCCTCGTGCGCCTTCTTCGTCCCTTCCCGCAACACATCGGATAGCGGCTGGGAGAGGTCGACGACGGACATGGCAAAGCAAGGAGGAGAGCAAAGGACAAAGCAAGAGGGAGGGTTGCGTGTGCAGTGTGAGCACGACTCGCTGCAACAGGCAACCGGATCAATATCACACTCTAGGCCCGCGATCATCTGATTAGATTCCCGAACCTTATCGCCACTATTTCTCCGAATTGAACAATGTCCGCTCGCTCGCTCACTCGACGATATTCAGGGCTGCCTGGGTTATATTCTTGTCGCGATTCTTGCGGTGCCTGAGATCTGCCTAGGTCTCATTGGCCGAGTCGCAGAAAATATGGATTTAGCGCTTAGGGTCAAACCTTTGGGGACAGTCGCGAGCCGCAGTGAGCCGATGAGAACCGAGACTCACAGAACAGACCTGGGCCTGGGCGTGATGTGGTCCAGTGAAGAACCAAAGGTATGGCGGTACACGCCCTACCGGATCTTCACACCTTTGTGCGAAAAATCTTACAGCTTGCAGCTGCACAGCCCAGAGCATACTGTAGCAGTAGTCGTAGTTGTAGCTGTAGTTGTAGTTCGATGGATGGCGGGAGTCATGGGTGGCGTAGCCGGGTGTCATTCATCTGGAGGGGTTGCGCTTACTATGGTTGAGGACAGTGAGCTGCCAGTGAGAGGGGATTGATCCGGCGAGTCGTGGTTGAGAGCGAAAAGCGAGACGAGATGACTCTCACCGTGTCGAGCTCGAGTCAGTCTCTGCACGTATCCCTCGTATATACGAGGGAAATAATAGCCTGTATCGTGCCGGAGGCCAGACATGGAGGCAAGGGAATACATATTCCTGCTCGGGATTACAACCGTGGGAAGGATGCTCGGGTTGGAGGCGCTGAGCTCGGGATGGATTGGAATTGCCATGGACATGTTGGTATGCTTATAATAGGGTATCCAGATTGAGTTTGATTGAAGCTCAGGTGCTGTATGGCCATGGGCAGCCTGAGAAATCAACTGTGGAGTTGAAGGAGAGGCCGTTGAAGTTCAATCGAACCAGCGGCGAATTCGAAAAGTCTTCGGGGACTTAGTAGTAATGCTAATCAAGTTGATTCACTGCTTTAAATTTGGGTCGAAATTGAAGGCGCACCACCATTTTGAAGTTCGGAGGCTGGCACGAACCGGTAGCAGGATTAAATGATAAATAATTAAATGAGTCGTCTGTCTGCCTGGAGTCAATTCGGGTTGCGGTTAGGAATTGAAACATCCATATTTGTCGTTCAAGTCGTCCCGTGGCAGGTTGGGGTTGGCTGGAAACAAGTTCCTTCCATTCCAACTTATGTTTTATAAAATGGCGGCCGGGTCGCCAGCGAGCAAGCCAAGCCTTGAACGCACTCGCCTGACTCGCGGACGGCGAGTTCGAATTGAAAAAGACCGCCCAAAGTTCGCAGGTGGAAGCCGTAGGGAAAGCGGTCGTTCGTTTTATCACGATGATTTTTCCGCTAGTGAAGTAGCCTGATCAATGCATGCAGTTATCCATCCAGAGCAACCAAGCGTTCGCTGTTGTCGTTCATTGGCCGTTTCAGTAACGAACGATTCCAATGTGTGCTGCCATAATTCGGAACTGCACCAGATACACAGATATGGGGCCGTTGTTCAACTGGTTCTCCTCGGCCGGAATCTGTGGTACTGCAGCACGATACGATGTGGTTTATCCTAGGCGCGCTGTCCATGCCGGTGGTCCTAGATCCAGCTTGCCGTCTTCCGTCCATAAGCCACTGTTCCGAGTGAGAAAGAATCTCAATTGGCCATGCTTCTCCGATATGATGTAACCTCAACTTTGCGTGTTCCAAATTATTATAATTGAGCGTATACTGTAAGTAGTCTTGACAGAGATTTGTTTGAGGTCAAGAGAGCGCGGTCAAGTTCGATTTGGACGGGCGTCCATGGCGCCGAGTAATGTGAAGAGAAGCCCAAACGGTCGCGCGTTGAACTTCCTGGGACGCAGGGGCGGCGCGAGACGAAATCTTCTTGAATTGCCGAGGAGTTCAACTTCAAGGTTGATTTTTGAAAACCGTGGATTCGGAGGATCAACGCCCCCTGGGTCCAGACCTCAATGGAACGCGGGGAGCAAAGAGGGAGCGGAAGACGCGTCGCGTTACATTTGGCAGTCACGCCGTCACCAGCCAATTCTTGAACCCCCATCTCAAATCGGAAATCCGCAATGGAGACACACAGCGGCCACCCTCTCGGCGACGACATCCTCGACCGCGTCCTAACATTCCTCCCCGACTTCTCATCCCTCCAAGCCACCATCCTCTCCTCCAAAGCAGCCTACACCGTCTTCGCAGCCCACCCGCACTCCATCGTGCGCGCAGTCGCACAAAACCTCCTCGGGCCCGCCATCCTTTCTGCGATCCACCTCATCCGAAACGTCCCGCCCGAAGCAAGCTACGCGGATCCGTATACGTTCGGACACGCGCCTCCGGAGCCGACGGAAGTCGGGTTGATCACGCCAGAAGATGCGCGCAAGTTGTCTCGGAACGCCGGCGTCGTGCACGCGTTCCGTGACATATACAGCTTTCGGTTCGCGAATTTTATCCCCAAGTTCCTAAGTACTACATTTTCATGTTGAATAACCCAGGCACAAAGACCGCAGCTGCCCAAAATCCAACCAACTAACCGCGGTCGAATCCCTCCGCTTCACGCGCGCGCTGTACCGCATCATGCTCTTCGCGGACGTCTTCCCAGGCAGTCACACCCCCGATCTAGACGGCAACATCGAGCCGGAGGACGAGGCCGCGCAGCACGCCGCCCGAAAAGCCTTCTTCACGCCCTTCCCTTCGCAGGATCTGTTGGAGATCGGCACCGTCGGTAATTTCATGGAGGGGCTCGGGGAGTGGGTGAAGCGCAAGGTGTGGAGTCCTGAGCGGTCTAAAAGTGCGTGCGCGTGCGGAATGTTGAACTCATTATTGAGTGCAAATTACACGCCGTGCAGACCACCCGGGCCAGGCAAAAGCCGTCCCCCCCGCGCTATTCCTACAAGCGTACCGGGAACTCGACCCGCAGCTCATAGACGACTATTTCGACTGCGTGCGCTTGTGGGAGGCGAACGAGCTGCTCGACGCTTATATCCACGGCCCGCTTTGCGCGGTCCTCCGCGAGAGGGGGGAGCTGCCGCGGCCCTGGGGGAAGCCGGTGTACAGTAAGTATGTGCTGGATTATGTCGAAGGGCAGGACGATTTGTGTAAGCAGCTGCTAGCTTTATTCATTTATTCTTCTGGAAGACGAGTTGTAATTGACGACGTTTCGGTGTTAGGTCAACGATGCGGCGCAAACGACGGAATTGAGCTCTGGACCGAATCCAGTTCGTCCGCCCAGCATCTCACCGTCCGCATATGTATGATTTGAAATTTTGACGCCTCACCCGCAGATTGGGACCTCCAAAACGAGGTAACGCTCACATTCCGCCCCGTCGACTTACAGCGCCTCCGCCTGCCGGGGCGGCTAAACGATAATCCGCGCGAGCGCAATGCCTGGGCGGCGCACATCAAGGATGATGTCGTGTCCCTGCCAGCGTTCCTGCACGAGGTATTCGAGCTGAGGACAAAGGACTATGCGTCGTTGAGCCCGCGGGGGAGGACTTGCACTAAGTGTCTGATGATGCTGGTGGAGAGTCATACGTATCTTTGGTTGTTGAGGCGGAAACGGCTAGGTGCGGCGCGATTTATCATCTTTGAGATGGCGGCGAGAATGTTAACCTGACCCGCAGCTGGCGAATCCATACCTGAAGATTGCAGGTATGCACTACTTACTTACCATCTCTCCCACCGATTCGTTCGAACGCTAACGCCCTAATCAAAAGTGCTGGGTATCAGTGTCGCGCAATGTTGAGCGACCGCGAGCACGCCGCCGAGTTCAATGTTCGTGTCCAGTTGCTTCCTCGGACTACATGATCCCATTTGACGCTCCACTTCGCAGCACCTCTGCGCGCCGGGCCCGTCTTTCGGTTCGAAATCCCCTCTTCTGGATTATATGGTGTATGGTAGATAGGTTGGCTTGTCTTGGTTTTATTGGCATCTAATCCGCACGACGCTCATCTGCTTCGCTGGGAGAGGTGGTGAGGTTCGGAAATTCTGCGTTGCTGACTGTTTCACCATATTGAAGCCCTGCCGGCTGTGGTTGCGGCAGATGACTGTTCGTGCTGCAGCGTTAACTGCGTGTACATGCCCGCCGCGACCACATCGTGTTGCATCGCCGGGCTCGTGAGGGGCGGCGGCATGGGATTGGGGAAGGCGCTATGCCGTCGGCCGTGAGGAAGGCTGCGATGGGCGCGACCTTCGTTGTCCGGTTGCCAAAGTCGAGCGGTCGGAGGTGGCGTGCGCGTGCGAACTCCTCGTCGGCGCAAGATAAATCAAGTGCATTGGTTCCCCGGTGTGGTGTTCGTTCGTGTTCAGTTTTCCGACAAGTTGAATGAATCTTACGCCGTTCCGCCTCGACAGCGATTTGTTGGGAGCTCATAAGAGGGTCTTCTCCTTGGCTGCCGCGCTCGACGCCACTCTCAATAATGGTTGCAGGAGAGCTCCAACTGTTTGTTCAATTTTACCGCCCATTTAGAGCCTAGTAGGCCCTGTGGCTGCACCAAGTGGTGCGGAAAATGCTACTTGACAGGTCCGTCTCGAACCAACTCCGCGAACTCGTGTTTCCCGCTGCACTCATAGCAGCCGTTCCAGGGAAGAAGCTTTCTGAATCTGGTTGATTTCAGATTAAACTCACTTAGGCTTTGTGCGATATTGCGGAGAGATGCGTTCGACCGCGGATCTTTCAGCCCCACCACAGATATGTGCAGAAGAGCTTTTCACCTTCCAGGGAATAAACCTTGGTCAATCCAAAGTCCGACAAAGGTTTAAGCTCCGACCAAGAATTCCCATCACGTGCCGGGTCGGGCCGTTGTTCCTGACCACCTCGATCGAACAATTGCAGTCTCAAAAACAACGATTTTTCGGCGTCGTGTCGCGATTGGGCGCTGATTTCGGCCCCCCCTTGCTCGGAGTCCCCTTCGCTTCTGCTTGGCCCTCGCTGCTCTGTGACTTCGCCTTGGATTCCGCTCAAATTTGGCCCACATGCAATATCCCGACGAATGACATTGGCCCGACTCTCTTTGACTCTCTGGAAAGAACTTGATACTGTCAGTTGAATGCTCAACAATAAGAAACTCAGATCCCAAGTAAACCCATTCGGTCAATTGTCTAGGTCTTCCATCTCTCGTTCCAAACACAATAAGAACCGACGGCGATTTGACATCCTTTCGGCCATGTAATTGTCTGTGTGGGCACGATCGGGCCACCCTTTTTGGACGGCCAGACACATATATTGTGCTCGCCTGCCGGCGTCGCGCGAGAAACGCCGCCAACGACCTCCTCCCTGGGCCATTCCCTTATCGAGTTGTCTCAGATCCATTGTCCCTACCTGGCGCCGTCGTCTTAGCGGCAACATAAAGCCACATAAAGCCTACAGCACCCTGTGATTGCTCTCAGCCACGCCCAAGAGCTTCTTTTCCAGCCGAACTCATCGGCGGTTCCCGACCCTTGGACTCGTTTATTGTGTCGCAAGTTGGTACCCACCCACCTTTTCACGACCATGATCCACCCAGCACCCCCGTCTCCCAGAAAACCGCCCCAGAAAAAGCGACACAGTGCGTACTCTCATACGTTCATTACCCTCGCGGAATCTCACATCCCTTCCAGCGAAACCGTGCAGGTACTTCCAGACCGGGAGCTGCCCGCACGCCGCGCAAGAGGATTGCGATTTTGCCCACGTATTCAGCGACCAGTCAGCGGTCTCGCTACCTCCCCCCAAACAGTGCAGATATTATCTGCAGGGCAATTGTACGAATGGAATTTGGTGCCAGTATCGGCACGGGGACAGCAGTCCGGGCTCGGACGATGTCTCGTTGCTCAAAGGTCAGCGAGCTTCCCAATACCGACCAGCCATGGTATTGAGTTCATCTCGCGTTCTCAGATTATCAGAATGTCAACCATCTTTCCAGTCGAGGTCAGAATTGTTTTCCGCGAGGGCCGCATTCCACATACTCACGCACACCCCACAGAGTACGGCGCTCGTCCGCCCCCGGTTCAAGTGCGGCCTGCACCGGGCGTGATCCCCCCTGCGGTGTACATTCCGAGCCCGACCTATTTTACTGGCGCCTACACTGGATGTACAGTCTGGGCTTACCCCCACGATGTCCGTTCCCCGCTCGACTTCACTCCCCCGCCACACCTACTCTCATCGGCCGCAATCCTATCTCCCGCCGCCTCCATCGAATCGATCGACGACAGCACGCCCTCCTCGTCCTCATCGCCGACAAGCTCCGTATCGGACGACGCCCCTGTTCTCCCCCCAACCGCGGATTCGAGCAAATATTACTCAGGCCTTTCCTCCGCCTTGGGCTCGAATGAGTCGCGGGGCCCCGGCATCGGCGCATACTTGGGCCCTGGGTACGGCGAGCACTTCATTAACGTCAACCCATACTCCCCGCCCCCCACACTCAGCGTCGTGACCTCGCCCTACGGCGCGGCTCCCTTTTACGACATCTTCAGCCCCAAATCGCAGCCTCCATCGGCCGGCTTCTACCCAACCGAGGCGTTTCCCCAGTCGCCACAGTCGCCCATCAACCGCCAAAAGCTCGCCAGTTATAAAAGTGCGTGTCGTTTTACTCCCACATGTTCAACTGAACTCATCGTCTTCTTTTCGTTATCTCCATAGCCAAGCCTTGCAGATACTTCAAGCCCGGGAGCGTCTGTCCGAACGGCCTGGCTTGTACCTTGTGCGTTACTCCTCTTCTTCCAGTTCTAATCCCGCTTGCTAATCGCGTTTGCGTTGTCTAGTATTCATGCCGACCCCGGGCGGCTCGACGCAGCTCCATCGCCAGCGTCGGTCAAACAGCTGCCTCAAGGGCTCCCGTCGCGGCCGCTGTCGACCAAAGAAGAAAATTCGCGCAAGGGGTACTTCCCCATCTCCTGGCGCGTCATTGGCGGGGGAGTTCTGCTCAGTGGCATGAAATCTGGTGCGTCTAGAATCGTTATTATTATCCTGAACTGAGCGCCGACGCCTCCATAATATTGTTCAGACTCCGCTGACGACCAGTCGGACACGTCCGCGGATTCTGATTCGTTGGACGGGATGTTTTCGCGCGTCCTTGAGATAAAGATACCCTCACCTGCCTCGGCGTCGATGATCGATTTCCCCTCCTCCGAATCCAGCACGGACACAGAGGAAGATAGTATGACACCGACCAGGGGCTCCCAAACGCACACGCGCCAGCGCGCCTCGTCCATCCCGTCGACGCCAATGACAACTCATATTGATCATCTTCGTGTACGTTCGATGCGCATTATCGCTCTCGACAACGCTAACATTGAACCGGTGCAGCTTTTCTCCGCCGAGTCTCCTGGTGGTCTGTAGGGTTTCTATTTCGAACAATTTTCTTTCAATGATGGCGGTAAATTCGATCTTCTGTGCACGTAGTTTGAATCCAAATGTACGATATGTGTCGTGAACGAGTTCTTGAAATCGATATCGGTTACAATGAGCCAGCCTCCGGGACGAAAGAATATCATGGCCCCATGTTGAAAACGAAGTTGAACTTTGATGGATCCATACCGATAGGATCAGCCCTTCAACCACCACCGGACTCAAGGTGGGTCGGCGGCCACGTCGTCGTGCAAACCATCGCCTCATGCACGAATGCCTCCTCGTCGACGAGATATTCCGCCACATCGCTGAACGGGGACAGAAGGGCGACGCGTACAGACTTGCCTTGACCTGCAAGGCGTTATCTGAGTCAGCCCTGGACTGCGTTTGGAAAGAAATTGACGGTCTGACGAATCTAATTTACCTGTTGCCGTCTGATCTATGGCACGGCGATGACCTGGAGGCCCCGGGAGAATTTGAGCCTGAGGTCAGTTTGTCTCTTGTTCAAGTTGAAATTTCAAAAGATTGCTGATTGCGTCAGACATCTTGTATGACCAGGAAGACGGTGGCATCCGATTGGACGCGGTTCCTCGTCCACGCCCGACGCGTCAAGGAATTTACCTACAACTCGGACCCTTTCCGAGCCGAATACGACGAACGGAGACCTTGGACCATATTCCCCGGGAACACGGTCCTGCGCCAGCTGCACGAACAATGTCCGGACCGATACCTGTTGCCAATGCTCTTGACGCTCAACTGGAGAAACACCGTGGGGGACATTCACCTGTGCATGTGCCCCACGCTCCAGAACCTTCGCCTCGATTCATCTGTGTCCTTGGCCGGGGTTACCGAGCTCCTCGAAGCCCAAGCGCCACTGGTGACTTCTCTCGCCCTCAACGGACGCCGGACGCCCACCGCCGTGCCAGATATCGACGCATTATCCAACGCAATACTCCGCATGGCCCGACTCACCCGATTCGACTGCGACCTCCACATCCGCGCCGACGCCCTCGCACATCTTTCCCGTCTCCCCGCGTTGGATCGCCTTAGTATCCCGTTCAGCTCCCCGGACGACAGCAGGTTTGCCTCTGCTGCGTCTGAATCCAATGTGCCTCTCTTTCCGAGCCTAACGGCGCTCCTCATCGGCCCATCCGAACCAACTCTGCTGGGTTCCTTGATCAAGGGGATTTCATCAACCCAGCTCGAGTGGATGTGGTGGGAGATCACCGATACGAGACCCCACAGTATCCTTGACGTCGCAGCGATTCTCGCGGCCCATCCCTCCCGTGCCGCGTTTAAGCGCGTCGTCGTCACCGCAAAATGGGACGTCATACTCGGTGGTCTCCCGCCTGGGTTGATAACGCTGCATGCCTTCGAGCCGCTAATTTCGCTGTCAAACCTCACCGAGCTGAATCTCGGACTGTCGTGGCTCTCGCTCGGGAACGAGGACGTGGAGCACATCGCGCGCAGCCTCCCGCGGCTCACCGCCTTGAACCTCAGCGCCTCAAACGGGGTGATCCTCCCTCCACGCATCACCCTGCGCGCGCTCCTCTCCTTGTTCAAGCACTGCGCGCTCCAGAACCTCGGCATCGTCGTCGACGCCACGCACAACGTCCCCGACGAAGAGTTCGCCCTCCCTCCCCCGCCCCTCCTGGACGCCCTCCTCCAAAATGGGCGCCACCTCCGGCGGCTTGACTTTGGCAACTCGCGAATCGGGCCGACCAAGGTCGCGGCGATTACAGCGTTTCTTACCGCACTTGTGCCCCGCCTGACGGCGCTCACGGCGTGGAGGCGCTATGTCGCCGACATCTTCCCAGATCCGATCCCGCCTCCCTCCTCGAGCCCGACGATGTGGAAGCAGGTGGCCGACATGTATGGGCAGCTGACGCTACACGAACAGTCCGCAGCCGCGGATAGCTGGCAGGGTTTCAATATGGTGAGTCCCTCTAAGAAGGGCACACTTGGATTTTGAACATCACATCTCTTTCAGTGAAGCAAATGGCTGGGTTAGGGAGAAGGCGGAATCAAGACTATCTACCGTAGACCATGCTTCCGAAAAGGCAGAGGAATTAAACCTCAAGACGGCGCGCAAAGTGCTGAGAGTAATCGTCAAATGTAAACACAGTTGATCAAAAGGAACTGGACACGAACATTGAACTCGACAGCGTGATTAGGGTTCCTAAACTGTTCACGACACCGATACCCACGACTTTGATTAAGGCGTTAGCATTCGGACGAATCGGCCAGGGATGTTATGTACCCGCAATCTTCAGGGATATATTCGCCAGCTGCGGGTCATATTATCCTCTTGGCAGGGTTGAAAATATAGAGTGGGGCGCACCTCGACGTTTACGCTGGAGCAGCCAGAGGTGGGTGTGAACGTCTATGAAGCGGGTCAGACATGGTTTGCAAGTTTTTCCCTGCGGGTTCAAGGACGAATAATCTTCTGTCTTGACTTCAAATAAATCATGGAGTAATTCGTGGAGCGGTACATCTTTGATGTGAACCAGCCAGGCATCTCTCTCGCGTAGATTCTTCTTCAGAAACCCCGGCATGCGGAGTTGCTCCAAGCCAAAGGGGCGGAACGCAAGGTTCGCGTCGTTTTGAAGTTCCCAGTCTGCGGAGACGTCAAATTGTATTATGCGTGCGGTGAAGGCTGAACGAACTAGATTCGGTCCAGAGCTCAATTCCGGCATTCGCGCCGCATCGTTAACCTATAACCGAACGTCAATTGTCAGTCTTTTGGAAGAAAGAAGGCTTACACAGGTCGTCTTGGCCTTCAACATAACCCAAGATATATTTACTGCAAAGGGGATGGGCCCATGGATGGAGCTCACCGCGGTCCCGTAAGACCGTCCAGAGTGGCCCATGGACATGATTGTCGAACAACCGCCAGTGGTTCGCCGCCCACAAATGAGCAGTGCCGAAATAGTCATCTATCATCTGGGGATCCAGTTTTGTGGTACGCCTGCAGGTGGTCTGCAAGTACTTGGCTCAGTTAAACCTCAGCAGCACGCCCGCTGAGGGTGCGCACTTTTGGAGTTCTTGGGATTGAACCCTTTGCGCTTCAACCAGCGGCCAAGGTCTCCGATGAAAAAACCGACAGTGCCGATTTCCAACAGATCCTGTGTCGGGAAGACAGTGAAAAAGGTCCTTCATGCGAGGTGGTATGCCGTCACATCCTCCGGCCCGACGTTGTGGTGAAGACCGGGGGTACAGCTTCCCAGGAAGACGTCCGCGAAGAGCATGATACGGTACAGCGCGCGGATGAAGCGGAACGATTCCACCGCGCTTAGTTTGTTGGACTTTGTGCTTCGGTCCTTGTGCCTACGTTCAACATTGGAGTGCGGTAGGAGGAAGAGGTTGATTATATTGACGAACTGAAAACTGTATATGTCGCGGAATATGTTCACGACGACGGCGTTCCGGGATAGCTTGCGGACATCTTCTAGGGTGATCACGCCGGGTTCCGTTGGCTCCAGAGGGGCGAGTCCGAACGTGTGTGGATTTTCGTAGCTAGATTCGGGCGGAATGTTTCGGATGAGGTGTATTGCAGGGAGAAGGGCGGGGCCAAGGAGGTTCTCTGCCACCGCGCAGTGGATGATGGATTGTGGGCGGGCAGTGAAGACGGCGTAGGCTGCTTTTGAGGAGAGGATGGTAGCTCGAAGGGATTCAAAGTCAGACAGAAGTGTCAGGACACGGTCTAGGATATCGTCGCTGAGAGGATGGTCGCTAGCTTTCGAGATGACTGTTCAAGACAACCCACTGATGTGCCGGTCACGGCGTGACAAAATGTTCAACCTCTGCGTAACCGCTCTCGACCTCAAACCAATCTCTGTCAAGACCAGACGTAATATGCACCCAATTGCTTATTGGTAATTTGAACACGAGAAAGTTACACCACATTGGAGAACCAATCACTAAATTTCCCTAAAGGTCACCTTCTCGTCCAAACGGTCGGACTCCAGGGTTAAACAATAGATATGCCCAGTACAAACCGGGCGTTTTATTTTGTCGGCGCGCAGAGATGCTGAGTATACAAACGTGTTAGGTTTCACAAAAGATTCAACTCGAGTGGAGACACGAACATTGAACTTCTTGGCATGCTCGCTGTTGTGCTCTTGTGTGCGGCAGTCATAGCCGTACCTGGTCAGAATTTGAGCGATGGCTTTCAAGGGTAGCCTGATACGCGTACCAGCAATCTTCTGGGATGGATTCGCCGGCTACGGGGCAGCCGTTCAGATATCACGCAGAACAAACGAATAAAACTCTCACCTCGACGCTTCCGCTGGAGTATCCACATATGCAGGTGCTCCGTCACGAACTTCGTAATGCACTTGGTGCATATTTTATCCCGCGCCTCCCAGGCCGCGAACTCCGCCGTCCGCGTCACAGTATGGTCAAATAAATCACGGAGCAGGTCGGGCATGCGGACGTCGACCAGCTCGGGCGCGTCCACGTTCGTCCGCAGATGCCCTTTCATGGGCATCCATTTCATGGCGTTGGGCAGAAACTCTAGGCTGAGGTTGTTCTGGATCTCCCAGTCTGTTTTGAACTTTGACATCAGGGCGGCGCCGTAATTTATTTAGGATGGGAAAGACGAACCAGATTCACTCCAGAGATCTATTCCGCTCTGGCGGCCGCATTGGTGGCCTAAGTATGACGGTGAGGGATGGACTCAATCTCAACAAGCAAACTTACACGTCTCGCCTTCGCCCTCGAAGTGATCCAACACGTATTGGGTGCAAGACTTGTTGCCCTCAACAGACTCCTCCTCGCGATCTTCGAAAACCGCGATAATTGGCTCCTCGACATAGAAGCTGAGGAGACTGTTGTCCGAGTGGAAGCACTCGAGATTGAAGTGATCCTCGATGAGTTGCGGGTTTTGGTCCTGGTAAGCTTGGAGCAGCACCGCAGCGGGCACGACGGTAACGTAGTATTGGCAGGACACTGTATACATGGACTTAGCACGGTAAACGGTCTGCCTTCAACTGAGATACATACTCAGTGCCCTTTCCGCAGCCTGCATGCCGGACAGATTGCGCACGAGCCACGGTCCTAGCGCTCCGATAAAGTTGTTCACAATGTAGATTTCGCGGAGCTCTTGAGTCGGGAACATGGCGAAGAAGTCTTTCCGCGCGGTTTTGATCTCCTCTTCTTCATCTGTGTCGGAGTCATCGAAAAATGGTGTGTTGTTTGCGGGGAACGTTTTCTGGAAGAGCATGACGCGATACATTGCCCGGCTAAAGCGCAGGGATTCTACGGCGGTCAGCGTACTGGACTGGGAGCCCCGGTCCTTGTGCCTAGTATGCATTAGTTCATTCACGAAAGGAAGGTAAACGTAAAAGAGGTGACAGACCTAGAGCTGTAGATGTCCTCCAGAGTATTCACCACGACCGCATTGCTTGCCAGCTCGCGCGCTTCCTCCGGAGTGATCACCCCGGGTTCTGTGCCCTCTGCAGTCGCCTTTCCGAACCCCCAGGGATCATCTTGCGCCAAAGTCGGACCAGTGTTGCGCACTAGATTCAGGGCGGCCAGGAGAGCGGGGCCGACCAGGTTAGAAGCGACCGCCTTTACGGTGGTATGTGGGTTCGAGGCAAAGACAGCGTGCAGCGACTTGGAGGACAGAATGACCGCTTCCAGAGCGCGGAAATCGGGGAGGAACAAGAGGATGCGGTGTACAATATCATCGTCGAGGGGATGGGAGGTGAGTGCCTTCATGGTGGGCGTCAAGCCACCGCCGCTCGTCAACGTTACCTTCTAAAGTTGGCGGTGTTTCGAATGTCGCGGCGTAGGTATTTCTGGAGAGGCCGTGTGATTCGCGCCTATCTTGTGGTCCAACGGGCGGGCGCGCACGCCGTCTCTCATATTGAGATGGCGTTCACCCAAAGAATTTCTTCAGAAACAGGGACTCGCGATCGACTCGCCAGCGAAGTTGGAGGGAAGAAGGACGAAACTCGGAAGCGTGAGAAACCGGCAAACACTTTGTTCCCGGCAACCAACCCAGCTTTCAACCAAACTTCCACCGCCTCAACGTATACTGGCAATAGCTCGGATTCGGATCTCCGCCCATGGCAGCGACCCGGTTACATCGGTCAAATAACATGGCGGTATATATGTATTGCCCCCGTTAACGTCTGTAGATGTCCGTTCATGAACTCGCCCGCTCTCTCAACTTCTCCCTCTCGTCCTACTTCCCTGAGCATGATCCATGTTTTGGCGACCCTTTCAACTCGAGTTCCATATGCCGTGTCCCGACGCCCACGATGCTCAATTTCTTGAATATTACGTCCCCGGAGGCATACGTGGACGTATTGTCTCAACCCTCCGATGTATAGTTGTGCATTCGGGTATTGTTCGAATCCGGATATAGCCTCCCTGGCTGTCAGGACATCCAGTGCGTCTTCTTACTTCTCAAGCAGTGTCAGCGGGGCCAACTGAAATTTGTTGCATTGAATAGCATACCTCACAACAATCATTTCTGCTGTACTCGTACTTTATTCCCCGGAAAATGTCAAAGCCACAGTACGTTTGAATTCCATAGTACCTCCGCTGAGAAGCTGAAATTCCACGCAGTTTGTGTCCCAGCTCTTCAACATATACTCCCTCATAATCGCCGCCATAATCTCAGTCAACCAACACACTCTCACCAAACCACACACGGTTGTCGCCCTCGCCCTCGCAGCCTCCCCATTCAGCATCTACCTCGTCATCTACGTGATACGAAGCCTTATCGGAAACCAGAACCGACTGAGCGCCGTCTTCGGAAAAGGGCAATGGTTGAACCGCCTCGCCGTGCTCACCCTCCTGCCCATCTGGGTCGTCGTTCTCGTATTCTCCGCCCTCCCCCAAGGCACCTGGCATTTCCAGCAAACCGCGTGCGACGACACCGTCGGGCAAGGCAAAGTAATCCGCATGTTCTTCGCGCCGATTATCGCCTTGTTCGTGGATGACCGCCAGTTCGCGGTTCTCCTCCTTGTGTTGTTCGTTGTACCCTGGGGGACGGCTATATTCCTGCAGCGGCGTGAAATCTGGAAGAAGAAGGATAGATGGGTTCCGTGGAGACGTATCTGGTGCGCCTTTTCTGTCCCCTTCTCAATATATAGCAGCACTCTTGTTCAACACCATTTCATAGGAGGAAGGTGGTGGACGCATATCCGTTCATCAAATTCTGCACGGTCATCGGCCTGCCCCACTTCGCCTGGATCGTCAACCTCGAGGTGGGAATAATGCACCTCTTGCACCGCGAGGGACTTAGCCTCACCCGACGGCGGGTACGCATTTCTGCTCTTGCTCAACTTAGGCTTCCTGCTAACTGCTAACTTCGAAACCAGCTACTGGCTCTCCTCGTTACCATCCCGCCACTGATACAGCTGTGCAGACTCTTACCTCGGCTCCTTCGATGGTTCCTCGACTTGACCTGGGTGCGCCTTGTTAGTTGTCGTCGAGATAAGCCGTACCTCGTCGCTCGGCGACCGCTGTCAATGAGTACGGCGTCTGAGACGGTGTTGCCTCAGGCTCTTGTGCCGTCGCGAAAGTCGTCTTACGACTCCTTGGAGGATAAGGAGGCTTATGACTCCCTGGAGGACAAGGATGAGTCTATTCGGCTTCAACGATAGCGATGTCTTTATTGTTTTATATGTATTAGATGTTCTCCTTGTAAATAGACCAGTTTGATTTTCAGTGTTGAGTTGTGCCGAGTCGCATGTTGGACTTACAAAAAAAATTCCATGGGGATTTGAGCTTCTCCTGTGACGAGCGTTCAAGTAGAAAGCGCGCTTCTGATCTGAAGTAGGTAGATCTGTGGCAAGCGGCACATTATATTCATCCAACATCGTTGAAACACGAACACAGCAAAGCTACACCACATCGGAGAACCAATCCACCAAATTCTCCTGCACCTCCTTCACCTTATCCTGCGCCGCCCCAAGCGCAATCTGCAAGCACTTCTCATGCATCTCCCCCGATTCCGAGAGGTCGAGCGTCGGAATGTTACCCTCCGCAAACGCCCGGATAATGCTCTCAGCGAGCATCACCTTCGCCAGCAGATCCGCGCTCTGCAGCTTCAAAACCTGGCCAACAAGCCCCCCGTCCTTGGTCGTGAGGATGAGCTTCCAAAACGCCGCGAACGCGTTCTTGCATTTGCCCTTCCGCACGCAGGAGTGGTCGTGTATCAGCCGGGGAGGGCAGGACGGCAGCTCCTCACAGAGCTTGATGAGGTTGTAATGGCCAGATAGCAGGCGGATCCTCTGCCGCGAGTTGAGGTGCGCGTCGGAGTCCCAGGCGTCTCGCCCTTTGAGCATCATCGAGTAATACGCCAGCCCGAGGAGCGAGCGGAGGTTTAGCCGCTCTGCGACGCCGATGGCGACGGCGACGGCGCGGCCCTCGCCCAGCAGGCGCTTCCATTTGGCGACAGCGGCATTAAGGAGCGCCTTGCAGTCGCAGAGGATGGAAAGCTCGGTGATCTGAACGAGATTTTGGACGGAGGCAGACCCGGAGGCATTGGAATGATACGTCGTTAGCGCACCGAGCGCCCACGACTCGGTCGACCGGAACTGGTACTTGTGCGCGATGCGGGCGAGATGAATGAGCTGCAGGTCGTTGGCCTGCACCGTCATGGAGAAGGCGATCTCCGCTGGCCTTTTGAGCGACACGGCCGTCAGCGCGAATCCAGAGTCAGGGGAGATGAAAGTACGCGCACAGACTATACAGCGACCACATGAGCGCACTGAACTCTTCTGCCTTGTCTCCCGGGAGCCGTATCGGATTCTCGTCGCTTTCACCCTCCGAATTGCTGGGCATTAACGCGTCTTCGGTATTCTGAGTATACGCATCCAGAGAGAACATGCTATCGAACGTGGATTTGTCCTTGACAAGCATGGAGCGATGGACCTGTGGGATGAATGGATGAGAGACAGTCTACATAGGGTGAGGAGGAGTCGCCGGACCTTGAAGAGAGTATTTTCGACCTGGAGAATGGTGTTGCCGTCGGAGATGTAGTAAGTCGGGTCCCTCGTAGGAAGGACCTCCGTGGTCGATGCTGCCATCATCTCTGCGGGTCGAGGGCCTTGTATAGCGCACCAGAACTGCGGGATGGTGGTCGCAGCGCAAAAGGCCAAGTAATTTGATCGCGACCACAGCCACTCGGGCGAATACGTAAGAGGGGTCTCCGGGTTCAAAGTTGGTTGAAAAAAGACTTGTGGCTTACTTTCGAAAATGGAAGTGGAAAAGAGGCTTTAATTCAACCTAGTACAAGGAAATACAACTGAAAACCCAAGTAGCAAGGAAATCAAGCCACCGCCCGCGCATTATCCGTCAAAACCCTGTTCAACCCATCCCGCTTCTCACACGCCTCAAACTTGAAGCTCGCCGCAATCTCATCCAACTCTTCCATACTCTTCCCCACAAAATGCTCCGCCCACTCCTTCACCAGGAACTCGCTCACGAGAATATTGCGCGAGATCATCGCGACGCGGTCGGGAAGGCGCCACACGGGATGCGGGTAAATTTCACGGTATTCCGGCGGCACTTCTTCCAGGACGTGGTCGATGAGCGGCTTGTATATGTGCCGGACGGCAGAGTCGTCCGCGCCCCACTGGTCGACCGCCAGGCGGTGTTTCTTGGCCAGGAAGTCCCGCAGGAGGGTCATGTACGGCGTGGAGGTCGATACATACACCATGCCTGGGACGAGAAGAAGTCAATCTTGATTCGGGGATCTACGGACAAAGCCCACCCTGGAAGCCTACATCTTTGTACAGCCATATCGACCAGCTGAGGCGATCCTAAGAACCAGTTGAGATTCAAATCGAACAGTCATGCAAAAAACGAACCTTGTTGTACATCTCCAGCTGGTCCTTGAGCACATGGAACCTAACCGCATTAATCCCCTCCGTCTTCTCGCCCTCGTATTGCCTCCTAGCATACACCGGCCCCCACTCCCCATTCCACACACACAACCCCCGCTCGTCCATCCACTCCCGCTTCTTCTCATACGTGCGCTGCATCCTTCCCCGCTGCTCCGCGCTCCCCGCGTACGCCTCGTGCGACGCCGGGAACCCGAACGGCGAGTAGTCGTGGATCGAATACGCCGTGTTCTCCCAGCCCTTGTGGGCGTCCCCGAAGTGGGAGAAGTCCTGCGCCCAGGTGTTGCCGTCGAGGAAGATGATGTGCGTGGGGTCGACGGCGCGGATTGCGCTGTGGACTCGGTGGTAGAAGGATACGACGCGGGTGTGGGCTGAGTCGGTCGGCTCGTTCAGGGGGTTGTAGCCTTTGAACGGCGAGCAAAGAAATAATTAGTAAATTGAGAGTACTCGAGGAAGGCAGGAAACAGACCAGCGACCCATTTGTTGGATTTGTAGTGCTCCGCAAGCTTCTCCCACAGCCAGACTGTTCGGTCTTGGAAGTCCTTGTGAACCCAAACTAGGACGAATTAGTTTAACCAGCAGTAAATTGAACCACGGCCGTTACAGTTCGCGAGGTGTCCACCATGATCAGCATGCCAGCCGACATTTTGTCCTTCAGGCAGAGTTAAGAACGGTCGGGTTCGAGTTTGGGACGCGTACCTCCTGGCGCCGTATGAAGATCGAGGATCGTGTAAATGCCGTGTGAGGCACAAAGCTCAATAACGCGGTCGAGATGTTTGAAGCCGGACTCCTTGAGCACCCGCGGGTTCATGTCGTCTGCGTAACGTCAAGTACGAATTCAACCACGAATGCCGTCAGAAGGATAGTCTGTCACCTCACCTTCGAAATGATGGTAGTTGAAGGGAAGACGAATGCAATTGAGGCCGAGTGTGCTGAAGAACTCGGCGTCGGCGTCCATGAAGAAGTACTCCAAGAACTGGTATGCTGACTTAGGTGCGGAACCGCGATAAGTACACTTGACTGACCTTGTCGAAGAAAAACTCGGACTTTTCTGCCCCGATCGCCTCCGCGAGAGCGTGCCGGATCTGGAACTCACAACCCGGGTATCCTAAGGAGTGTGCGCTCAGTGCGCATCCGGATCGACGCGAGACCAACACACCCGAAATAAAATTCTCCATACTACGAAAAGATGGTCAAAATCGCAAGTCGATTGAGCAGTGACAATGGGTACTTACTTCATCCAACCGCCCAAGCCCGCCCCGCGCAAAATTACTTCGGTTCCATCCTCGTCGACGATCTTGGTGCCCGAGACTTTGAGGAGAGACATCGTCGACGTCGTGGCAAGAGGGAGGCGTGAAAGGTAGTATTTCTTGGTCTCATGCCCTTCAAGCCGAGACGCCGAGTGATCGGATGATATTCGGATCATACTTCTTCCCTTGCTCCCGCCACGTTCGCTGAGGTATTTCATCCGAGCGAGGCTCAGGCTGAGGAAGTGAGGTTGCACTTTCCTTGACCTCGCCGACTGACTTACGCTCAACTCCCAGGGTATCCTCCCTTTCATCTGTCGGAAAGGTCCGGTGAGAACCTGATTGAGATTTTAGGTTCGACTGGCCATGGTGACTGCGGACGTCATATTCCTCCGGTTCAGACGAGGATTGCCAACACACCCATTTTGAGCACGATGGTCGCACTGAACAGCCGCGTGGTATATTTGGGGCTTGCGAGGCCAGAAATAGCCGTTATGACGGCAACTGGGGTTGAAAAGTGGGGCGCCCAAGAAGCGTGTATCTGGGCAACGAGCAGTGCTGCCGCGGTCGGTCGCACAGGGTCGCACATAACAGTGTGCATCCCTGTGTAACTGCGAGAGGACTCTGCGTCGCGGGTGGTTAAAGCCAGAGTGCTTTTTCGAGTTATCTGCGATAAGCGTCCCACGTTTGCCGGCAGTTTTCAAGCTACGGGCTTTATCGTTCAACGCATCCAACAGTCGCGATACTCGGTGAGCCTGGGTTAGTGACGTCAATGTTCAATGACGACTTGAGGAGAAGCAAAAGACCGACGGCGACCACAACACGACTTTATAAAACCTGCGTTCGTGGAGAGGGCTCCCATTTTCCAACCTAACCCATCTCCAGAACTTCATGCCTCACTTTGTCATCAAAGCCCTCCCGTTCACCCCCAGTGAGAATGGCGTCTGCCCAGGTCTGCCAGGATATGCCCAAATCTGCCCAGCCAAACTTGGGCAGACCTGGGCAGAATGGGGCAACTCTGGGCAGCGTTTTGCCCAAGCATAGCTGACGACAGCTGCCCACCGCTGCTATTTCTTGCTCTGGTTTGACCAGATCTGCCCCGCTACTCCTGCTGCATTTTGTATTGCATCTAATAGAAAATCTTATTGATTCTACGCTACGACATGCTCAAATAGTACTAAACGACCGACCGCGCAACCAACCGCCTCCAACGACCCACACTAAGTTCAGAACCGAGCATAATTCCTGGAGACTGACGGCGATAAGTGCGGGCACAGTCCACTCAGGAAAGGAGGAACTCACAAAATTTGTTAGATGGCGTTACCTTGCGGCGAGAAGGGCTGTAAATGACAGGAGTTGGTTATTCCGCTGGATTGTTGAGCAAAAAACACGCACCAGAGGGCTAGAAGCCCTACCGAGCTCGAAGATCGGAGAACGAACAGTCTACAAAGCAACGGCGGTTAGGAAACGAGCAGTACACCAACACGATTAAGACACACATGATCACGCGCACGTATTGCAGACCCCAGACTCGGAGATGCTCGCGCTCAGATGCCGGACCGGGAGGAAAGGCATAACGCGGGGCGGTATGTTGGTCCGGGCACTTCGAGCGGTATGTATATCCACTCGGTGTAGAAGTGTCGCTGGGAGGCGACCGTGGAGTAGGAAGGCGGCGCCGGAATGATGAGAACTGCACGATGCGCGAGCTCAGCTGGAAATGAGGCACAGTTAGTCCCAACGAAAGTAAAAAGGGCACAGAGCACGCACTTGTATCCGGGACAATAGACCGCCATCGGTTCTATCCTGAACAGTACTGATAGCATGCTTGCGGGTAGATGTAGTAAATTGGGGCAGATGGCGAAGAATCAGTCGGAGCGCCGAATGGAATTAGAAAGAGGCTACCTCACTGCGACACGACTGACGCGTCGGTGATATCCACCAGTGTCCTGGGACCTCTGTCGCCGAGTATGGGTCGGTCGAACGCGAGAGGGCCGGAGGAAACACGAGAATGGCGGGGCGATTGAAGGCGCCAGATTTCTCGCGAATGGTCGGGATATCGGGCTGTTGGTGGTCGCCGGTGTCGACGCGGGAGGGTGAGCGGTAGACAGGATGGAGATGAGGCAAAGGGCAGGGGAAACGGAGCGGCGCAGAGGTGGCGGCGGGGCGAGATGGTGGTAGGAAGCAAGGAGGATTTCAAGCTCCGACGGCCGCGCGGCCGTTACGTACCTCCACGGCAACCTCGTGCCGACTTGGACTTGGCCCATTTTGAACTCGTCTCCCAACTCACCTGGGAGTCACCAGAATTAAGAGGACTTCAGTGGGGATTCTTGGTTGTAAACGCTGGACGATCGTTTTCAATCTAATTTTACTTGATGGGCAGAGCGGGGCAGAAGAGGGGCAACGCCCGGCAGATTGTGGCAGATTCCGACAGACGGGGTTTTCACTGGGGTTCACCACCCGCGTCGCCCATGGCGCGCACAACATCCTCGCCGCCGACCAGGCGCGCGCGAGGAAGCTGCTCGCTGGCCTCCATCCCCATGGCCCGGTCGCCTTTCGATCAAGGCACAAGATGCACCACCATCATCACCGCGCCCACCACCCCACCGGCGCGGAGGCCGATGACGGTGCTCCTCAAGCCCCGGCGGGTGGAGAGACCGATGCACCCCAAGTCTCGGCGGCCGCTGGGGCCAACTCTATCGATGTCACTGACGCTGGTGGGTTGACTGTCGGTGCCTCTGTATCTCACGAGCTTACGCGCTATCTAGGCGTTACCTATACCATGAGCGTCGGTGTCGGCTCGCCTCCCACCGACTATACGCTGTTGATTGACACCGGTGAGCTGTTTCCCCAAAATCCCTTGTGTCGGTGGCAGCTTTTCAACTACTTTCTCTCAGGGAGTTCGAACACCTGGATCGGTGCAGACAAAGCCTACACTCCGACCTCAACTAGCACCGTACGTTCCAACCCTCGCAATTGTCGTCCACACTTTAATGCGCTGCGCCCCAGGATACTCGCAACACAGTCGTGCGTATCATTATTATCCTTCTACATCTTTGTTCAACTTTAATCATTGCTGTCAATGTAATTCTAGAGCGTCAGTTATGGCTCTGGCTCGGTGAGCGGCTCACTCCGTTTGTCGGGCGTATCTCCTGCTGACACCTGTCTGTCTGAATCTAGTTCTCGGGGACCGAATGTATACTTTATACATATCCCTCGAGTTTCCTCAGCTGATAGCACGTATGTAGATACCGACGAGGTGACGCTCGGGTCTGGGCTCGTCATCCAGAAGCAGTCTATCGGAGTCAGCTCCACGGCCACTGGGTTCAACGACGTGGATGGAATACTCGGGTACGCCCTTCTCCTCGGCGACCCACGTTCGCGTTTTATAATAAGTTTCCTCCCCATGTAGCATCGGCCCAGTCGACCTGACCACCGGCACGGTCCAGTCGACGACCAGCGTCCCCACCGTCACGGACAATCTCTTCAAGCAGGGAACCATCCCCATCGAATCTATTGGGATTTCGTACATCCCCACCACCTCGGCGTCGAATGTCGCCAATGGGGAGCTCACGTTTGGCGGAACCGACTCGTCGAAGTTCACGGGTGATATTTCGTACACGCCTATCACGAAGACTTCCCCTGCTAGCAAGTGAGTCGAATCGCGGGTAGACTTCTTCCGCGCTTCTGACGGTTGAATGCAGTTACTGGGGAATCGACCAAAGCATCACGTAAGTTCAACATGTTGAAAATAGTCTGGATACTATTTATCACCGTCATCTAGCTACGGGACCCAATCGACCATCCTGGACACGACCGCTGGGATCGTAAGTAGACGGCTATGCGCTGATATCCATGCTGATACTCATAAGGTCGATACTGGAACCACCCTCCTCATGATCGCGACAGATGCATTCCAGGCGTACCAGAAAGCAACGGGTGCCACCGCTGACCAGTGAGCCTCTTCAGCTCATGGAATTTCGGCACGTTAACAACCGGCCACCAGGACCACGGGCCTCCTCACCGTCACGGAAAGCCAGTTCGAGAACATGGAGAGCTTGTTCTTCAGCATCGGCGATGTAGGTTCACTTCGTGCGAGCTCTTCCGGCTAGTGATCTGACGGATGTTGTTCAGCAAACCCTCGAACTGACTGCGAACGCGCAAATCTGGCCCCGCGCCTTGAATTCTACCCTCGGCGGCGACGCCAACAAGATCTATCTGATCACCGCCGATTTGGGCAGCAACAGTGGGTCTGGACTTGACTTTATTGGTTCGTTCGATCGATCTTTTTTCGAAGGAAATACATTGACGCGTTTTGCAGATGGATTTGGATTCCTTCAGGTTCGTTTGACCCGCATCGACTCGGGTCGACAACTTCTAAATGCTGATTGAACAAACTCATCCGCAGCGATTCTATTCGGTGTTCGATACCACTAATGCCCAGGTCTGACTCCTCGGCTCTTTAATTTGTCGCCTCCCCCATTGACGCCCTTTCGATAGGTCGGCTTTGCGACGACGGAATTTACGCAGGCTACTACTAACTGAGTGATATGGCTCAAAGAGTCAAATGGACCTTATTAACGATGTACTCTAACGAACTGAAATGGACTGAATGGACTTGCCTTGTAACTGAAACTCCGCGTCCGTGTTTCGTGTGCTGGCTGGCCCGAACACCCGCAGAAGATTGGTATTTTAGATCAAGTGAAGTCATAGCGATTGGTCTGACCCGTAACTAAGTAAAGACACGTTCATTCGTTGAATGAAATCGCGAAAAGCATTTTTCAACCTCGGTCACGTGGTCGTGGTTGACTTAATGAAACCAACCTCGTCGCACAGCAGTATAGACGTCGGTGTCGAATAACGGATAATCCTTGCCGTGTATCGTCTCTGCCACTCCGCGCTCCGCCCTGATTGACGAGGATGATGCCAGCGAGTCGGCTCGGAGTTCTCATAATAATAATGTACCTAGTAGACGCACATAATCGTACGCCTGGATTGCTACGAGACATATGAGGAATAAGACGATGACAGTCTCTGTTAGTAGCACTGATCTCAGGTTCCGAATCGAGGCCATCTCGTTTTCCAACCTGTTAGGACGATTAGAAAGCATTGAGAAGAAATAACCCAGAGTACAAACCTGGCCATCCAATCTATCCTAACCCACCCGTAGTCTTTGACCTTTCGTTTATATATCGATATAGCCATAACGTCTCGCTGATTTCCGTATTTCTTTGCTGCGTTGCGAAGTTGGAGCGTGATTCGTCTTGAGAAGGTGAAAGAAGTATTTCAGGCGTGATCAAAGGTGTGTATGGTAGTGTGCCTGACCTGTGTTTCTTTACTTCCCTGGTGGCCGCAGGGCCATCTTCTGGCGATACGACATGGTCTGACTTCCTCGCTGCGATCGCGGCGTCCGATATCAGTCTGCAGTCTGAATTCCACGACTCTGAGAACTCTTCGTTGGTGATGGCGGATGTCAAGACTTCGTAGACGGCCGCTTCCCGACCACGGAAAGAGAGCCGAAAGGTCTGAAGGAGCTCGGCAACGTCCTTGAAGCTAATGTCTGGGGCTGCCCTATTCCGTTTTTCAATTCGGTTGTACGCGAAGAGCGAAGACAGCAGAACGCCATCCTGCGAGATTCGATACCGAGTTCTGAAGTAAGTTCACGACATGAGTTCAAACTGGAATGATATCAGGAGTGAATTCACTAACTGGCTCACGGGGAGGAAATAATGAATGTCCAGCTGCTGGGGTTGGTTGTCTTCAAAATGAAACCCAACATCGATGTTACCGATGAAACGGTAGACCTGAGGAGTCCATGAGCGGATTCCACCACGCGCAAAGAGCAGCTTACCAGACCCAATAGCTCTGCAGTTACCTCTTCACAATTGATGCGTGCGTGCCGGACCGTGTACCTTGGCCATCCCTCGGCGATGGCGGCTCGCTCAGGCGTAATGGTGGGTGACGCCGGTGGACTTGGGGAGCGAGTCTGATGCGAGGGAATCGAAGGGGAGCCAAGAGTCGGGGACCTTCGTGCAGGCTCAGACAGATCGATCGAGAGTGGGCCTATTGAGGGTAATGGTGGCAAAGTGGGCACTGAACCGCGCATTGGAGTGACGGTTCCGCCGGTGGGAGAGTTCGAGTTTTTGCTGGTCGATTTCGGGCTTGAAGCGGTGGGGCTCGGCGAGTCTAACGCCTGGGGACCCAGATTAATTTGTATAAAGTATGCGCTCGCCAGCTATGGGGAGGAAGAGGGAGTCACAACTTAGTTCGCCCCCTAACTGGGTAAACAATTGCAAAGCCTTCGGCCATCACAGGCCAAATGTACTCCCGTTCTCCGCGATGATGTCATCCCAAATCGCCGCTCTTACTTATAAACTCCCCCGCGCGGTGGAGTCCCGCTCAAACCATCCACTCTACCACCATGTCCTCCGTCGTAAACAACCCCAACCAAATGCTCTCTGAAGAGCCCGCACCCACCACGGCTTCGCACGCCCAAGAGACAGGTGCACTGGCAGCACTGCTGTCCAACCTTCCCCCGTTGCCCAAAAGACTGAAGAAAATCATCTCAAGGTCCCAATAACACTGCTGCGCCTGAACAAACTAGCGGAGAGCCCCCCATCGTTCCCTTCAAGGATCGTGTAATAGGTCTGATTGTCTCCTGCGCAACTTGAGGTGTTTGCTGACTATCAGCTCTATAGGCGTGGCGAAAGTGAGTCCAGCATTCAACCTTTGTATCCAATACTCACCACTGGCGGACCGTTCAGAAAACTCGGGGCACGGTAAGGAAACCTGCCGCTCAATTTTTATCGCGGTCCACTCACACTGTGTTCAATACAGCTTTTAGCCAAGGTAATTTCGATGCCCTGCACCGAGAAAGGTATTGACCGTATTGACCCTCACGGCCACAGCCTGAACTCAAAGAGCACGGCGAGAAGATCCTACAAGGACAGGCCACAATTCACAACACCGACGAACCGCCATCATTGTAGTCTTTCTGGTCAATTAACCTCATGCTGTGCGTTCCATCGTCTCCATCATTCTCACCTTGTCTCACCGGAGTAACAGACGTCGCACATGTACATTACCTGTATCCTTCCATGAATCGTTGTCGAGTTTGCAAAGATATAATAATATTAGAGAGAAACGAAATGAATCACATTCGGTCCCCCGGCCCTGGGTCATCGACCCACGTATGGCTCACGAACCGGATCGAATGCTTGTGTTCAACCTTCCACGCCGGTATTGAGACCACGATGTAGTCCTGTTCAAAAGGGGAAAAAAAGAAAACCATCAGAAGTATTCAACGACGCAAAGAAAATCCAACCGACCTGGATATAAAGCACCCCCGCGTCGAACGTGCCGACACCGACGGTCTCGTCGCATCGCACCACACCCGCCCAATCCATCGCCGCTCCCGCTCCATAAAAACTGGATTCCTCCATCGGCGGGGGGAGCGCAGACAACACGCCCTCCCCGATGTCGAGGGTGCGATGCTGTGTTTGCCCGCGGACGAAGAGGGATACGCGGCGCATGAGGTGGACGCGCACGGCCGAAAATCGGGCGGAGGTGGAGACGAGCGCGGCGAGCACCGCGGGCGCGCCGGTGATCTGCAAATGAAACGGTATAATGTCGGAGACGCTGTACACGAGCGCAGAGGGGATGAAAAGCTGCATCGTCTCGGGGTGAGTATACGAATAATTTGATTGGGGAAGCTCACGCTGCAATGAATATTCTTGAGCCGCACTTTGCAGAGAATCTCACACCACTCGTCGGGCGCGCTTTTGACGGTGGCGAGGAGGTTGGTATCGGGCATAATGGGGCGCGGGGGGTATGCGGTTGATTGTAGTTTCACTGGCACGGTAAGGCTGTTGATTCACAGTTCAATCGTCAGTTCAGAAATCCTCCAAACCGAAACGCTCTTGAAATTGAACCCACATTTTCTCACCTCTCCACAACGAGAATCGCGGGTGCAGCGCAGTGCTCACCAGCACTGATATCGTATAAAAGCACTTGACGTACACGAAGGGCTTCCCGGGCGGCGTTATCCTGATCGAGGGCGGGAGCGGCCAGGTGTTCTCCCCGTCCTTGAACGTCGAGGGGAAGATCAGAGAGAATGGAATCGTCGAGGGACATTGAAAGCGAAGATTATTGTGCCACACTGTATAGGTGTCGTTGACGAGCTCGGTCTGGTGTCCGCCGTTGGACGCAGCCAGGTCCAGGCGCCCGTATAGCTAAGTATGCAAGTCAGAGTCGTAAACGCACGGTAAACCTACGCGCTAGGGAGGAGATTAGTGGTTACCTTGAGCACGATTTCCGTCACGCTTTCGCAGCCCTGGATGAATATCGTGCCAGTGACGAGATCGTTGTGCGCGTATGTGGGCAGCAGCGCGTGGTCGGGCTGTTCTTTGAGCGTCAAGCTGATGCGGCCGTTGCTCTTGGTGAACTCCCCTGTGCGCGGAGATCGTGCGAAGAGGGGGCGCGAGAGGCATTCCTCGCCGACAGAGGGCCGCGCGGTGTAGGATGGAATGCGTGTTCTACATTTGAAGCGAGAGTCAGCCTTCGATGAGTTGACGGAGGAAGAAAAGGTTTGAGACCCTTCAGAGGAGGGATAATATGGGGGGAGGGATGAGTTTGGACGTGGCGTTCCGGGAGGTCTTCCTGACAGTGACTCAGAGAACATGGAGGTTTGGTGAGAGTGCTAAGGCTATTTATAACTTGTGTTGCGTGATTTCATCCAAAAATGCCGCGGTATTTGCCGTGCGAGATCGGCACCGTGGCATGTTGAACTCGACGCAAATTGAACCACTTTGATTGGGAGAACTTGGGGAGAATTTCAAGGTAGTCCCCAAGACGGACGGCAATCGTTCAAACTCTGGCGATCGGCCCTGCGGCATGTTGAACTCCGACTCAGGTCGATGGGATGGTTCAATTACTACTTGAATTAGGGAGGACAGTATGGGAAAATAATAACAATAAATCCACCGAGTCAGCTCATCCCGAACCCGAAGAGGGTATTCGCTGGAGCTTTACAGACTCCTCCTTCTCCAGGGAGTCATAAGACGCCTTTCGTGCGGGCCGCACAAGAGGTAGCGTGATTTCAGAGGCCGTACTCTGCTGTCGGCGAGCTAGGTACGGCTTATTTCGCCGGCAGCTGATAAGGCGCACCCAGGTCAGGTCGATGAACCACCGAAGGAGCCGGGGCGAGAGGCTGAACAGCTGTATCAGCGGTGGGATAGTGACTAGTAGTGCCAATATCTAGTCCTTCCTCAGCAAAGAAGAACGGGAAACAAGCAGAGCTATGCACCTGTCCGTATGTGACGGTAAACGCCTCGCGGTGCAAGGTGTACATTATTCCTTCCTCGAGGTTGAGAATCCAGACGCAATGGGGCAAGCCGATGACGGTCCAAAATTGAATGAAGGGATATGTGTCCACCACTTTCCTCCTGCGAAGTGTTGTTTAATAAGAGAGCTGCCAAGAATGGGACCATCCATGCACACCAGATGCGCCTCCACGGAAACCATTTATTCTTCTTCTTCCAAATTTCACGCCGCTGGAGGAATATGGCCATCCCCCAGGATATAGCGAGCAACGCAAGGACGAAAATCACAAACGAAAGGTCTCCTATGAACAAGGCGATGATCGGTAGGAAGAACACGCGAATTATATCGCCATTGGCGACAACTCCATCGCACGCGGTTTGCTGGAAATGCCAGGTTCCCTGGGGGAGGGCGGAAAACACCAGAACGGCGACCCAGATCGGCAGAAGGGTGAGCACGGCGAGACGGTTCAACCATTGCCCCTTCCCGAAGACGGCGCTCAGTCGGTTCTGGTTTCCGATGAGACTTCGTATCACGTAGACGATCAGGTAGATGCTGAACGGCGAGCCTGCGAGGCTTAGAGCGACGACCGTGTGCGGCTTGGTCAAGCTACGCTGGCCGATTGAGATTACGGCGGCGATTATAAGGGAATATACGTTGAACAGCTGAGACACAAACTGTGTGGAATTTCAGCTTCTCAGCGGAGCTGGCTGAGTGCGTACGCACCGTGGCCGTGACATTTTCCGGGGAATAAAGTACGAGTACTGCAGAAATGATTGTTGTTAGGTATGCTATATCGGTGAATATTTTCGTTAGCACTCGCTGTCCCGGAATTTCAAGAAGACGCACTGGATACCCGCACAGCCGGGGAGGCTACATCGGGATTGGAACAATATCCGAATGCGCAACTGTCCATGGGAGGGTTGAGACAATACGCGTCCACGTACGCCTCCGGGGTCGTAATGTTCAAGAAATTGAGCATCGTGGGCGTCGGGACGCGGCATACGGAACTCGAGTTTGACGGGTCGCCAAAACAGGGATCATGCTCGGGGAAGTAGGACAAAAGAGAGAAAGAGGCGAGTTGCTGAACGGACATCTGCAGACGTTAAAACGGGGGGCGATACATATATACCGCGGTATTGTTTGCCCGATGACACCGAGTCGCCGCCACGACATCACCGCTGGGCGGAGATCCGGGTTTTGTGCGTTGCAGGTGGGCGGTGAGCGCTAGTGAGTTACACGAATACAACACCGCATAGAGTGAAGTTGGTGAAAGTTGGGGGTGACAGCTGGGAACAAATTGTTGCGGATTTCCCGCGCTTGTCTCGGCGTTCCTCCTTGCTTTCTCCCAACCTTGTCCTCCCTTGACTCTCGCTGGTGTTTGGTGAAAAAAATCCCTGGATGGACTCGATGTCCCATGTGTGAGCCAGTGTCCTCAGCGTCCGTGCCGCTCGGACCAGAACGGCCTTCACCAAGATACGCCGCGAAAATGATGGAAATTCAAGACACCGCTACCAACGACGAGCGGCGGTGGCTTGACGCCCACCATGAAGGCACTCACCTCCCATCCCCTCGACGATGATATCATGCACCGTATCCTCCTGTTCCTCCCCGATTTCCGCACTCTTAAGGCGGTTATTCTGTCCTCCAAGTCGCTGCACGCTGTCTTCGCCTCGCACCCGCGGTCCATCACAAAAGCAATCGCTTTCAACCTCGTCGGCCCCGCTCTCCTGGCCGCCTTAAACCTGGCTCGAAACCCTGGTCCGATTTTGCCGGAGGACGATCCATGGGGGTTCGGAACGGCGACTGCAGAGGGCACAGAACCCGGGGTGATCACTCCGGAGGAAGCGCGCGAGCTGGCGAACAATGCGGTCGTGGTGAATACCTTCCAGGATATCTACAGCTTTAGGTCGGTCGCGTCTGAGTTGACCTTCCTCCTGTGAATAATGCATACTAGGCACAAGGACCGGAGCTCCCAGTCCAGTGCGCTGAGCGCCGTAGAATCCCTGCGGTTCACCCGCGCAATGTATCGCATCATGCTATTCCAGAAGACTTTCCCCGCAAACAACACGCCATTTATCGACGATTCGGACACTGACGAAGAAGAGGAGATCAAAACCGCGCGGAGAGACTTCTTCGCGATGTTCTCGACTCAAGAGCTCCGCGAAATATATATTGTGAACAATTTTATCGGAGCCCTAGGACCGTGGCTCGTTCGCAATTTGTCCGACTTCAAGGATATGGGACTTGGTGTGCATCTCGGTTAAAGACAGACTTGTGATACTTACGCTGAGTCCATATACACAGCGACCTGCAAGGACTACGTTACCATCGTGCCAGCTGCGGTGCTGCTTAACGCTTACCAGGACCACGACCCGCGACTCGTCGATGATCACTTCAATATCGAATGCTTCCCCTCGTCCAACAACCTGCTCACCTACTATATCGAGGAACCGATTATCACTGTCATCGACGATCGCGGGGAGGAGTCTGTCCATGGCAACAAGTCTTGCACCCAATACGTATTGGATCACGTCGTAGGCGAAGGCGAGACGTGTAAGTGTCCTTGCTAGAGACTCAGCCCGTCATCGTTCTCCTCATTGTGCTCACATTTACACTTAGGCCACCAATGCGGCAGCCCCAGCGGAATCGATTTATGGAACGAAGCTAGTTCGTGTCTGCCGTCCTCATCTACGGCGCCGCCCCTGATGTCAACGTGCGAACAGACTGGGAGATTCAGGACAACATCAGCGTCGAGTTTCTGACCAACACCATGAAATGGATGCCTATGAAGGGGCGTTTGCGGACCAACGTGGACGCGCCCGAGCTGGTCGACGTTCGCATGCCCGACCTGCTCCGTGATTTGTTTGACCCTGCCGCGACGCGAACAACGGAGTTCGCGGCCTGGGAGGCACGGGACAAAATATGCACCGGGTGCATCAGGAAGTTCGTGACGGAGCACCTACATCTGTGGGTACTCCGGCGGAAGCGTCAAGGCGAGAGATTTTTCTGGGGGGTTCTGCGCGATTTCTAACAGCTCCCTAGCCGGCGAATCCATCCCGGCGGATTGCTGGTGCGTGTAAATAGTCTCCTTCGAACTCCATCCTCAAATCCGAATCAGGTACGGTTATAACTGCCGCACACAAGAACACAACAGCGAGCATGCCAAGAAGTTGAACGTCCGCGTTTCCGCTCTAATTGATTCCTTTTTTGACGGTTACATCTACTTAGCATCTCTGCGCGCCGACGAGATAAGACTTCCGAGTTTCCACCGGGGAGCGTTCATTTCCTGGGGTCCATTTGGACGATGGGGCGAAGGAAGTGCGGGAAAATTCGTGGGTTGGTTCTCCGACGTCGAATAACTTGGCCGTGTTCGTGGTCGAATAATACTGGGTAAATTTACACTGCGTCTGGTCTAGAGCAGATATGTTCTTTGGCTTCTAAGCAACTATGCTCTCAGAAATCGCAGGTGGCGGGAACTTGGTTTTCGGCTTCTGATACCCGCTCGAAGCGCCCTGCACTCGCAAAGAACGAGGTCGGTCTGCATTCACATCATGGATCTGATTCTCATCCGTTTCGAGCGAATTTGCAGTGTGATTTACAGCGAGTTGAACGCAAAGAAGGAACCCATTTCGGGAAATTGATCTTGTACGTAGGAACATGTCAAAATTGGACCTCCGACGGTATAAATACGGGTCGGGCTTTGAAACGCCTCTCTTTCCTTAACCACCACCATCTCCTCCTCATAACCCATAACGCACCATGTCGAACGCCACCCAGACCATCTCCTTCCAGACCAAAGTCGTCAAAGCTCATCAGATGATGCAGCGCGACTGCAAGCGCGCTGAGCACTTCCTCGCTGGACATCATCCCCACGGCCCCGCCGCCTTCCACGCCAAAAAGCATCACAAGGACTCTCAGCCCAAGCCTTGCGACCCCGCGAAGTCGATCAACGTCGTCGACGCCGGTATGTTTCTTTCCTTCTTCTTCGTCGCGTTCGAGTCGTCGCTGACTCTGCCTCGCCAGCTGTGACTTACATGGCCCAGGTTGGTGTGGGATCGCCTGCCACCACGTACCAGCTGGTCATCGACACCGGTATGCGGTTCGCTTTCCTTAGTCCTCTTCCTTCACTCACACAGTCAAGGCTCATCCAACACCTGGTTCAACGGGTGCGTCCAGCCCTTCAAGCCGACTTCCACTTCCAAGGTGCATGCGTTTCTCCATCCTTTCTTCCTTTGCTGATATCTTCCAGGACACGCGCAAGAAATTCGTACATGTCTTCTTCGTCGCGTCCCGGTCTCCACTCATGCTCCTCAGAGCATCAAGTACGGTACGGGCGACTGCAGCGGCACTGAATGTGCGCGCCATTTTATTTTCCTCTCCGCTGTTTCTCTTACCCCCGCGGCCAGACACGGACCGCGTCACCCTCGGCCCTGGCCTCGTTATCGACTGTCAGTCGATTGGCGTCGCAGACGAGGCGACTGACATGGACGGGATGGGCGGTATCCTTGGTGCGTGTCCCGTTCTGTCCACTCTGGCCTCTAAGTGACACGTTTCTCAGGCATCGGTCCCGTCGACCTCACCACGGGTAAGTGAACTCCATCATCGGCCCACTTGACGCGTCTCAACTGCACCCAGGCACTTGCAGCGACGACTGCATCCCGACCGTCACCGACAACCTCCTCAAGCAGGGCACCATCTCCAGCGTATGCTGTTCGAGTTTCCTTACCCCTGACCTTGCTCAACCCATGCCAGGAATGCATTGGTATCTCCTACGAGCCGACCACCACCAACAACGCGCCCAACGGCTGCCTCTCGTTTGGCGGACCCGACAAGTCCAAGTACACCGGCGAGCTCAACTATGTCCCCCTCACGAAGACTTCGCCCGCATCCAACTACTGGGGCGTCGACCAGTGCATCACGTACGGTGGAAAAAAACTCATGGCCAACTGCAGCGGCATCGTGGACACGTTCGTCGCGTCTTCCTCCTGACTCTTGTTTCTTACCCTCGTTTCAGCGGAACGACCATGTGCATGCTCCCTTCCTCCGTGCTCCAGGACTACCAGAAGATGACGGGCGCGGTCCTCGACCAGTGCGTTCCCCCTTTTACTCATCTCGACTAGACCTGATCGCTTTCAGGTCCACCGGCCTGCTCACCGTGAGCGAGGAGCAGTACAACGCGATGGAATCGATGAAGTTTTGCATCGGAGGCGTACATGCCTCCCTTCCCGCTCGTTTTCTTCCACTCACACGCGCCCGCAGGTCGAATACGAGCTCACCAAGAACGCCCAGATCTGGCCGCGCTGCATGAACGAGACCGTCGGCGCCGCCGCCGACAAGATCTACTTGATCTTCGCCGACATGGGCGACATTAAGATTGGCGACGGCCTCTGCTTTATCAGTGCGCGGTTTCTCGTCGTTCTTTCTCCCCGTTCCTGACGCCCTTTGCAGATGGCTTCACGATGCTCCAGGTTCGTTTCCCTTGTCGCCCACTTTACCACGTCGCTGATTATTCTTTAGCGCTTCTACTCTGTCTACGACACGACCAACTCGCGCGTCGGTTTCGCCACCACCGAGCACACCATGGCCACCACCAACTGAGCGCGCGCATTAGCATAGCATTATTTGAGTAGAAACGCAATTGTACCAATTATCGCATGAATCAACGAGCATTTCAGTGTTTCTCGGCGTTCGTTCAAACATCAAGTTCAAATCTCGACTTTTCTTGTCCAGACCCGCAAGGAGCAGTCTACGGATGTGCGATTTCTTTGGTTTTGGTTGAATATCGTGGGAATGTATTGCCAACTTCCGTAATGCCGTCAAAGCCGAGATTGCTCTTGAACGACACGTTCCAAAAATGCATCGCTGCCTTCTCGCCTTCCGATGCCGTGAGCCCACTGGTGGGCTTTGAGAGATGTCTCCGGTGTGCTGCTGTGGTCATGCAACCATTCAGATAATCAGCCTTCGTCAGAGCTGGGAATTGCGATGACTTTAATTGAACTCGACAAAAGAGTTGACTCGCACTCCATTGAGATGATGGTTGAACGCGCTCGTCGACGCGTGGACGACAGCTAGCCTGAGGGGATTAGTGAGATTCGGGGCCCCATTGCATTTGAACTCCCAGCCGCGAATTATTGCAGAGTTCAAGGAAGTATCGCAAGTATCGCAGATCATGCTGCGACCAGCACTCCCTCTATATCCCACTTTCCCCTTCCGCATGCCCAACAGCCTCTACTCAACTCCGGAACCCGTTTCACGATGGGTACGACGTGACAACTGGAATTGGAAGTCTCAGAACTTTAGTCCCGACGTTTCAATTTTGTTTTGTATCACGAACAGCCCGTATATATCAGTCCAACGGCCTGGAAGTTCTAATAATCTTTGTCTAATAAGACATTCTCTCTATTTATGTCGGGCAAAGACATGAACATGCGCGAGGCCTGGCACACTCTGCAATCTCTAACATCCTGTTGTATAAGCACGCACGTATGAACACCACAATTGACTTACTGGTGGATTAACAAACCTGCAAACGAATGTTCAGTATAGCGGCCGAGGAAACCTCACTGAAACTTGCCATGCAGTTTCCCACTTTGCCTCTATCCACCGATGTTTTACAAAATTGTGGACGGGAAGTCCAGCCAGTCGAACGAGTTCATCCCCTTCTGCCGTACCCTTCTCAGACTTGATCATTTTGTCCTGTGTCATGCCCCATTCTGCCAGTGCGGGCAAACATGCGGGGAGGTTCGAAGGCGAAGGCGGGGGAGAGTCGTTCCCCGTGAATCCCCACAAGCCGTCCAGCTCAACGCGGGCGCGGATTAACTCCGGTATGAGCGCTGAGTGGAAGATCGGGATACGGGTCCATATTAGAGTGTGTTCTATCTCTGGCGGCACGGAGTAGGGCCAGTCATTCTGTATGATGCTGATGTATTGCGGCGGAGTCGACTCGGAGAAATACGCCGGCGCGTCGGAAGGGAGGGGCGGTAGCTCTCTAAGAACCGTCAGATCCGCCGTTGCAATCGTCTCGAAGACCGGAGGCGTCGACATGCCGGTGTCCTGGACAGCGGAGCCTAAGAGAGAGAGCGTGTCCGGCTTGCCCCATTGCAGACGAAAGTTCATGAGGTAGTTGACTGTCCATTCCAGTCGGCCAAAGGGAATGGAAGAGACAAGGCATAATCGCACCAATCGACCCGTACTTCTCCTTGATTCCTACTGCCCAAAGGTCGTACCGTTTCTGCAGCTTCCGATCCCGTTTAAGCAGCCCCAGATCGCCCGAATTGACGAATGTTTTTAGCTGATTCCAGGTGAATTTAGCGGGGTAGTGAACGAGGAGTTCCTCTCTAGTCGGGAGACCGGAGCCAAGAGGGACATAGCTGCCGTTGGCAATCGAGTGCACGTCCGTCATCGTGGCAAGACTGTGACCGTGATCGAGGCTCGATGATGTCGGACTTTGCCGACGTCCAACCGAGTTCGGTCGGCAGAAAGAACTTCAAATGAATCAAATCGGTGGGCCGAAACAATTTCAAAGAAATACAGGAACTCTTGAATTGATATAAGTAGCTGGTGTAGATAAGTAGACGCCACGCAAAGCACGGATCCTGGCTCTAACGAGGTTTACAGACTATCCACCGGCCTTCAACGCCCTCCTTCCGCCTCACATGCCCGAGAACGCTCTCCCGCTCCAACCATTCATCCAAATCGGGGTTGGATTCGCCAGGTATCTCCGACAAAGTGAGTCCAAGAGAGCGCTCCAACCATTCTCGAGTATCCAAGTTGGGCTCCTCCTTCTGACAGGAAAGCTCCCGGTAAGCCGACCGCATTACGGTCCACGCCATCTCTCGCGTCTTCGAACGAAGTAGCTCGACGAGATGGTATAAAGCCCGTCGTGAGAGGTCTGTGGCTCGCTTCGGCAGCGCGTCGTCGTCGTCGAGGGGCAAGGCCGACAACTGGGTCAATTTGCTGATTTTTGCATAATTTCGACCCCGAATGCACCGAGCAACGGAGGTGATCCACAAGCGCGCCTCAGAGTCGGCCGGAAAGAACGCGTTTGGTATGGAGGCCATGGACGAATGAAATTCGTGCTGCGACGGATAAGCGGCCACAAGTTGATGTAGCAGGCAGATGAGAATGGCTTGAGCCCAAGGGTTATCGGTCTTGGTCGAAGGAAGAGTGAAGTAGGACATTAGAGCCGGAATGACTGGGCCGATATGTCGAGGAGAGTCGAAAAGGACCGCCAGGTGTAAAGACGTTTCGTAAACTGGACGATGTTAGGTCGAAGAGTCGGAGAAGATGTTCGAAGAGTGAGGACCTTCTAGGGTAAACGGACCGGTCCTCTTGGAGGATATAATTCCCTCTCTCAACTTTCCTAAGTACTGATAAGATTCAAGTTCATCGTATCGGTGGGCTAAATCGACTCACGAAAAAGGATAAGGATATTTTCTTGGGCATCGATGCGTTGCCGAGTTTCTGTTTCCGACTCAGCACGAGTCTGAGGGTGCTTCTGCCAGAGGTCATCCAGCTGCGCAAACTCGTGAAACTTCCGCGGTCGGCGAAGGAACAAGACGAACCTTCCCCTGTACAAACCCTCGATATTCAGCTTGCACACCGAAATCCTTCAGGCTAAACACTAGAATCTATTACATTGGACTATGGTGTATTGATACAGAACTTACGCATCTCCGTCCTTTTCCAGACCGCTGCTTCGGCTGACCGATGCGAGGAGTTCCATTTTCCGTTTAGGCTCGGTGACTGCAGGTTGGGGTTTGGTCTGGGCTCCACGCCATTTACTCGTCCCACGAGCGGGGTTCGAATTTCTCCAGCTAGACATTTTCCTGTTCTAGGCGGTGGCAAGGTGGTGGACGGAGGAGAGAGTAAATGTCACATGTGACCCGGACAAAATAGAGTCAAATAACGCCTGACCTGAACCACATTGTTCTTCCAAGCCAAATCGCTCGCGCATCCCTTGGCTCGTCGACCCTCTCACCTGCAGCCCATAGATACATTCTCCGCCACAGCCGTGGTTGCACTCTTGCTACTCAAGGTTTTCATCGATTCTGTGCCACCACGTTTTTACCATTTTTGGATCTTCGTCCGTTGGACCACGCGATGAATGTCGAAACTGAGCCCTCCCATTGCCATTCCGGTTATATTCAGCACCGTCCAAACTTGAGGTTGGAAAACGCGCGTTCTCCGAAGGATTTACTTATCGCCGTGCAAGACGTCGTGTTGGGTGCGTGTTCCGAACGGTATAGAAACAGAACTCTCACCAAATTTTAAGCTCTCAAACAGCTCTTTGCTCAGCACCAGATATTGCACAAACATATCACCTACGATAACATTTCAGTCCGAAACGACTCGGAAGGCGTCAAAGGCGTTATAATAGATTTAGATTTCCCCGATCCAACAGAAGGATCGTCCCGAAACCTGATCGGCCTTGGTTTATGCGACTCGGTATTCGGCTTGATTTGTCAAAAACGTCTTGAACTGACCAAATAATGTAAAGCTCGCCTTCCAACCCGTCAAACGGGTCAGCAAGATCCCTTTCGAACGCTTGGCCGAGCACGAGCACACTCTACAGCACGATCTAGAGTCTCTATTCTACGTGCTGTGCTGGGCTTGTTATGGATACGACCATACCGGCCGACTGGAAAAGTATCGACCTAATTGGATGGAAGAATGGATCACCACCAGATGGGCTCAGGATGCCATCTCGAACAGGAAATCCTTTCTCTCAACCCCGATTTCCTGGCATGTCAATCGCTACATGGGCTGTCAGCGCGATATAATGGAGCTTGTCATCGAACTACTTCGTCGGGATTTGCAAAGCAACACCTCCGATCCAGAGGAAGCTTGCACTGGGTTTCTCCGCATCGTCGAGAAGGGAATTGAAAGGATGGGGGAAGAGCGATGCGGAAGCACCACGGAGTGCACGAAGGTCTTGGCCACCAGTGCTACTCTCGCAGAGACGAAGCGCGATTGAAGGTCCCCTTTGGCGCAGCGTTGATGGAGGTTGTTAAAGTCGTTAGATTTTGTATTGCTCGCCAGAATTGAACGGTCATGGAGGCCGGTCCGTATTTGCATGCCGACGAAAACTCAACGCACCAAATTCCAAACATATTGTGCTGTTCCCGCCTCAAGGGAAGATCACTTTGCTGCATTCGAAAACCAAGCCCGATATGAGCCATCGGAGACAGTTGGTGGCCAAGATATTCGTGTAGAAAAGTTCGTATACATCATTTAATTCCAACCATTTCCGCTTCTTCAGCTTCAAAAGTCCCCTCGTCCCTCTAGAAACCCGTGCTCCCCGACTTTGTGAAATATAGCGTGTATGTGTGTCGATTATGGATGGGTTTGGAGAAAGGAGCAAGCTCCATGTCGGACCTCGTCCGAGCAAGGCTGCGTCACGTCGGTGGGAAATTGGGCTGCGTCGGTGCAGCCGGCGGGGGACCAAGCTCCTCTTTGTCCGGCGCCTTGGCGAGGTCGTAGTCGAGCGCAACGAGGCTCGTGGTCATGATGATATGAGGATGATGAGGATGAGGGAGTAGGATGAGAATGAAGGTTGAATTGGGTGGCTCGAGTTGTGGGTGGTTTGAACTGGGTGTTAGTTCTTGGATGAATAGCCCCCAGCGCTCTGCCTTTTATACCGGAGGCAGAAGAGCCGCGCGTTCAAGGTCGTAATGTTCAACCATTGTTCTATTGTTCTCGGTGTGAGTCATCAAAAGAAAGTGGCGCGGGCGCTGATGGGGCAGTTCAGCCGGACGCTGACTCGGGCAACATACACGATAATGGGACGGATAACCACCTGATACGCTAGCTCATCGCGCTCTGGGAGCTGCGATGTAGTACAGTCACGACATGTAAGTAAATGCACTCCGAGGAGCGCTAGGTCACAAAATATCTCCGAAGAGACTGGGGGGGAGACAAAAATTCATGCAAAGACGCCGTGAATGGCAAAGGAAATATGCATAGATGAATGGGGTGTGTCAGCCGCGGCCGCAGGCCGCTGTGAGACGCTCCCGGCCCCGAGAGTGCATGAAAGCAACTCCGGGAAGTGGGAGACGTAGCTCGCACGAGACGCTCCCGGCCCCGAGAGTGCATGAAAGCAACTCCGGGAAGTGGGAGACGAAACTCGCGTGGGCAGCCCGCGGCCAGCGTGACGCGAGAATGGGGAAAACCGACGCCAGAAAGCGAACAGCCGGACCCCCCAAACGGAGCAGCGCTCCCAAAGCGAAGCGCGACCGGCAAACGCGACGGCGGCGGGCACCCCAACCGGAGCGCTGCGACAAGGAAAAGAGGGAGGAAACTGATAATAGAAACGCACCGCGTCCTCGGTGACGCACACACGGGGACTAGTCTTCAGCCAGTTATGGGCGCAGAGCGTTTACGGGTCGCAAGGTCGGAGACGATAGCGATAGCGCGGAGACGCGTGGAGCAGCGATAGACGAGGCATCAAGGAAGCGGTGAAAGACACGACAAGCAGCTGGCAGAGAGGGCCCTCGAGGTCGTAGGAAGACGCGGAACGAATACGGGTCGTCGTAGTCGAAGAGGTGGACGGTGTGATGAGCAGCCCAGCGCGCAAAAGTCGCCGCCGCGACGCGAGATGGTGGAAGCGAGCAAAGCGCGAAGTGACCTGTTACCTATGTGACATCAGTGGTTAGTCGGCTCCCCAGCGCTCTCTTGCTAGCGTATCTCCCGCTAACGCGGCTCGTGCCTCGCCCCGTCTAGCTCACAATATCGCGGAGCTCAAGTCAGTTGAACGGTTCAACGCATCAAACCAAAAGCGGCCGAGCAGAATGTCAACCGGGGTTGAAAGCCGCCGGCCTTGGTAACGGACAACAAGGGGGCGAGTATAAGGCTGCTTAACGCAGACATCTGGCTCGTGGTGAAGGACAAGGTTATTCGTCTGGGCGGCCAGGCGGTGATTTTTTACAATCACATTTTCTTTCGCCAGGTTAAGTACCAGTCAGTGTCAACAGAGCGTGGAGACGCAACACAAGTTCCTCTAAGTCTGGATCGTGGTCTTGCGGCATCGCTTCAAATGGAAATGGTATCCGGCCGGTGCCTCTTTGGCGTCCATCATTCCCGCCACAGTATCGTCGTCGACATATCGGAAGTAGTCGATGATGGGCTTGATGTCGTAGATCATTGCGGCAGAAATTACACCTCGAAACTTCACTTCGCGAAGCTGCGAAGATCATATGAATAGGTTCAACGCTCGACAAAACAAAGGAATGTCGGAAAAATCCAATTTGGATAATATGGCTAGTCTCTCGTAGACAGACGCTACAACGAGAAGCTCGTACCTCGCATGTTGTATAATATGGCCGAATCCGCCCGTATCAGGTTGCGTCAGGCCATCAGGCCCCGGGGGGCTAATAAGGACCAAAAAATATACGACATGAGCTGATCAGGCCTGATGGCCTGACAGGGCTTATACACCCTGACAAGGGCTGATTCGGACGGCGGCGTGAAAAGTACAAAACTCTCACTCCTCTTTCGAGGAGCTCACATTGACCTTTACCTATTATACTACACAGTCTTTAGGTGTTATTTTTCAAGGCTACATTACTTACTGCAAATCCACTATCTACACTAAGTTGAACTATCTTACTCAATGGGGTGCACCGTGGTCATCACATGAGTTATGTACTTTGGTCGGGGCACCGGGTCCAGCCTGAACCTCGTAAATTCTCATTGTTTTCTGTAGGTTTTTGAAGCGAAATTTTGAACCATTTCAACTTGTGCATTCATTGTCAACATATCAAGCTTTACTTGTCTGGTTTGTAACCTTTCTGTGTATCCTGGGAGGGGGGAACCTGACCGTACCTGACCAAGACCTGACAGGCCCTGATACGGCGCCCCCGGGCAACCTGATCAGGCCGAATATGTGCTGATATCTCTGTCAGGCTCCGTCAGATCCTGATAAGGGAAATCGCACTTTTCCAACAAACCGACCTGACCGTGGCCGTACAGTTCGAGAAAGGTGCGGCTCCCATCCTCCCCCCGCACCATGATGGGGTCGACGTCGTGCTCGCTGCGGAACGTCTTGCCGACCCAGTGAATGTCCTTCAAGATCTGGGAGGTAGGGTGGCCAATGTCAAAGTCTGCTCCTTCCCATTCGCCCAACAGGAACGTGGGTTCGATGGCCTTCAGTTGGTCGAAGATTTCCGTCGCCTCGCGTTCGGTCGTTCGACCACCTGCTTTGATCATATCCAAATAAAGCTGCTCGGGACTGGGAGTTCTGGGTCATGGTCTGAGTTATGAAAGCGACGTAGACCTAGTATAGAAACTTACGAAGACATGGAGGGCAGAGACGTTGGGGACACGGTTGCCGAGGACTTCCCTTTTATGCGCGGGATGAGACCAGCTCCTCCGAGCGAGAGGCGACCAAGAGCCACCAAGGCAGTGTGGTACGACTTGAGAACGTACGATGGCCGCCAACTGTGGGGACAGTTTCTGGTCGTTAGCACTATAGCCCACGCTTCAGGGGTGCGATCCAATTTCATCCAAAGCCGAGTCCGGTTCTAGGACCTAAAGACCGCGGGGTTGGGGATGGATCCTCATTATACAGCTGCTATCACCCCTGGGGTACGTAGGTGGTTAGAGAAGGTCCAACTCACTTCTGGCTGACGGGTCGACAGAGAAAATTTGATCGTCATGAAGACAACCTCCACCTTTGGTACTCCTGAGGAAGGCTGGAACCGAACGGGAGAACGAGTTTATCGGCCTGTTGGCACTGCGAGGAGAAGACCGGGGAGGCGAGAGGGCAGGGATGCATTTCCAGACCGGTGTCCGTGGTGGGAAATGGCAAGAGCAATCTCGGCTTTGACGGCATTACGGAAGTTGGCAATACATTCCCACGATATTCAACCAAAACCAAAGAAATCGCACATCCGTAGACTGCTCCTTGCGGGTCTGGACAAGAAAAGTCGAGATTTGAACTTGATGTTTGAACGAACGCCGAGAAACACTGAAATGCTCGTTGATTCATGCGATAATTGGTACAATTGCGTTTCTACTCAAATAATGCTATGCTAATGCGCGCGCTCAGTTGGTGGTGGCCATGGTGTGCTCGGTGGTGGCGAAACCGACGCGCGAGTTGGTCGTGTCGTAGACAGAGTAGAAGCGCTAAAGAATAATCAGCGACGTGGTAAAGTGGGCGACAAGGGAAACGAACCTGGAGCATCGTGAAGCCATCTGCAAAGGGCGTCAGGAACGGGGAGAAAGAACGACGAGAAACCGCGCACTGATAAAGCAGAGGCCGTCGCCAATCTTAATGTCGCCCATGTCGGCGAAGATCAAGTAGATCTTGTCGGCGGCGGCGCCGACGGTCTCGTTCATGCAGCGCGGCCAGATCTGGGCGTTCTTGGTGAGCTCGTATTCGACCTGCGGGCGCGTGTGAGTGGAAGAAAACGAGCGGGAAGGGAGGCATGTACGCCTCCGATGCAAAACTTCATCGATTCCATCGCGTTGTACTGCTCCTCGCTCACGGTGAGCAGGCCGGTGGACCTGAAAGCGATCAGGTCTAGTCGAGATGAGTAAAAGGGGGAACGCACTGGTCGAGGACCGCGCCCGTCATCTTCTGGTAGTCCTGGAGCACGGAGGAAGGGAGCATGCACATGGTCGTTCCGCTGAAACGAGGGTAAGAAACAAGAGTCAGGAGGAAGACGCGACGAACGTGTCCACGATGCCGCTGCAGTTGGCCATGAGTTTTTTTCCACCGTACGTGATGCACTGGTCGACGCCCCAGTAGTTGGATGCGGGCGAAGTCTTCGTGAGGGGGACATAGTTGAGCTCGCCGGTGTACTTGGACTTGTCGGGTCCGCCAAACGAGAGGCAGCCGTTGGGCGCGTTGTTGGTGGTGGTCGGCTCGTAGGAGATACCAATGCATTCCTGGCATGGGTTGAGCAAGGTCAGGGGTAAGGAAACTCGAACAGCATACGCTGGAGATGGTGCCCTGCTTGAGGAGGTTGTCGGTGACGGTCGGGATGCAGTCGTCGCTGCAAGTGCCTGGGTGCAGTTGAGACGCGTCAAGTGGGCCGATGATGGAGTTCACTTACCCGTGGTGAGGTCGACGGGACCGATGCCTGAGAAACGTGTCACTTAGAGGCCAGAGTGGACAGAACGGGACACGCACCAAGGATACCGCCCATCCCGTCCATGTCAGTCGCCTCGTCTGCGACGCCAATCGACTGACAGTCGATAACGAGGCCAGGGCCGAGGGTGACGCGGTCCGTGTCTGGCCGCGGGGGTAAGAGAAACAGCGGAGAGGAAAATAAAATGGCGCGCACATTCAGTGCCGCTGCAGTCGCCCGTACCGTACTTGATGCTCTGAGGAGCATGAGTGGAGACCGGGACGCGACGAAGAAGACACGTACGAATTTCTTGCGCGTGTCCTGGAAGATATCAGCAAAGGAAGAAAGGATGGAGAAGCGCATGCACCTTGGAAGTGGAAGTCGGCTTGAAGGGCTGGACGCACCCGTTGCACCAGGTGTTGGATGAGCCTTGACTGTGTGAGCGAAGGAAGAAGACGAAAAGCGAACGGCATACCGGTGTCGATGAGCAGCTGGTACGTGGTGGCAGGCGATCCCACACCAACCTGGGCCAGGTAAGTCACAGCTGGCGAGGCAGAGTCAGCGACGACTCGGACGCGAAGAAGAAGAAGAAGAAAAGAAACATACCGGCGTCGACGACGTTGATCGACTTCGCAGGGTCGCAAGGCTTGGGCTGAGAGTCCTTGTGATGCTTCCTGGCGTGGAAGGCGGCGGGGCCGTGGGGATGATGTCCAGCGAGAAAGTGCTCGGCGCGCTTGCAGTCGCGCTGCATCAGCTGATGAGCTTTGACGACGTTGGTCTGGAAGGAGATGGTCTGGGGGGCGTTCTGGGACATGGTGCGTTATGGGTTATGAGGAGGAGATGGTGGTGGTTAGGGAAAGAGAGGCGTTTCAAAGCCCGACCCGTATTTATACCGTCGGAGGTCCAATTTTGACATGTTCCTACGTACAACATCAAATTTCCCGAAATGGGTTCCTTCTTGCGTTCAACTCGCTGTAAATCCAGGTTGTAAATTCGCGCGTCCAGTCGAGCCATACTACCGAGGCCGTTATTCGCTGTTGCGCCTGTTCAGCAACACCTCTGTCCAGACGGAACATAAACTTGCACAATAATCATTATTATTTGAACACAAACGCGGTCGAGTTACAGCACTTCTGAAAATCAATTCCCCAAAGTCGCCTGCACTTCATTATCTTGCACCGCCTGAAGTGAAGTCTCCGGGCCATTGTCCTTGTTGGCTTCAGTCGACGTCCTCCGAAAGTTCCATGAGTTCTGGAAAATTCTGGGCTCCTGGACCGGAAACTTGGCGTCAGTCCTACACAAGATTAACTCTCCCTTCCAATGTAATTGCAGCTTTGGCGACTCTCGAGGATCCTGGGCAGAAAAGCAGGTAAAGAGTTCAATGAGTTGCGGGAGAAGTGAGAGAAAGTCGAACCTTCCACGTGGTCGTCACGGTGTGACCGCTCGTGTTAATCCCATTTGCGGCTTGCCTCACACCATCCTCGAGGACGCCGTTCACCCAGTTGCCTCACTACTGTGATGTCGAAGGGACCGTACAACGGTGCCCCAAAGTACGCACAAGGTTAACCCGCGTCCCAGAGACCTTCTCATAATTTTTGCGCCTTTGCCAGATATATCAATGATTTCAGTAAAGCCCTCGCCGGGGAGGTGCGCATCCTGCTGGCCGAAGTCGGCCAACTCAGGGACGAACGAAGAGCTCTGCAATAGTGCGTCAAAGATGTAATATGTCCTCGGCAATGCTGACCGCTTCCTTTAGCGAGATCGCAGAGTTGATGAGCGTCAAGTCCAAGCACGGTGCAGGCGGTGAATACTCCCCAGAATGGAAGCCCAAGGTGCGCAAGGAGCGGACCCACCTTTTTACCATTGTTGACCAAGTCATGAAGGAGGAGGAACCGGCCGCTCCTCCTCCCGAGCCCCCAGCACCCGGGACGGCTCGCCCCGCATGGCGCGTCGTAAACAAACGTGCCGAGCGCAGGGAACGGGCTCTGGCAAAGACAGAACCGCGTCCCCCCTCTCCTAATTCCGTTCCACCGCTCGAACCGCCGAAGCCCAATGTTCCCGCTTGGGCGCAATGGAGACGTGAATATTGTTCTCCCACTTACACATCGTTGACCACGCTAATCCTTATCGCTAGCAAATCCTCACATCGCTCCCAAGCCCGTGGCAGGAACCCCTGCGGCCCCGCTCCCTGGCCCTGCCGCCCCTCCTGCGCGATCCGGGCTATTCGGTAGGCCTCATCTCCGCCCTTGCTTCATCTTGCCAACAATTTTGCCCCAGGTCCGCCGACGCCTCCCCCAAAATAACGGTGGCTGCTCTCTTCTCAATGTCTTGACCGATGTATGCTGCTTGCGCGTCCTCTCCAAATGTAAAACCCATGTAGATTAGATCTTCTTGTGCTGTGAAATACTACTCGGTTTACAGGCCGCGGGTACACGACATGAGTCGCGTCATGTACGCTAGAAAAAGCAAGGTCGCGCCAGCGGCGGCCAGTACTGCGGGTTTCCTGTGGCGAGCGATGGTAGAAGGCGGTCCTTGGGCACCAGCTGCATCGATCGCCGCGATTTCCTCCTCCGTTAAGGGTGCTGCAAAAGGAAATAAGTCTTTGGGTGTCGACAACCGCAAATGCTACACACGCAAATCGCCGACCGCCATGTACTCCTCCAAATGCGCCTTGCTGGAGCTCGTCCTGCGCATCGTCGAGTCAGGCGTTGCCCTCGAGGTGGATTCAAGATCGCTCACGTTACGATCAGCACGCCCTTGCTCTTCACCCAGAGCAGAATGACCTGCGTCGGCGTGATTCCAAGGCGCTCAGCCGCTGCTGCCACGGGCGCGTCCACAGGGCCGCCCGGGAATCTCGTGATGGGCCTGCACGATCTCGGGTTATTTAAGACGCAAATGGGAGGACGCATGCACGCACGCGAGACTGCTGTACGCCGCGGTCACGATCCCATGCTTTGTCGAGTACGCGAGCAGGTCCTTGTTCTGCGCGTAATTATACGGGTTGAAGCTGATCTGAATGTAGCAGGTCAGCCTTGCCGTCGCCTTGAGCCGGCGGTGGGGCACACGTCCCTGATTAACGGCGGGGAGAATGCGCGCGGACTTCACGACGGTCTGCAGCTGCTCCAGATTGAAATTGCTGACGCCGATGCTCCGCGCGAGCCCGTCGTCCTTGATCCTCTCGAATTGCTTCCAGGCCGCCTCGATGTCCGGGACGAAGGACGGGTGGTGGATCAGGTACAGGTCGAGGTAGGTCAGTTTGAGCTTCGGTCGACGCGGTTAGACTTTGCTGAGCTGAGATTGGAGGAGAGAAGGCGCACGAGGTATAGGCTAGCGCGGACGGAGAGCTGTATTTCGCCGTGCTGGTATTTCGAGGTGATGTATAGGTCGGAGCGCGCGAGGCCGCTTTCTCGGACAGCCTGCCCGACGGTCTCTACCAGCGCGCCGGTCAACGTCGCATTTCCGCAAGGTAAGGCCGTCCGCACCTTCCGTCGAGTAGGCTGTGGAGTAAGTATCAGGATTAGCATAAGTAATGCCGACCAGACGCGCATTCACTGACCCTGCGCTGTATCGAGGTGCGAGAACCCAGTCTCAATGGCCATGGCGCAGTAGCGGCTGACGTCCTTGCCCTTCAACGCCGTCCCAGTTCCTATTGAACCTCATGAATTCGCGTGTCCGCGGTGGAGATTGTGGACGTAGGGTACCGTAGGCGATGCTGGGAACCTATTCAATGCTTGAGTTATAATCTCCCCGTGCTAACCATGAGCGCGAGGACAGACCTTGTTCCCGTCGTTGAGCTCGAGCGCTTCGAAAGGCATGCTGACTGAGTGGTGGTGGAGGGAAAGCAGTTTGGGATCATATCGCGTTATAACTTGTCGCAGAACGCTCATTTTGATGACATGAATCTCGGAGTAGGAGGAGGGTGAGTGCCATACAGTCCGGGCATCGCAAGAGTCAGCCTTCAGGCTTGTCCTGCTGGGAGGGAATTACTTGCGGAAACTGTTTTCGCGGAGTGAGAGCGGCTTCTGATTGGGATGGCAGTGATGGCACAAACCTTGTCCCAAACCGCCACCATGGAGTCCCCGTTCTCCGCGCAACTGGGCACAAACTACTGTCCTACAGACGATGATATCCCAGTGATCAAGGCCCTTCTCGCTGAACCTGCTCTCCGATTGAAGCACCTTGACGATGAAATTGCCCAACTGCGCAAGGCCCTCGACAAACTGGGGGAAGAGCGCACCAGCCTGGTTGCGTACATCGAGGGTCATGAAGCCCTAGTGTCTCCTGTGCGGCGTCTACCCCTCGACGTCATCCAGGAAATATTCCTCGCCTGCGCCCCCAGTCACCGGAACTGTGTTATGAGCGCGTCGGAGGCACCTGTGCTCCTCACGCGTGTTTGCAGTTCGTGGAGAGCTATTGCATTCTCTACGCCGCGTCTCTGGGCGCGAATACATATCGTCGAGCCTCAGCGCTTTCAGGGTGGAGATCTCGACTCAATCGAGGCAAAAGCTGCTCAGCGCTTCGAGGTGCTTCAAGCGTGGCTTGGTCGTTCCGGGAACTGCCCATTGTCGATCTCCCTCATAGCTGCCCCAGAGGATACTGAATTCATGCCGGCCGTGGCCTCACCTTCTCCTACCAAGCCCTTCCTGCAGGCACTGGTTCCATTCGCGCGCAGGTGGCAGCACGTCGAGCTAACCCTTTCCCCCATCGGACTCGAATCCATCTCGCGCATCACTGCGTCCGATGTACCCCTGCTCGAATCCTTCAAATTACAGCACGACTACCAGTTTCCGCCTCGAAGGGTGGACCTGGCAAACTTCGGAATTCTTCAGGGACCCAGCCTTGTCAGCTTTTGCGTCTTGGGGAATGATATCATCAGCGAAACCCTCCCACTTCGATGGAACCAGTTAACGGTCTTGGCGATGACCACGCCCGGGGCCTGGCAAACTGCGATGACCAGCGAGAGCGTGATGCAGCTCCTTTGGCGGTGCCCCGAGCTGCGCACAGGCAGGTTCAGCGTCAACGACCGCATCGAGAGCGGGTCATACTTGCCTGCCGTCGAGCTTAAATCAATGCACACCCTCGAGTTACAGTGCGAGGTTGTCGGGCTCACTCTTCCTCGTCTCCTGGATCGCCTCTCACTGCCTGAACTGCGGCACTTCAACCTTTCTGGGCAGGCCGGTGTGGATCCTGCAGATCGCCCATCCCTGGCGAAAGCTTTCGCTCGTTGGTCGCGGCTGGAAACTCTGGAGCTCACCGGCAACACGTTCTCCAAGTCCTCTCTCCTCGAGACTCTCCGCAGCCTGCCCGACTCGCTCCAGCAGCTCAAAATTCACGATATCCCCAACACCTCGGAGGGCCCAGGGATCATTCCAACAACGTGCCTCGACGACAAAGCGCTCGCAATTTTGACTCCCGACGACAACTCAGTCGCACCCGTATGCCCCGCCCTGCAAATCATCAGCGTCGAGTATTGCACCGACATCTCCGACGCCGCCCTCCTCCGGTTCATCACCGCCCGGATGTCGCCGTCGGTGGGCGAGCCCAAGCTGAAGCGTGTCAAGTTTCAGTTCAGCAGGTATTCGACGCTGGACATCCTTCCCGATATCCAGCCGTTCATCGAGAGCGGGCTCGACATTTCGATCACGCATATCATGCCGTTCAAAACCCAGTCTTCGCCCTGGCAGGGGCTCGAAGATCAGCCGCTGCTGCCCAACGGTCCCTGGGGCTACACGCCTTGATTACTGTACTTCCTGGACGATAGTCCCCGCCTTCCGCTTCGCTAATATGGAAGCCGCCTACGATTTTGTCGGAATAAATAAATAAATATTCCATCAGTTCGAGGTTGTCTTTGAAGATCTCCGACGCTTGCGTTAGAGCCACCGCGAAGCCGTGCCGTGTTTTTTTTCTGTAATGAGGATCGTCGTGACACTCTCGATGTACCGTTATTTGGTTATTGACGGGCCTAAACGGCGCTGCATCTTGCTCTTGCCTTGCTCCATGTCTGTATAGCCTAGGACAAGCGTATAGTCGAACCAGAATATACCCTGGACGCGCAAGTAACAACTCCAGCGTCTCTGGCCGCAGGAAGAGCTGAGGAAGAGCCCATGTCCACCAGCTCGGAATCGGCTCAATTCACGTTTGGGAGCACCACCGACGACGCCCAGATCGAGTCCATGCTGAAACGCAAGCGCTCAGACGACAGTATGCTCGTTGGCTCACCCGAGAAGTTTCAAGTCATGGCTGATGGCGGCACAACCCCGACGGCGTCCGGGAGCCGCGCACGAATTCATGACGAAACATACTATCTCGAGGACGGCAGCTGCATCATCTTGGTGCAGAGCACTTTGTTTAACGTGCGTCGACTGTGGACTGCGTGATTCATTTTTATGCAACTTGAATTAGGTGCATCGGACGATATTGTCAAAAGGTTTGTATGCATTTCTGTGCGTGCGGGGCCAGTACGCTAATTAATTGCTACAAAGACAACTCCTCCTTTTCCACGATGTTCACGTTGCCACAAGGGGAGAACGAGATTGAGGGACGTACAGACGATAACCCGATCGTTTTGACTGGGGACACTGTTGCAGAATTCCGACACTTTCTGTGGGCGTTATATGCTTTGTGAGAGCTACTCCGTCCACGGCGTCTCCATTTTAACCTTGCGCACAGACCCCCCGAGCTCCGGGTGATCCACTCGTCCGACGCCGACCTCACACAGCTCATGGACATTGCCCGTATCGCCAACAAATACTCCTTCAAGACCCTCGAAACATGGTCGCTCGATGCCATCCAAGAATACGTGAACCGCCAGCCCTCCCCAATCCTCACCTCCATCCCCCCGCCCAACTCCTACACGTTCTCCCCCAACTCGGCCTCCACCCACGGCCACGGCGCGACCCCCATCGAGAGCACCGCGCAGCTCACGCGGCTCATCCGCCTCGCGCAGATGTGTAACCACGAGAAGCTCCTCTCGACGATGATAGCGCTCCTCCGCCAGCTCATGAGCTCCTCGTTGCAGTACGCCTATCTCGCGATGACCCTCGCGGACGAGCTCGACCTGCGCGCGCTCCGCGGCGCCGCGTACCTCGAGGTTATGCAAAAGGCCGTCGTCGTCAAGCGCGCAAAGGTCGACCCCATCAAGCGCAAGCTCCCCGCGCCCGTCGCGGGGCCGAGCACGAGCACCGGCGCCGCGGCAGCAGCAGCGGGATCCGACGACGACGCGGGCGCAGAGGCTGGCGAGGGCGACGTCGACGAGGAGGGGCGTCTCGTGGTCAACCGCGCGCAGCAGCTGCGGCTCTTGTCGGGGTACTACCGCCTGACGGGGACGTGGGAGCGCCTGCGCACGACGCCGCCGCACTTTGACCACGCGCCGTCGTGCGGCGCGACGTGGCATCAGCACGGGTGCACGCAGAGCTGGCTCGAGTTTTGGAAGGACAAGACGCGCAGCGATGCGGTGCTCGCGCTCGGCTTGGCGGATGTGCTGGGGAGACTGAAGCAGGTGCAGCGGGATTACGACCGCTGGGGGAGCGCGACGTACATGCACCACGACTGTCGGATGGCGGTATGGATTGTCTTACTGTCCCTTCTCGCCATGGTGTTCACAGATTTACAGGCGAAGCGGAGCATCGTGGGCGTGCTGCGGACGGTCGAGGAGGCCCTCCCCGACTACTTTTCAGAGGCCGGCGACGAGTCGGACTGAGCTTTTCTTTTTTTTTCCCTTTCGTTCATATCATCACAGTTGTATACAATAAGACCTTACTAGCATGCTACATTGATTCCTGCAAAACACCACACTCTTCTCTGCGTCTAATTGAAGCCAGTCTACTTTCGACTCTTCCCTTTGCCTTTTGACCGCTTGGACGGGGTCGCGGCGACCTCGTGCCGAGTTGCGGTCTGGTTCCAAGGACCTTCGCTTATGGTGGCGTCGGCGGCGGGTGCGGGCGAGCCCATCATGCCGCGCATGAGCGCGTCGATATCCTTCGCGACCGTCTGTTCCTCCAGCCCCGCCTGTGACCCGCGGAGCATCGTCTGCTCAAACAGCTCGTTCTCCTCCAGCTCTTCCACCCGCATCCGCAGGTTGCGCACGATTCGCTCCGAGAGCACTGCGCAAAGGCCTTATAAGCTCATCGAAAATGAGGCAGGGAGAAATAAAGTAGACGCACCGCGCTCCTCCATCGCGGTAGACGGGCGCGGAACCAGCGGGTCAGCGTCGGCGAGCTCCTCCTCGCGCGTTGCACGCCGCAGATCGAGGCGGTCCGCCCACTTGCGCTCGAACGCCGGCTGGTCGATCTGGCTCTCGCTGTCCGAGGATGCGGTCTGGTCGGGGCCGTAGACGCTCCCGACCGAGCTTGCGGGCGACGGCTCGCGGATGACGGGGTCCGCGTATTCGGGGTTCGGACGGGACATTGGGCTGTTTTTGTTTGAAGGGTTTGAAAGCGAATTGGCAAGGGAGGCGAAGGAATGGATTAGGCGGACATGAATGTTGAAAGGAAGAAGAGTCGCGTACACTTGCACAAATAACACGTTCCTTACCGTGCGCATCTACATACTGGAAACCAGAGAATTTCTCTAGAGTCTGACGAGGTCTGCCGTTCTATGGTCTTCACTCGAAGGAACCACACAAAAAGTCCATTCACAGCCTGAAATTACAAGCCAAAAAAATTATTACGAATAAGGAGTGCGCAAGTTTTGTCCATATTTGACAACGAAACGGCAAGGCCGGTACGAGTTGGATAGTCAAGACAAGAGTTCGTAGAGGGGTTTCACATCCGGGTCTCAGGCGCTGCAGGTAGTGCAGGTAATCTGTGTGTCGTTTGATTAATGGAGAGAACGATGCACAGAGAGATAGGACGCACAGCACCGGTGAAGCCGCAGGTAGCCCAGGCGTCAACTCCGCCATCCCACTGTGTGCAGCCCGTACCTGGAATTTCCCAGAGAATCAGTACCACAGAAGTTTACGGAGGAGGAAACACGAACCGTCAGCCTGGTTCGGCGACGTGTAGCATCCGCCCTGGACACAGGGCGAGCAGGTGGTGCAGGTGACCTATGATACGGCGCATATGTAAGTTTGGGAAACGACTCGGACGGAGACAAGACGCACGGCGCCGGTGAAGCCACAGGTCGCCCAGGCATCAACACCGCCGGCCCATTGCGCGCAGCCGTGGTCCGTGGCGTTGGCGGGGGAGTCCCAGCAGCTGCCCGCAGAGCAGAGCAGAGGGTCGGCGCGGGGGATCAGCGTCGAGGGAAGCGCGTTGGCGACGGCGATGAGCGCGAGGGAAGCGAAAGTGAGTGTGAAACGCATGGTTTGGTGTGGTGAGTATTGGATCGGTGAAAGGTCGTGAAGTGAATGTTCAGAGCGGGAGAAAGTGCGAGGCCTTTTATGCAATTGAACAAAGGCGCGTGGACGATGTGGAGGCGACTGAAACAGATCGCTACGGTCGTCGATGCCCGTAGGCACTCTATTTTGATCGCTCTAGCCGGAGCTGGGTGCGACGAGAAACGGCAGGACAAAAGTCATGTGCAGTCGGGAGAGCATAGGATACGCTTGGAATCGAGCAGAGGAGACCTTGGGAAAGCCTGGAGAGTCCATTCCTGACGCGACCTGAGTTCGAGAATGCGGCTTGATCTAGAGCAGCACAGCCACTATGGCGATCAGCAAGGTTCAACAGTTCAACTTCAGCCGGTTGTGTCGTTGTCAAGTACAAGCAGCAGAGAGAGCAGTTGGCGCTTGAACACTGCGGCTGTTGAATGGCGCCGTACGTCACAGAAAACAGCTTTTTTTTGAAAACTCCCCGAAGCTCAAACGTTTCTACGAAGACGTCGGAGAGTAGGATTCTTGCGAGATTTTATACCCTGAAAGATCGATGCTTTGCTGCGTTGACTCCCCAAAAGTAGGCAGGGTGAGGAGAAGATAAAAATGCGCAACGGCCTGACACAGATTGAAGTGAACAAAGAGTAGAAGTAGCTCTAAGGACCAGGAGGGTCATCGAGGGCGAGAGTAGCGATTTGAAGGTCACTCATCTGGTGAATTGGAGCTCCAGGATATGCGAGAGACGATCAAGGTATTGTCCCGAATCAGCCTCTGTGGTGGTTTGTCGCCGGGCAGGCTGCCGGGACGTTGGAGGAAAGCGCAACGAATATATAATCTAGGGAACAAGTTTTCTCGCCAATGATGTATATCTTGCCAACGCACGCCACTGGACGGAAAGCGCATTATTGGTGTTTCGTATCAAATGACTGTGAGCAGTGAATGGGTGAAGACGAAGAAGAGAGGTTCAGAGACATACGGAGTTTGTTGAGGCTCCCCGGCACCAGCAGGTGTTGTAAGACCGAGTCGACGGGCTCGGGCATCATATGGGATGCTTGTAGGCGGTTCATATCGTATACCCAGGCGCTCCCTAATGGAAAGAGTGAGAACTGGGGCGAAGAAACGATTTAATACTCACAAACGAGCCGCTTTGAGCGCCTGGCGTTCCAACGCGCAGGTCTCGTATGCGCCACGAGCCCGTCCCACAAAGTTGCGAATCAAAAATGGCCTATTCTCTTCTTTGACGGCGTCAAGGGCCTCGAGAGCCCGGGGAATGAGGACGGGTTCGTCCGTTTCCGGGTCGGTAACCCAGAGGGTGCCCTTGGCGGAGAGTGTGTAGAGCGCAATATAACCTATGCACGTCCCTAGGTGCGTTCCATAGCTAAAGTGCTTCATTGGGACAGGGGGCTCAAAGAAAATGTCGACTATGGAATCCAAAAAGGCAGAAACGGTGGGGAAACGCAGAGGAGCGAAATCTGGGTCAGGAGGATCGGGGTTGAGCATCGTACTCGAAGGATCGTTCATGTCGAAGTGGAACGTGGAGGCCCGATGTACCAGAATCCGTTGTGGCGCTTCCTTTACAAAGAAATTTAGGCGTTTTCATTCTTTTTAGCAGAAGTTATGCTCACCTCTTCATACGCCACTTCCGGTTCTGTATGCGACAGCACAACAGTGTCAGTCGGCCCTAGTTTGAACGCATGTGGACGATCTGGGTCGTAAAGTCGCGTATCCCACCAGCGAGAGTCGTCGTCGTCCCCGCCGACTACCACGCGATACGGAAGGCTTGAACAGAGAGCGTTCACTGAGTCTGGGACCCGGTCGTCTGGTACCAGAACTTGCTGGTCGAATAGGCCGGTAGGGACGCGATGCACGATGGAGAGTGCATCCTCCGCCCAGACTACGCACGGAATTCCAACGCGTAAGATAGCGAGGGGTGGGCCTAGTCGCCCACGTTGTTCTCCGGGTGGACTGGGACTCTCGTCGTAGAAATGCAGACCCATCGGGGTGTCGCGGTGGTGGTGATAGAACAAGGAGAAAGCCGGAGTCGACCCGAAGGATCAAACGCGTCCTCAAGCACAAACACGGTGTAATTGAGGTTTGGTGGGGGAAAGAGGACGAACAGCACCAGAGCGCGGCATATTGTACACAGACGCGCTAGAGGTATATTTGTGGCGGTTAAGAGGCTTCTGTATTATTTGAGGGCGTTTTGGAAGAGCTACACAATATCCAGCGTTCGTTTACAGATTGATGGCGTGACACCGTAACCTCATTAGGCCGTGACACGCGTTTTGTAATCACCCTTTCTTTGCTTTCCACCTCCATCTCCCCCCACTCCCCATCTCCTCCCCGCCTCATCCGCCCCATCTCTGCCATGGCTTTTGTATACAAACGAAGTGAGCTCCTCCCATTCCATGCTGCTACACAAGTCTGAGCTCGCTGACGCGATTTTTTTTCGCAGACGGGTACGTGGTGGCTTGGACGCGCTGAACGCGTCAAATCGTGTCTTACTGACCTTGCTTGTGCTCCAGACGGAAGGAGAAAGTGTTCTTCGACAAGGTCAGTCCTTTGAACGCGCCTTGTCGCGTCCTTTACTGACCACTCATCGTCCAGATCACCACTCGCATCGAGAAGCTCATATATGGGCTCGATCAGAACTACGTGAACCCGATAGAGTGTGTTCGATTCTAGCTGCCGCTGCCACTCTCTAACAGCACCACCAGGGTCACCCAGAAGGTCGTCGCTGGCGTCTACAACGGCATCACGACGATGGAGCTCGACGTGCGTGTTCTTGGGTCGCGTTTCCATTCCCCGCTCATCTTTTTCTCAGAACCTTGCTGCTGAGACCGGTAGCTCCCCCGTTGTGGATTCCTCTTCCAAGCTGACACCCTCCAAAAGCCGCCTACCTGACTACGAAGCACCCCGACTATGCCATCCTCGCCGCTCGCATTGCCATCTCCAACCTGCACAAGGAAACGAAGAAGAACTTTTCGACGGTCATCGGTGACCTTTACAACTTTGGTGCGTGGTGCCGTCGGAGAGTCATTCCGTCCCCTTATGCCGTGCCCCAGTCAACCCGAAGACCGGGCGCCCAGCCTCCCTCATCTCCAAAGAAACCTATGAGGTCGTGATGGCCAATGCCGCCACCCTCGACGCCGCGATCATCTACAACCGCGACTTTACCTACAACTAGTGCGCATTGAAACTTCACTCGTTACTTCTTGCTGATCTCGTGCACACAGCTTCGGTTTCAAGACCCTCGAGCGCTCATACCTCCTCCGCATCGATGGTCGCGTCGTCGAGCGGCCCCAGCACCTCATCATGCGCGTCGCCGTCGGTATACACGGCTCCGACCTCGACCGTGTCATCGAGACCTACAATCTCATGTCCGAGCGCTACTTCACGCACGCCACCCCCACTCTCTTCAATGCCGGGACACCGCAGCCGCAGCTCAGCTCGTGCTTCCTCCTCTGCATGAAGGAGGACTCTATCGAGGGCATCTACGACACGCTGAAGAACTGTGCGATGATCAGTAAGAGCGCTGGCGGGATTGGTCTCAGCATCCATAACATCCGGGCCACTGGGTACGAAAACCCTTCCTTGTCGTGTGCATTCAGCTAACAATTCCTCTAGGTCCTACATCGCCGGTACCAACGGCTACTCGAACGGCATCGTGCCCATGCTCCGCGCATTCGACGCCACCGCCCGATACGTCGACCAGGGCGGTAACAAACGTCCCGGCGCGTTCGCCATCTACCTCGAGCCGTGGCACTCCGACATTTTCGAGTTCATCGACCTCCGCAAGAACCACGGCAAGGAGCAGATGCGCGCCCGCGATCTCTTCCTTGCGCTCTGGATTCCTGACCTCTTGTGAGCGTCTTCCTCCTTCGTCTTGGTATACAGCACTGACACCTGCCCCAGCATGAAGCGCGTCGAAGCCAACGAAAACTGGTCGTTGTTCTGCCCGAACGAGGCTCCCGGCCTGCACGAAGTCCACAGCGCCGAGTTTGAGGCGCTTTACGAAAAGTACGAGAAGGAGGGACGCGCGCGCAAGTCCATTCCTGCCCAGAAGCTTTGGTACGCGATCCTCGAGGCGCAGATCGAGACTGGCGGTCCCTTCATGCTCTACAAGGACGCCGCCAACTGTATGACACTTTCCTTTATTTCCGCTGACCGTAGTAATTGACTGTCGTTCAGCCAAATCAAACCAGAAGAACCTCGGCACGATCAAGTCGTCCAACCTTTGCACCGAGATCATCGAATACTCCGCCCCAGACGAGACCGCCGTCTGCAATCTTGCCTCCATCGCCATCCCGCGGTTCGTCTCGAACGGCAAGTACGACTTCCAACACCTGCACGATATCACCAAGGTCGTCGCCTTCAACCTCAACCGCATCATCGACGTCAACTACTACCCCATTCCCGAGACGCGGCGCTCGAACATGCGCCACCGTCCCATCGGCGTCGGTGTCCAGGGCCTCGCGGACGTGTTCCTCGCGCTTCGCTTGCCCTTCGAGTCGGCCGCTGCGAAGCAGCTCAACCAGCAGATCTTCGAGACCATCTACCACGGCGCGCTCGAGGCGAGTGCGGAGCTGGCGGAGAAGGATGGGCCGTACGAGACCTACGAGGGCAGCCCTGCATCCAAGGGCGAGCTCCAATTCGACATGTGGAACGTCACCCCGAGCTCGCTCTGGGACTGGGACTCGCTCAAGGCCAAGATCGCGAAGACGGGTCTCCGCAACTCGCTGCTCACTGCGCCGATGCCCACCGCGTCGACGAGCCAGATCCTTGGGAACAACGAGTGCTTCGAGCCGTACACGAGCAACATCTACACGCGGCGCGTGCTCTCGGGCGAGTTCCAGGTCGTGAACCCGTGGCTGCTGCGGGAGCTCGTCGACCTCGGGCTGTGGGACGAGGACATGAAGAACATGCTGATCGCCCACCGCGGCAGCGTGCAGAACATCCCGACCATCCCCGACGACGTCAAGGCGATCTACAAGACGGTCTGGGAGATCAGCCAGAAGCGGATCCTCGAGCTCGCTGCGGACCGCGGCGCGTTCATCTGCCAGAGCCAGAGCCTGAACGTGCATCTGTCGGCGCCGACGATGGGCCAGCTGACGAGCATGCACTTCTATGGGTGGAAGGCCGGGCTGAAGACAGGGATGTATTATTTGCGGACGCAGCCGGCGGCGGCGGCGATCCAGTTCACGGTCGACAAGAAGGTGCTTGACGACGTGAAGGTGCAGAATGCGAACGCAGCGAAAGCCAAGGCTGCGCTCAAGGCCGGCGGGGCGCCCGTACCCTCAATCTCGACCGTCCCCGCTCTCATCCGCAGCACCACCGCGTTTTGGTCCTCCTCCTCCTCGTCCCCCACCTCCTCTTCCTCGCGCGAGCAGTCGCCCGCGACACCACCGCCGGCGTCGCGTGAGCCGAGCGTCGCAATCAAGCAGGAGTCCCTCTCACCCGAGGCCCTCCGATTCTCCCCCGCCCTCGCCACGCCCACCAAAGCCGCCGTCGTCGCCCCGGCGCCCACCGCCGAGTCCGACGAGGCAGATGCGATGCTCGCCGAGATGGCGGAGGCAGACCCCGACTTTGCGGCTGCGCTCCTGAAGCTCAAGGAACGCGAGCTGGAGGAGGCGAAGATGTACTGTGCGTTGGAGAACAAGGAGGACTGTTTGATGTGCTCTGGCTGAGCTGCATTTGTGGACGCGCTTTATACTATAGAGGATATATGTATCATTTTTGCTTTGCTTTTTTCTACTCTCTGTTGTACCGTCTGTCTGTATTACCATCTTTATAATTATGGTGTTTCCGTACTCTGCGATTTGCGAATTGGGAAGGACGCGTGCATCCGAGGTGAGTGTTCTTTCACCTGGCAGTCAATACACCAACACGCTGATCGATTCAAGCTCCGCCTCCGTTCCCATTTGTTTGTTGGAACAAATAGTCAGCCTCTTTGGAGCCTCTTGCTCTTGACTTCCATGTTCCCCCATTTTCGCATCCCTTGTCAGTCCCCTCCCTTCCCCCAAGTTCTCTTGACTAATAGCTCTATCAGCCCTCGCTCTCGACAACGGCCTTACCGGTGCGTCGCATCCCAATTTACCAGCACTCATCCCTGCGCCGCAGTGTTTCCTTTCAGCCTTTCGCTCGCCGACCAGCCGGTGATCCCAGTACGCATACCCAATCCGAATCACCCCGCAGGCCCCCAGACCGTTCGTTACCAAGAGGAAGAATCTCTGGCGGGCCCTGTCGTCGTCACACTCACTCCTGGTCGCGTCTTGATGATAACCTAGGAGGGGAGTCACTGACCGCCCACAGCGCTCTTGCAGAGTGCCTCGGTTTACCGAGACGATTGTGGAGATACGTCTTACAATCATGCTTCCAAGGCTGAGACTCACCCGCGGGCGGGTGGTCGAAGACGCTGGTGGACGCGCGCGATGATCTGGCTGGTTGCGGGCACCCCAGTGCCACTGGTGGCCGTGGTAGGACGGTTGCTCTGGCGTGATCCTCCGCCGACCACAGCTCCAACTTCAAGCTTACGACTGTCGGCGATGGAATTGGGAGATTCGGCCTTGTGTTGCTCTGGTGTCTGTTGTGGAGAGATCCCAGAGGATAACGCGCCACCTTGCCGATTGGTCTCTGGGCTTACGGTGCTCGCCATTTGTTTTGGCGGGCACTCAACTAAGCGCGCGTGTAGATATAGATGCTATGGATGTCGTTTAAATACTCTTTCTTTGCTCTCATATTCAAAACCGCCTTTTTGAGGGTGTACGCGTTCAAGCGAGGACGCGTTTGAATCGGATCACATGTCCGCGTCACTTTTTCCAGGTCCCGCCAACTCCACCTCGCCAATGGCGATTGAACTGGATAGACCACCAAGGGAACCAAGCTCTTGGCGAACTTACGCACTCTGGGGTCTGCTTCTTGTAATTGGACGACTAGTTCCAGCACCACTGCGAAGTTCAACTTTGCTAATTTTGGACCCTGTTAATTTCTTCTCACGGTTCGATTTGACTTGGGAGCTGGAAATAATCGAATGCCAACGATAATTGATGCCCTGGGACATTTATTTTTCCAGGATAGAGGTCACCACATGAGCTGCGCTCGACTCGGAGTGTAACGGCTGCGGAAGAAATTCCCTATTGCCGTTCATGTTGGGAGGTTGAAAGTTGAGATTCGCAGATGGAGGAACACATTCGGATTTTTTAACAACCCTATCTCCGTCATCCTCCCACAGGACATTTACCTAGTTCGATACTTGAACACAAGGAACCGCTGATTACGTTTCCAGCCTTTTGTTCGAAGGGCATCAACCTCGAGACACGCACAAACAACAGCGTCTTCTTTCCTCCACTTTGCTCCTCCGAAAATGGAGTCCAACGTCCCCAAGGCGCAGATTGAAATGTACCACAAGGTCCTCGTGAAAGAATGGAACCGCGTCAAGCAAAACCCGTCCTCTCGTCTGGCCTTGGTGCGGCCTCCAGGAGGGCCCCAATGCAATTCTTGCCAACAGCTCGTCGAGAATGTAGGAGAGGCCTCGAACTTTCCTCAGTTGAGTCTCAACACTCGGATTAGGTCAGAGTTTGCTCGGCTTGCAAGATAGTCATCTACTGCTCTCCGAAATGCGCCAAAGCGGGGTGGAGGTCGCACAAGGGCGTCTGTTCGGCGGCAAAGGTCAATGGATTGATACCAACTTATTTGCATTTACCGGACAACTGACTCGTACTTTCTAGCGCGACGGAGAGCGAATCCCGAAATTTAAAGAGGTCGTCGCGCAGTTTGCCTTCCTAGATGTTGGATGGAACACCGGCGGCGATTTCATCCTCGATTTCGCCCTCATGCAATTTGGTCTCGTGGGAACCAGTCGTAAAGTAGTCGGATACTGGGCGACGCACGAGCGGCGGCAGGAGGCTGTAGACGACGTCCTCGACGCGCCATGGTCCTTGTTGTCTGAGGAGGAGGGGTGGAGATTGCCTGCTGACTGCGTTCCTTCACTCGCCCTGGAGAGTTCGGACAACCGCCCCAGCTTTCCACCAAAATTCGAGGGAAATTGGAAGAGCTACTACGAGTGGCGCAGACTTCCGATGTCATCCCCTGCGGCGGTACTGCTACATTGGCCTTTGGCGGTCTATGTATGCTTGAAGGAGCTCGGGTTTGTGCTAGGGATTCCGGCTGAACCAAGGAGAAAGCTAAAGGTGTTCTACCTGGGAGCCAGAGTACGTTATCATACATCGTCGTTTCTTTTGTTCTTCTTCACTTACTAGTCCCTCGAATCATCAGGACGAACTATGTATCCTCCCGGTGTGCGTGCTATCCTTTCATTTCCAAGTATGCGTTGACGCCAATTCCTCAGGTTTGGCGAACTCGCACTACTCTTCCCTAACACGGACTTGGACCTGGTCGTATTCGGTCAGAACACGGGCCGCGCCGTTGAACGTGCAAAATCCCGTGGAAAGACAGAGTCTGCCCGCCCGTGCGTGTTCGAATACAACGCTCCTACGGCCTGCGGCGGCGGAGCGCTCCGAATCTTCATCGACTCTGCCCCGGGATTCTATCGCCCCAGTCGAGACCCCTCCGACCACCCTGACGCAATCGTCGCTTTGAATGCGGGACTCGGGACTTATGTTTCGTGGCAACCCGTCATCCTGCTTTCCGCCGAATATGGCATTCCGTTCGCTGTCACCGACTATAGCGAAATTTCCCTCGGAAAAGAGATGATGGAAATCCTCTGCCATGGGTTGGACTCCTCGCTACCAGTTCCGAAAGGTGCAGACGAGATCAGGACGCAGGTAGGGTTTTAAGCACGACTACGTACTGTCTCAACTGACCCCTTATTTTGCAGGCCATCATGAAGAAGGTTATCAGCGAGGCCGAAATCGACGTCGATAAAGTTTTTGCGGTTTTGAACAGCCAACCACCGGTCAAGTTTAATGAGCTTATGCAGCCGAGCATTCGAGACACTCCATCGACTCGATGTCCCGGAGCCCGCAATGCATGTGTTCAGGTCGTCGTTCCCGGACCAAACTGGCGAGCTTGAAGATGTAGCTGATTCTATTGTCTTGTGTAATTTTTCTTGTAAGCAGTCGACTCGACTTGACCTTCGTGTGATAATGTATTTCAATCTTTGAGAAGATGGAGACCATTTTAGCTGCACCGACACGTTAAAGTTCTAGAATTTTGGAATGATATGCTCGATCCACAAGGCATACAAGTGAGTGCTTCTGCTGGAGCCAAAATTATCGCTACGTCGGCGCTGGAGAAGGAAGAAGAGATCTGGGTCCTTTTCAAAAGAAGGGTGCCTGTGGAATTGCACTTCAAAGATTGTGCTGCAAAGAACACGACGTCCTCTGTTGATCTTCCTCAAATCTGAATTCCAACACACACTTTCCCACGGTTGCATTTCTGTCGAGTTGGTATGGAAATAACATTCGAGGGAGACATGGTGAGATTACTGGTGATTGCTTGTTTTCTCATGCGGAGACCACGGAGTCCGACGGCCTGAAAGACAACCGCCAAACCAACGGCGGCAGCGAGGATATGATCATGAATTTGAACCGTGGGACCCTCAGGTCGGCAAAGTCCCTCAAGTGTCAAGGCAGGTCGAATCGTGTTATCGCGTTTCATTTCAGCAGATGATTTTCCGCCCCACTTTACCCTTCCCACAAGCACAAGGCCGAAGTATCCAGTCTTATTTTGTTACCAACATCTGAAGCTTGGATGTTCAGGACGAGTCACAAAATAAAAAAATAAAAAATCTTCTACGTCGAGTCCGGTAACTTTACCCCCTTAACCCAACTCATGCGTTCAGCGAATATATGATCCTCAAATGAACGAAAATTCAAACCGTGTGAATTGTCCGAGTCACATGCGGCGATGGCGTGACGATTGGCCTTGTTTGGCTCTGCCCTGTTTGAAGTCCACCCTGTTGCCCTCTCCCTTCATCATCCGCCCCAGTTAACCCTGCCCAGAATCCATGTCCGAGCAGGACAACGGCATACACGAAGTCACTGTAGCGTCTGCCATTGCCCCCGCGTCCTCGTCTGGTTCTACCCTTACCCCACCGCCCAAGGCCAAGGAATCGTCGCAGGAGATCCACGAAAAGTACAGGAAGCTCAAGCGGAGGTTCTTTGAACTGGAGGAGGTCAGTGTTGCTCACTTTCGTTTCCTCGTCTTTTGCTTGGAGGATGGCCCGATGTTGACGTTTGTTAGAAACACAAGGAAACGAGCACAGAGCTTCAGCGTTCTGGTCAAATAAACGTCAAGATGCGCGAGGAACGAAAGTGCGCGACGCGTTTTAATCTCAACAAACATTCTTCTCATTCTTCGGCCAGCGCTCTGTTGGACCGTATCACCGAGCTGGAGGCCCAGCCAGGTTTTGTCGCCGATGCAGCGGACGGCGTGCCGACCACGGATACAACCTCCGACGGACAGACAGCCTTTACCGCAAATTTCGCCGACGCACCAGCGGAAGAGGACGATGCTGACGCCGACATCGACCCTGCCTTGAAGGGTTCCGTTGAGGACAAGGACTCCACCCCCGTCATGGTCTCAACCACCGGCACTCGCCTACGCATCAGGTCTGTTGGCGGTGAAGATCCGGCATCTCCCTCTGCATCCCACCAGCGTCGCTCCAGCTCCCCCGACAGCGCTGGCATGCCTGTTGACGACGAGAACGACGACTCGGGCGACTACTCCCCCCCGCAAAAGCAAAAGGGAACAAAACGCACCCGCGACAGCGCAGACTACAATGGGGATCCCCTTGTCGCTGTTGCACCCGACAGCAAGGTCCCTCGTCGTTCGTCGCGTCGCAGTGCCGCTGTGACCACACCCGCCCCCACTTCGTCCGCGTCCAGTTCCAGGGTCATCCAAGCCCCTCGTCGCTCGACCGGGAAGAAGACGGCGTCAGCGTCAGCGTCCGGTGGCTCCGTGCAGCAGCAGCAGTCAGCCCCGCAACAAAACCAGGCTGCTCCTCCTCCAGATTCCAACGCGACCAACGGTCATAACCCCCAGCAGCAACAACCGCAGCAACCACCGCAGCAGCAGCAGGCCGACGCGACCGCCGGCTCGTCCTCTATACCACGTCCTGGAAGCCTCGCCTTCAACCCATACTACTCGTACCTTGGACCCGCCGCGCCGATGCCTCCCGGCGGGTACAACCCTTACGCCATGTACATGCCCATGCCTCCTGGTATGCCCTACATGCCCCCGCCGAACTTTGCCCCACCGCCGCAACAGCAGCAGCGTCCAAATCCCGAAGCGCCCCGCCCAGCCAAGCCGAAGCGACTCAAGGCGCATACAGTGACCAGCAAGAGCTACAGCATCCCGATGGTCCCGCGTGATAAGAAGGGCAAGCCGATGCTCCCGCTTAATGTGGGGATAATGACAGTCATTAACCTCGGCGATGTGTGTATGCGAGAGCACTTTCATACCGAGCGATATATTTTCCCTGTAGGGTACGAGGTGACGCGGTAAGTCTATTTTGTTCTCGATTGATTGCTTCCTTACCCGACGTGCAGACGCTACCTTTCGACCATTGACCGAACCGCGGAGGTCGTATACCACTGCACGATTCTCGACGGCGGCGACGGCCCCAAATTCCAAATTATCCCCTCTGACGTACCGGACCGCCCTGTTATCGCAGGCACCGCGACCGGCGCATGGTCGACCATCGTTAAGACAGCCAACGGTATTCGCCAGCGTCAACACTCCAACTCTGTCTCCGGCCCCGACTTCTTTGGGCTTGGACAGAACACGATCAAGCATCTCATACAGGAGCTCCCGAACGCAGATCGTCTTCGGGACTATGTGTGGCAGCATTTCGTGGAAGGCGGGCCGTTGGGAGGGAGGCACGCGGCGGTAATTCCGGCGCTGCCTGAGGAGTACGACTCGCATATGCTCCCGGGGCCGTATTATCCGCCCAGGGCGCGCGTGCCGACGCGGGAGGAGGGGGAGGGGCCGCGGCAAAGTCACTATCCGCCGCACATCCTGGCACAGGCGGCGCAACAGCAGCAACAGGCCCAAGCGTCGGGGTCTGGGACGAAGCAGCGTACACCGACACCACAGCAGCAACAACAACCAGAATACGGTGGAGCCGGCGGGGAAAGTGGGCGGCAGGTGATGCCCCCTGCGCACGAGCAGCACGCGAACTATTACCTCCCGCACACGCACTCGCAGCCGGGTGCCGATGCAAGTGCGCCGGGTGGGCCGTCAGGCACGCCGTACTCGCCTGACGCGGGGTATCCGCAGTCGAACGGCGGTGGGCCCTCCTACGCGCCGGCGAACGGGGGGTACTCGCCCACCGGGGGTCCGTCGTACGCGCCGGCGAGTAATGGGAACGGTGCGGGGAATAACTCGTTTGCGAGTATCATGAATGCGTTCCCGACGCAGGAGGTGGGAGGTGCGAATGGGAGCGGAGTTCCGGAAGGCGGGCCACCGTCGTGACGATGGCGAACGTATTGCCCCTCGTCTCGTCCATGATGCGCCTGTTTGCCTGCTGCTCTCGTCCTGCTGTCTATTCGGTCCATTCAGTCGCCTTTCTCCCTGCCCTTTGGCTTCGCAGACACTACACCATCCCAAGCCAAAACTCGCCTCGGCTTCGCTTCCATCTCTCGCCGGGGCTTGCTGTTGCTGTACCTTCCGTCGCTCAACAACTCGTCTTTTCTTCCTTGTCCCTCCGTCGACGACCTTCCTCCCATGTCCCCCCAAAAAATCCTCTCCCATACAATACCACGAGAAGTAAAGCAGTACCTGGTCCTTGTCTTTCAAACTCCTCTACTTGTGTATTACATACAGTACAGATATGTTCCGCCGTTCTTTCCTTTCTATTCTAATTCCTTCTCACTCGGACTGCGCTGTCATTCCCTCCCAATCTTGTGCGACTCAAAACACTACCTACTCTGCCCCCTGCCCCCCGCGCGCGCTGCTCTTACGGCGCGCACGGCCTCGGTCAACGCGTGATTCAAGTTGGTGCTGCCCCCGCGGGAGGAACCGCGCGTCCTTACTACGGCGCGCGCGGACTGCGGTTTGGGCGGCGCGGCGTTGGGGCGAAATTCATTCGGGGTTTTCGTTTCTTTGTGATGAAACTCTGCCGCTCGTTGTGGGGCGGCCGCCCTGCTAGTCGCGTGCTTCGCTCGAGGTAGAGGCGGGGAGCGTACTGTGTGGGGCGGACATCCGTTGGTACCTTAGGGCTCCGGCCAAGGGACGATGAGAGTACTCGAGAATTTCAAAATGGCTTTCAATGGCTGTGCACTTATTAGTCAGGAATCAATTCGCATCCCACTCGGCCATGGCCTTACCAACGCCATCCGCCTCGCAGCTAGGCACCAACTACTGCCCCAGGGATTCAGAGATACTGCAAATTAAAGCCCTTCTCGTCGACCGCGCCCTCCGATTGACGCGCATTGATGATGAAATTGCCGAGTTGCAGAAGGCTGTCGATAAACTGGTGGAGGAACGCACCAGCCTCGCAGTTTATGTGGCCGACTATAAAGCCCTTATTTCTCCTGCCCGTCGAGTGCCCCCCGAAATAATCCAGGAAATCTTCCTTGCTTGCATCCCCACTCACCGCAACTGCGCTATGAGTTCCTCGGACGCCCCTCTTCTCCTCGGGAGGATATGCAGCTCGTGGAGGTCAATCTCGCTGTCCACACCGCGTCTTTGGACAAAACTCCACTTCGTTCAGCCCAATCTCCGGCTTCCCGCTGCCAAAATCAGAATCGCACAGCACTTGGAGAGCGCCAAGATGTGGCTTGCCCGTTCCGGACAATGGCCTCTCTCTATTTCGCTGCAGGTCCGGGACGACCCGCAAATGATCGGCGGGCCGCCCCCGCCGCTGTTTTTGGCAGAAATCCTCCCGCTCGCCTCCCGTTGGAAACACATCGAATTCGTCACTCCGCCCAACATCATCAAGGCGGTGAACCAGCTTACCGAAAGCAGCGTTCCTCTCCTGGAGACAGTCGTTTTCCGTCATCAGGTTCAACACCACATCACCGCAGCGTTGAGGTTGCAAGACTTTCGGATCTTGCGCGGCGCCTGCGTTTCAGGCGTTTCAGTGCTGGTGAACGACTTGATTGGTGACAGCACAAGTTTGCTGCCATGGGACCAGCTGACGGTCCTAGAGTTGACCGGCAAGGTTCAAAGCACCTCGATGACCAGCGAAGATCTGTTGCGTATCATCTCGCGCTGCCCCAATCTCCGCACCTGCAGCCTCGTCGTCAACGACCACATCGGGGGCTCAGTCCTGCAGCCTGTCATCGAGTTGCGATATCTTCACACCCTCGAGATCAAGGCTACCTTTGCGAATCGGGCCTTCGATCGTCTCGTAGCCAGACTTCTATCGCCCGAGCTGCGCAGTTTCACGTTTCACGCCAATGGTGGTCGGGAATCCCCAGACCTTGCCATAGCCTTCAATCTTTGGACCCGCTTGCAAAGCCTGGAGATGACGATGGACGGTATCTCCAAAACCTCTCTGCTCGAAGGACTCAACAATCTCCCGCCCACTGTCCACCGCCTCGTCATCCATGATGTGCGCAAAACCCGCTCTGATTCGAGTGTTGTGGACGATGATGTCCTGAACGCTCTCGCCCTTCCTGGTGTCTGTCCCGCATTGCAGACGCTTGAGATGGACGGTTGCGTCGAGATCTCAGAGCCAGCTCTCATGCAGCTCATCATCGCACGGCTTGGATCCCTGACGCGTGTCCAGGTGAAATTCGCTCGAGAAATGCAGCTCGACATTCTGCCTACCCTCGCGCCGCTCATCCTTGCAAATGGCGTCGGTGTTGACATAAGGTACCCGAATCCCGAGCCGAGCCCCGAGCGGTTCTCACCTTGGGAGGGACTGTCCACCTGGTAGCTTCACTCTCGCATCTGGGGGGAAGAGGATCGAGTGCTATGTGATTTCCTCATTTCCTTCTCCTCCGTGAATTCTCGGTCGCGAGGTAGCGCAACTGTATGTACTTGTTCCCACAACATAATTCCAAAAGCTGAATTACTTCCTTGCCCCTCCGGCAGTCATTTCATCGTGTGTTAAATGTTTCTCGTCGTTACTTTGCATTCGGTCTCATACTTTTTCCAGTTTCACGGTCACATGTCCATCGCTCAAAGTCGCGTCGGTTATCGCGTCAGTTAATGTGTCCGGTTGCGTCTCAGCATAAATCGATTACAACCGGCAGCTTGTACTAAGCCTTTGTAGAGTTTGCATGCCTCAACTGGTTTTCCTCCACGAAATCGTAGACCTTCTCCCAATCCCTGCAAACGTGCACAATTCCAAGCCCATCTGTTCCCTTCGCCGAGTTCATGGCATCAAGCGTAGTGTCACTGGCGCACAGAACGGTCTGCCTCAACAGGTTAAGACAGTGGCGCGTGTGGTGCCCTGGGTCGCCTTGAACGATGGCGGTGCGGATACGTTGCAGGCAATGCATCTGATGAAACATCGCAATACCTGTGGCTTCGTCAGTCCTGACCAAACTAAAGGGTTTTATGGTACCAAATGTGCGCCCTGATGCAACGGGTGAGCAGCCGTGGATAACTTCTTGGAAAGATGCTGACCTTCGGGCCCTAGTTTCACGAATCCGTTGCCTCGAGGGAAAAGGTCGGTTGTGCGCCAATCGGCGTATGCGTTGAAGTCGGACAGCCCGTATCTCTCACTGTCCTCAATCTTGAGAGCGATTGAGGGTATGTGTATAGGGAGTTGGTGTGGGTAATCTTCATCTTTGTACGCTGAGGCTCTCGGTCAGTGTGGATGAAACAGAGAAGGTGCTGTGTCTTACTGAAGGTGCTGTCGTCGACGGCGGCCTCGGCGAAACTGTCGGCCGGCAGGCGACGGAAGACGTAGATTGCAGAAATGTTGAGGCTAATACTGACGAGCAGCCCAGCCCAAGCAATTTCGAGTGCGCTCGGGAAGGAAATTCTAACCATCTCAAGCTCGTGGTGGGGGAGAGTCAAAGGGAAACGATTTGATGAGCGCTCCGAACCAACGCTGACCTAGGAGACGGCGTCTAGATCGGAATCTCAAGACCGGCGTCGCAATTAGTTCAACGGGATACTCGGGGGCTGTTCTAATGAAGCACGGAGATCCTAAATATCCACTCGGTTAGTCTGCTTTTAATCTTAGCGGCGGCGCGGTTTGTGCGTGCTCACCGGTAAGATCCTTTACAACATTTCGAGGTGCGAGATTATTTGTTGTAGCGTTCGGTGTTTACGAGACTAAAGATTATTACGGTCCTCCCAATCCACGCATCAATCCCCTCCTCCTTCTCGCCATGGCGGAATACACCCGACTTATCTCAACGCCAGACGACGACGAAACTGAAACCAAGCCGAAACCCACCCAGGAACTTTCGCCGCGTTATGTTCTGCTCTTCAGCGTGCTCGTGGCTCTCATGGCCATTTCGGCCGCCGCCGCGTTCCATCTGAGCGTCCTCTCCACAGCTCAGCATGAGCAGCGACTCCTGACGCCCAAGGACATCGAATCGACTTTTCGGATAGTTCAACCCTCGCCCAATCTCGATAAAGGCCACGCAACCATGAGGAAGGCGAAGTTCAAATGTGTGTCGGGGTGCAACATTCACAGTTTGTATTGACGCTTTCTAGTTCCAAGGATGGTGTTCCCAGGCTACATCGTACGAGCAAACGCTGCTGCTCCGGACACCGTGTATGAGTCCGGATCGTCCGTCGTTCTCAGCCCAACCGTGAGCTCCATCGAACTCTTATTCCGAAAAATCTGACTGACTTTATCAAGGACTCGATGATTTACCACTGGAGAACCAACAGCAATTGGCCCACATGCTATCTAGCAGGCTGGGTCTCCGCATCTAAAGACCTTATAGCCGGGCACAAAAGCTATACGTCGGAGGGCGACATAACGGCCATCGAAATGTGGAACCTCAGCACTCCAGCGGACCCAAAGAGCTTGAAAAACATGAGCTGGAACACGCGTCCTGAGCGGCTTTCCCTCCTGGGTACAGTTAATTTCACCAGTCGCGAGACACAGGAGCGCCTCGGCTATCTGGACGCACAAGAGATCAAAGCGCCCACACCTCGTTTCGATTGTCTTGGGGACACTGAAATTACCGTCGAGGTGGTGTGCAGGGAGTGTCGACTGCATTTCGATCAAGTGTTTTCGATGCCACCCCTTGGTCCGTATCTTTTTTCTTCATCTCCACTTTCAATTTTTAACTTCCGTCGACGCCGCAGGTTTCGAGTTAATGCAGCTTGCGTGATGTAGACTAGGGTTGTGCACACAAACATCAGAATTTTCATTTAACTCGACTTTGGTTCAAATGGGAGTGCTCTAAAAAAGTCAACCCCGCGCAACAACCCGTTGAAACGAGGCCAGGCTATCAACCGTTACGGATAATCTACTTCCAGTTTTCCGCAACCTCATTGCGCCTAAGGTGGAGTCAAAGTGGCGCCAATTTGCGGGCTTCCGATGTGGCGCGTTTCTAGGAGGACCAAGAGGCCGAAGGGCTATTACAATCGTGGACCTACCTGTGTACGAACCAATCGGAGCATATCGATAATGGTTGGTTCATATTTATTTACAACTGACATACACAGCGGGGTCATCGGCTCATTAATGAGTTGAACAGTTTAAAAGGAGCGAGGTCCGACCACAAAATCCAGCGGTAAATCCACCTACTACCACTTCAACCCCCAAAGTCTCCTTCCAGTCCTAACCATGCGTCTTACGCCCATCTTCACCGTGTTGCTCTTGTCTATCCTGAAGGCCCAGCCCGGAGCATCGAGAGGTAAGAAGCGGCCTGGCAAATTGCACTGAATAATAACTTGCACCTTTCGTGTAGCTCTCGCTCTGGTGAACCGCGCTCCTGCGGGCCCACTCAACTATGAGGAGCCCTACTCTCCCGACGAAGTTGAACGTCGCGCTGGGCCGCTCAACTACGAGGAGCCCTACTCCCCCGACGAGGTTGAACGTCGCGCTGGGCCGCTCAACTACGAGGAGCCTTACTCCCCCGACGAAATTGAACGTCGCGCTGGGCCGCTCAACTACGAGGAGCCCTACTCCCCCGACGAGGTTGAACGTCGCGCTGGCCCACTCAACTACGAGGAGCCCTACTCCCCCGATGAGATGGAGAAACGCGATGGGGTGATCGACTACGAAGAGGAGTACTCTCCCGACGAGCTTGGACGTCGCGCCGGGCCGCTCAACTACGAGGAGCCCTACTCCCCCGACGAGATTGAACGTCGCGTGGTAGGTGTACTATATCCAGTTGATGTCTGAGACTAACCAGGTCTTCCAGGATTGAAATAGATAATATCGTACATTTCACATCTTGTCCAGCAGTTGTAGAGTATCGTAGTTGAGGAGATATTGAGTTGTTCATCCAATTTCCCGCCCGAATCGTTGCGTACAAGTCTCCAAAGGTAATCGCGCTGGGTCGGGATGAACGAGAAATTGAATCTACTCAATTCACGTTCGAGCTTTGAGGCAAAACGGCGATTCTCGGTTTTCAACCGTTGTCACATGACTTCAAGTTGGGTTGAATTTGGACGGACGATTTTCATACAGAGGACGATTCTGGGGCTTGGCTCAGACCTCGATCATGGAATTGGGGACGAATTTTGACGGAATGGAGCCTACAGTTATAGGGGGTCAATAGCTGGGCGCTCTTAACAACAGGGGACGCACATTTTGTGCTCTGGTATAACTTGTTATAGATTAAATTGCGCCGAATTCACTGGAGGAAATATTGGTCGGAGACAAACTGCGGCTGATGCACTCACGTATTTTCACAGCAACAGGCAGTAACATCTGAGGAGGCGTACGTCCTGTATCCGACCAATCGTGGTGTACAACCCTGCGACTGGAGCTTGATTATGAGCCTTGTGGTTTGCGGGCTGTATTCCTCTTTCGCGTTTTCTGCTGCTTGCATGCCTAGTGTGCGGGTGGAACGCAGTCACCGTCCGGCGTCGACGAGATCAGTTCGGGAGTTCTGACTTCTGAGAACGAATTTACCACCGGGCCCGAGGAGGAGACCTTGGGCCAGGTGACTGGATTCGCGCGTTGATTTAAATGATGAGCAACGGTCCACGTCCGCGCAGGAAAGGCTTGGGACAGATGCAGTACTAGTGAGGAAGTGGCAAGTTGCGGTTATTGAGTTTGAAAGCCTTTGCCAAACACGCTGGATGCTTCTTGCTCGCTGCCGCCCTGCTCTCCTCAGAGCCACTTCTAGGGCCTACTCTGCGGAGAGCAAGGGGCCCAACGATGCCATCCTAGACATGCTTAAAAGCAGTAGGTGTTCCATCAAGACTTCAATATCTTTCCAAGAAGTTGATGTGAATCCAAGACAAGGAGGAGGAGGCGCAACGGCCAGATAAAAATCCCTACAAGATCCGCGCGTTCACCAGTGCCATACGGGTTATCGACGCCTTGGACCGTCCACTTCGGTCTGCGACCGAAGCCAAATCGGTCCGTGCATTTTTTTTATGTATGAACCTAGACTAACAGTTCCCAGCTGAAGGGAATTGGCCCAGGAATATTCCGACGATTGCAAGATTTTTTCGAAACGACAGAGAAACGTGGGTGCAGAATTTGTGGATTCGCCCCTTGTCTTCGCCCCTTGTCCGACGCTTTTCTAGTGGAAGAACCGGACTCGAAGATCTTAGAGCAGTTGAAGGACGAACGCGCCGCGCGAGCCCTGCTGGAGCAGATATCTGGCATCGGGTATGTCGGATAGCCCCAATCACGTCCCTGCTACCTCTACATGCATTGACCATCTTCAAAGGCCAATAAAAGCTCGCCAACTGGTGGCTGCTGGGTGTATGACGATCGAGCAGCTTCGGACCTCGCAATATATGGAGATGTTGTCGAACGTGCAGCGTATCGGTGTGACCTACTTCCACCATATCGAAGAACGCGTGTCTCGTGAGGAGGCTGAAGCCCTCGCGGTGAGTGGCCCTACATCTCTACTGCATATCATTATTGAATTATTCACAGCAAAACATCCGCGAGCTCATCTCTCCCAAGTACGAGCTCATCGTCGGTGGTAGCTAGTAAGTTTCCTGCCTGCGCCGGTCCACATCCTCATATCCTCCTCCAGCCGACGCGGGGCAGCCACCTCTTCCGACATCGACCTTATCCTCCTACACCCCGACCACGTACACGTCCCATTTCCTGCCCCGCCCCCCAACGCTTTTTCTGGACCAGCAACCCCGAAGAAAACACGAGCCCGTAAGGGTAACGGCAATGGCAACGGCTCTCGTTCGTCTCTGCTCCAATCGGACGTCGTCCCTACGCTCGAAGCGCGCGGTATCCTCGCCGCGACTCTGTCGGGCGGGGACCTGAAATGGCAGGGCATTGCGCTCCTTCCCAACGTCGACCCTGCTGAGTGGGGCGAGCGTCAGCGGCGGATTGACGCAATCGAGAACGGTCATGGCGTATATCGTCGGATGGATCTCAAGTGCGTTCTTGCTTGTTTTGCTGAATAACGAATCCCACTGATTGGAGCCTAGTTTGGTCGCGCAGAAATCGCGTGGCGCCGCCCTCCTGGCGCTTACGGGCGACACGGATTTTAACCGCGACCTCCGGATCCGCGCAGCGAAGCTCGGGCTGCATCTAAATGAGTTTGGGCTCTGGCGTTGGAACGAGGACCCGGCAGAGGACGAAGTGGACGAGGACCCGGAGGAGGACGCGGAGGCCGACGCACGCGGCTTCTGGGAGCTCGTGCGCGCAGAGACGGAGGAGGCAGTACTCAGAGAGCTGGGTATGGAGTACGTCGAGCCTACGAAGCGCAACTATGCCGCGCTGATGAAAGGGGCGTCGTCGAGGAGGAAGAGGTGACATGAGGGAGGGAAAAATCACTGCTCAATAAAAATTATCAAAATCGCACTCCAGCTCACGACCAGGCTGATATTCCAGATGCCCGATGGCAGAATTGCTGACTGGCAGTTTTAGCAATCGCTGAGGGAGAATCCTGCGGATTACAGCGGCGTACTGCCCTTCGGCCACATACCGGCCATCCCGCTTTCTAACGCCCGACGTCCGGTCAAGTACGGGACGCTGACCCATCAAATACTTGCTTTGCTGACCCACTGCCAATTAACCGATAATCATTCGCATTCAGCTACCGAACCTTTCTCTGAGAATGGCTGGCATTGGCTGCCTCTCAAGCCACACTATAAAACTCGACTGAATGACGACAACTTCCTCACCCACGTCCTCTTCCCTCTCAATATGACTGCTGCGAAACCGACTCTTCTCATAATTGGCCCAGGTCTAGTCGGGGGCTCCCTTCTGTTTGTTTTCTTCTCGCCTGTGACCGCGAGATAAATTGACTCAGTTACCAGCACGCAACTCTTCAAGAGCAACCACTACGACATCACCGTGATGGCGCGCTCGGCGGAGCAAATCGACGTCCTCAACAAGCTTGGGGTTCAAACTATCCACGCTGGCCTTGAAGCGCTCGACAAGATTACGGCCGCGGTCGAGGCGCATGATGTATGTTTCGCTCGTCTTTCGACAGACACTCTAACTGAAAGAAATTGTGCTTGCATAGATTACGGTCAATGCTGCAAGCGCAGACGATATTGACGTTGCGCAAGCAAGTATCGAAGCGCTCAGGAAGAGCCCGAATAACAGCTCTGGCGGACAGAAGATCTATGTCCAAATCAGCGGGTGTGTTGAATTTCTCGACATCAATTCGAACCTCAAGCTTATGACATGCATGTTCAACCAGAGCGGGGGTATTTGGACACAAGTACTCTTTGCATAACCCAATCGACACCATTTACGACGACAGCGATGTGAAGATTATCAACAGCTTGAGTCCCTCTGCACCCCACCGTCTGGTTGATATCGCCTGGTACAACGCGAGTCAGGAACTCGCCGGGAAGGTGAAGATTGCTATTTTGATTCCTGCGACGGTGTTCGGTGTCGGTACTGGGTAAGCAGCTATTTTCAACTAGCTTTCCAGGCCGGTGGTTTACTGTCACTGTTTAGACCGTTCAGGAAGATTTCCATTCAGATCCCGATCAAGGTTCAAGATGCTCTGCGCGACGGATACGCGTCGTATGGTCGGGACGGCCAGGCGACCTTCGCACACATCTCTATCGTCGACCTCGTGTCTGCAACCACAATCCTTCTCGTATGTTGTTGACAATGTCTTTTTGATTTGTCCAGTTATTTACTTCCGAGTTCTTCTCGCAGGACGCGCTAGAGACCTCGAAAGTGGATGTGACCACGAACCCGTACTTCAACGCCAGCAATAGCGTGGAGACGACCTGGTTCGATGTTGCGCAGCGCATTGGTGCCGATTTGCATGCCAAGGGCAGGATCGCGGCAGCAGAGCCGAGGAGTTCTGGAGCGGAATACGATTTCTATGGCGTGTATCGCCCGAGGACGAGCCGACTCCGAGCGCTGGGATGGGTAGAGACAGACGTTGATGTGCTAGCAGGTGTCTCAGCTGACGTTGAGGCGCTAACGACTGTGTAATTAACTGCGGGCAGTTGAACTGAAAAGAGTGTATTTCTGTACTGAACATCGGCTCCAGTCCGATAGGACGGGAGATATAAGTATAACGAGAAACAACTTCAAACCGCACGCGCCCGAGATAAGCTAAAAGTAGTGAATCTGTTACAACCTGGTCTTGAAACCCATGGGACATCCGCCCGACACTTTGGCCGAGGTTCCACTTTTAGCACCTTTTCCCTCCTTCGTCGTGGGCGGGCCCATCTGGCGGAACAACTCGAGGGGGTCGAACCACGTTTCGACCTTCTCGAGTTGAAGCTTGTCGTTGACAACGGCGACAGTGACCCCCTCGATTTCGAGCGTCCCACCATGAGCCTTGATAGTGACATGTTCCCCCTTTCTGAGAAGTAGTTAGCATCCGCTCCATAACTGAAAGGAGGCCGCCTACTCGTTGAAACCCTCGTAATCGTTCTTCATCTCGCCCCAGTGCCTCCATCGGAAAGCGACCTGGGGTGGGCCGCTGTAGACCTCGAGTACCTCCCATGCAAACGTCGGCATCATGCTCTTGAAGGTGATGTGGCTGGACGCGAAATCCGAATGCTCAGGGCTGTAGTAGGCGTTGGGCGCGATGATCGCGTTGTACGTCCCGACTTTGAGCATGTGCTCCGCTGGAGTCGGGGGGCCGCCGTTGATCGCGAAGGTGTACTTTGCGTGGTCGATGGTGCGCCAGTCCTTCAAGTCCATCTTGTACGACGCCTCGATCTCCCAGTTCTTCACGAGGTTCTCAACAAGGGAGATCAGGCTTCCCGGCTCGTGGTTCATTTTCTTGGCTAAAGGGAATGCATAAGTATCGTGTTTTTCGCATGAAAGGATGGCTGGCTATCGTTACTTCGCTGGTAGTCGGCGCGAGTCCGGTCATAATCTGGCACCTTCCTGTGTCTCCACTTCGCCGAGACGTCCTTCAATACTGCGTCGGGGTCGAGAGCATAGTCGGGGAGAGCTGGAGCGGGGGTAGTGGTGGTATCGGACATGGTGCGGGGCTTGAGAGGGGTATCTGAGAGCGATCCCATTTTATAGGAGGGGTCTTGCGGTTACGAGATGCCCGATCCCAGCGATGCTTACTCCGTAACCGCGGACAGGAGCTCGAATTAGCCAGGGCAGCGGGAAGCAAAGATGCAAAGAGGAAACCGAACAGTCCACCGTCCACACACGTTCCCGCCAGTTGCAGACATTTCCCCGAGAAGAGGTCGACCCCAGACGATGGCACGGCACATGTATCGCTTCGATGAACCGTCGCGGTGAATGTATGTTCAGAACCTTCTTGAACACGTCGCGTTCGGAGTTAGCCAATTGACCGAACGGGGTTCCAAGCATAAAACGGGGTCTTCGATAGCGAGAATTGAGTTTAACCGTACCGTATGTATAAATTGAGAAGTTGGATCGCAAGACGCCGTCGGCATAGGTGTATTTGGGATGGGAGCAAGCTGCAAGCGCCACAGCCGAGAGCCGCAGGGAAACCACCATCTGACCGAAGGATGCATTGCTGTAGAGTCCGCATTTCAGTACTCTTTGACCAAGTCCTTGTCGAGCGGCCATGGGAGCAGGATTCAACAGCTGAGCACGGTCGATGTCTCGGAGACCGTTCAAATAGACTTGGTAAACCGAGAAACAAAATGGATGTTGCAGGTACCGTAGCCAAGAGCGGCCGTAAGGACGCAATTCGCTGGTCGCCAATTCGCTGGTCGTCAATTTGCTGGTCGCGCTGATTGCGTTCAAGCCAAGCCCGGCCGGGACCACTAGAAGCACCTCAGCTGCAGTAACACATTCTCCTGCTGAAGTGGCCCAGTAGAGTTCGAGTAACTGATACTTGAACTGATACACCGAGAAGGATGATTTCACAAGTCTTTAAACAATCCGTAGGTACCAGTGGCCAGCGGAGTCCGAGTCCCCAGTTGTAAGCGCCGGCGCCGCACTGTATCAACGCGATTCGTCCGTTTTTTTTGTTATTTCCAGAGTCCTCCTGGAGCCAGGATACCGGTCGAGCGAAGACGAGGGTATCAGGAACCGGCCATTGGTAGCCAAATTCGGAGAACCTTGGTTGAGAAGGAGCCCGAGATTTTGCACTGTTTGGCAAGAGCCTGGATGACTCCTCTGCGCTGTCGATGGCGGCGACGGGCGATTCACCTTGACTTCACTCTACATTGACTATTTGAAATGGCGCATCTCACTAAACCCACCACCTATGATATCAAGGACTCGAACATTGCATTGCTCGGCTCCGATGCAAGTGTTTTGAATTCATCGAGTCGTGGCCATTGTCAGACCTTCTTTAGCTCGAGAAACACGTCCGTGAAGCAGGCGGAGACAAGGAGAAAGCATGGGAGGGAGCTGGGACTGCTGTGGGCCTGCAAGCGTGGAGAATCGAAAAGTTTCACGTCGTAGCGTGGCCCAAGGACAAACTGGGCTCGTTCTACGACGGTGATTCATACATTCTTCTCAACGTGCGTCTTCTTCCCCTAGTTGTGTATTGAGCTCACTTTGCCACAGACGTACAAGAAAACCCCCGATGCAGAGACCCTCTCTTATGATCTGCACTTTTGGCTGGGCGAGAACACGACTCAGGATGAAGCGGGCACCGCAGCATACAAGACTGTGGAGTTGGACGATCGTAAGATTACGGTTGTCGTGTCCCGAGTCTTTCTTCTGAATCGGTCCCAGATTTGCACGGAGCCCCGGTCGAGTATCGCGAGGTCCAGGGCTTCGAGTCGGAGCGATTTCTCTCTTACTTCCCCCACTTCATGTGTCTTCGCGGCGGAGTGGCCACCGGATTTCACCATGTCACCGATCCGCCCGCGCTGAACCTTCACAAGCTGTACTTAATCAAATTGTCCAAAACCGGCAGCAAGACCAGCCTCGTCGTCAGAGAGGTTGCTGCGAAGGCCGAGAACATCATCGAGGGCGATGTCTACGTCCTGGACAAGGGCACGCACGTCTGGCAATTCAACACCAAGACCTCTGCCGGCAAGGAGAAATTCAAGGCGGCCGAATTCGCGCAGACGCTTGTATCCCCTCGTCAAGGACACTGCGACATCAAGGTCTTCGGTACGACCAACCCGCGCGCTTCCTCGATTCTTTACTTATTGCCGCGTAGACGAGGGCGGCTCTGGCGCAGGCGCGTTCCTGGCCGAGTTTGGTGACAATGCACAAATATCTCCCGCGCACCCAGCCAGCGGGGCCGCGACCAAACCCCCCACACTGTTCCGACTCTCAGACGCATCGGGCCAGATCACCTTCGAAGCGGTCGATCCCCCATCGCGGGCGTCGCTCAATTCGGCGGACGCGTTCCTCCTCGACCACTCGTTCGGCGCGCACCCTGCGATTTACGTGTGGCTCGGGAAGGAGGCGTCCCTGACGGAGAAACGGCTGGCGCTGCAGTATGCCCAGAACTACCTCCATGAGAGGCAGGCCGATGGCCGTGCGCATGGCGCTGCGACGTCCATTGTGAAGATGCGGGAGGGCAGCGAGAGCGAAGCGTTCCTACATGCCCTCGCGTAAGTGTATTCTTTGGGCCTGTCTGTAACTGTATCTGTCAGGCCTTGACCTCTGCGATACTTCTCGCTTGTATGTTTGCCAAATATTCGTGTTGTACATACTTATCACCAAATCACAGTCGGTAAGATGCGGCGGTGTGTGAACAGGAACCCAAAACGAGAAGCGATTTGTGATGGGCGACATCTCTGTCAGCGACCTCACCAACCATGGCCTCGGTCGGCTTCAATGCCCATTGGACCCTCTGGCCGAGCCTTACTGTGTCTTCGCTCTACTTATCTGCTGTGGAATCTTACAAAGCGACAACAGAATCTCAAGGCTATCGATGGATTGCAAAGCATTAGTTATCAGGAAGTTGAAGCCGCCGCGAGCACCCTCCTGAGATGCCCGGGGTTGGAACCGTATAAAACAACATCGCTCATGGTTGTTTTTTTCATCATCCTGCACTTTCCTCTCCTCTCTTGTCACGGTCTTATTACACCCTACATCCTGTCTCACAAACCGACATGTCCACCGAATCGAAGCCAACTGTATTCGTGAGCATCTCGAGAAAAGATTCACCTTTTCCTTTACTTATTCTGCAATCAGGTCACTGGCGCTGCCGGGTTCCTCGGCTTCCAAGTCGTATATCAGCTCCTCGAGGCAGGTTACTCTGTCAAAGGGTACGCTATCCCGACTCTCTATCGGAAGAGGAAAAACTAATGCATCATCCAGAGCCGCCAGAGGACGCAAAATTGCACTCCTCCAGAAAGCCCTTGGGAAGTATCCCAAATTCGAGGCCGTCGAAATCCCCGACATCGCTACATCCGACTTCTCGGAGGCTTTTAAGGGTGTCGGTGCTGTCATACACACCGCTGCTCCGCTTCCCGGGCGTACTGACAGCGCAACTGCCCTGAAAGTGTGTTTATTCCTCGTTTTTTTCTCGTACACCTTTTAATCAGCTTCACAGAGCGCGGTAGAAGGGTCTCTTCATATCCTCCGGGAAGCCCACAAGGCCGGCATTAAGAAATTCGTCGCAACGGGCTCCATGGTCACCTTCCCGGATAACGCATACGGTCCGAATGGTAGGTCTTCTTGTTTCGTTCTAATTCCTGTCGCTGATTTAACCCTGCAGATTGGGTTCCCGTCACCAGAGAAGAGGCAATGGCGGACAATCACTTCGTGCTCTACATCGCGGAGAAGAAATTCGGAGAGCAGGCCGTTCTCGAATTTGCGGACAAGCACCCGGAGATGGACATCACCATCTTCTGCCCGCCCTGGATCTTTGGTCCCCTCGCACCGGGCTTCGAGCATATCGTCCCCGAGCCAGACTTTGCTGCGTTCTCCACCGACGGCTTTGTCTATCAGCTCCTCCGCCCCGACAACGTCAACTACCACTATTCCCCCGGCGTTCTTGACGTCCGCGACGTTGCGCGCATCCACATCGCTGGTCTCAACCCCCTCACCCCCGACCACCCCAGACGGGTGCCCATCGCGTCGCCCCACCCTGCCGACTTCCGCGACGCGATCAAATACATTTCCGACGCCCGCCCCGAGCTGCGCGAACGGCTTGCGGACCCGAGTACCGTCCCTGTCTGGCCGTCGTATACCCTTGATGTCGACCTCGCGCCGTTGGAGAAGGCGTTTGGGATCTCGCATGACTCGTACAAGACATGGAAGGATACGATCCTGGATGCTATCGACCGATTCATCGACGTCGAAAACCAGTGGGCGAGCAAAGGTCTCAAGTTTGAGATCCCTACTGCTCCGCCGATGTAAATAGATAGGACTCCGCAGCGACTACTCATTTGGTTGTCCTCGTGTACTGAAATAACTAGAATGTAAAATCCTTGAACGAAATGGATCTTGGCCGACGAGTTGGGCATAAAACAAGCATAAAATCAATTCAAAACGGGAACGGCATACATTCTCCCACGGTTCAAAAAAGTTTGAGTCTTCTTTCACGAGGTTTGAGTAAAGCGCCGCATCTGTGGCAGGTCCGGACTGTTTATGGCATAGAAATTGAAGGGCACCCCATTCTTCCGCGCTGACTCCGCTGCCTCCTCCAAGCACCGTAGTTTTGAACAGTTGATCAATCGGTGGGTGATATATGCACTCTGCCCGTATAAATGTGAGTTGAAGTCGAATTAAAGAGAATGAAAGCGCACTCTCAAACAGGAGACCGCTAATCGACGGCGCTCATCGGGCCCGCCTGCTTGGAGCTCGTTGTGCAGTCGACGGTCAACATGCTCGTTTATATAGTAGCCCTCGGTATATCGCCTCCACGACGCTCCTCGCACGAGATCGGTGATTGTTGTGGTCGTTCTACCAAGCTTGTCCAGCACTGCCTCGTCTACATGCTTGTCAACATCGAACATCAGTCTTCCCGCAAGGGATGGGGCATCTTTCCAACTTCGATTGCACGAGATCGGGACAGTCTCGACGTCTGCACGAAGTTCAACTCACAAGGTCGGGACAGCGAGGAGGTTCCTACCCTTGAACCGACCGAGAGTAGGGAAATCTGCCACTCCAATGTACTTCGCCCGGAAGAGTAGGTAAGGAATATCGAAACGGGTGATCTCCCGTCCAGTAATCAGGTCTGGGTCAGTTTGAATCATGAAATCTTTCCAAGCTCGGAGGAGGGATTTTTCGGTAGGATATCGATACACTTCAGCGCCAGGAATGGGCGAACATGAGCCCAGCGTGTGAACGACGCGGCGGTATGGTTCAGCTTCTCCTGTTCAATGTCAAGAGGAGAATACTACCAGCAATCCATTAGAAGTTCTCACCTTTCCGTGAGAGCATACTGGCAATGGAAATTACTGCGTTCTCCGTATATCTCGACACAACTTTATCCTTGAATGCGCAAGATGTAGTTGTGTTTATGCTCAAGCTTAGGATACGCCATGGCGTGTCCGCATTTCGTGAAAGAGGAATGATGTCGTTGTAGCTGCGAGTCCATCATTATTTGCTATTTTCGCACGGTTCGATTTCGTCGAGCGTACCGGGCAATGAACTCCCGCTGGGAGTAGGATAATTTCTCGGTACCCTCGAGTTCACGGTAGCCCTCTGGGCGGATAAGCATACCGATCATAGGTTTGAGCTTTGCGATCTGAGAATGAGCTCTCCCTCCTGGCCAGTTAACGCTATTTCCCACCTGACAGTCGTGCATGAAGGTCAGAAGCCCATCGATGGGATTCTCGATAATGAAGTCAGTTCTGAGGATACAGTTCCCAAAATTGAGGTAGCCAGACTGGAGGCCCTGTGGACTCAACACAGTCTGAATCGGTATCCACACAAAAGAAATGTCAGGGAAGCTCATCTTTAATCTTTTGCAGATTGCGCGCATTGGTTCCAGTGATTCTGAGGACCTGGACGTGTCTTCCACTGGGCTTCATCTGAGATTGTATGAGGTCTACACCGTGAACTGCCCTCCCCCCGAGTTGAAGCTTTGGTGGAATGGTGAATGGTGATACGAGCCCAAGGGAGTCGAACTGATTCAGCTTACATTGATACCCTCGATGAGCTCGTCTATGTCCTTCGATTGAAAGTCCGCAGAGACAGGATGGTAGAGGTATGGAAGGTAGTCCGATATGTGGACAATTAACCGGTGACCGGCCTAGGCAAATTAATTGCACGAATGAAAACTATGTACAAGACTCGGACTCACCGAAGTAATCCCAAATACGAGCATCACGTCTGGATCGTCGGGGTGAGGGATTATGTCCATGTTTTGGAACACTGCGTATAATACACCTATTTAGTTGAAGGTAGGGTGACTCGGAGGTGCAACGGGCTCACCGAGCTGCTTTTTCTCATCGATGGGGGGGAGCAATTCCGGCCGCTCGCCTTTGAGTGAATGATGAGCCCTGACATCGAACGGACGTATAAACCGAGTGGACGTGCTGTTTTTGGCATCTTTAACAGGGCATCGAGGAAGCTACCATTGTCGTCAACTTGAGGCCCATTTAACACCGACGCGATGTGTTGCAGTTCCTCCTTTTTGTGGAGGGCAGAGAAGGATAGCGCATCCGCCTGGGACTCTGCTGGCCTTTGACTCGCGGTTCTGTGCATGATGAGGAAACGAGTTCAGTTTTGTCCAGTGGCAGTGCGAAGTGGCACGGTTGACTGTTGAACTTCATAATACATCAGGGTTTGACGAACGCTGATACCGCGCTCAGTGCGGCCAGAATTCAGCGACCAATTCGTTGGTTTTCAAGTCCACACCACTCGATCAGCGCAACTTATCCACCAGAACTTTTGAGTTGAGTGTGGTTTATATCTTCCGCCATCCGCTCTACATTTACATAACCCATTCCCTAACCCTCCTCACCTCCTCCCTCCTCCTCCTCACCACGGCCCGCACATCCTCGCCCCACATCTCCGGGCCCACATGCCGCGCCGCATCCGCCGCCTCCATCACCACCACGTTCTCCACGCTCACCCGCCCTACGTCCACCGGCGCGGGGTCCCAGACGACGAGCGTAGGCTTGACGCAGACGGCGTGCGGCGGGAGGACGGAGCGCCCCCCGCGGTGGAGGTCCTCGAAGATGAGGTTGACGTCGTCTTCGTTGAGAGGGAGGCGACTGGTGGAATGTGAGTATGAGGTGCGGGTGAGTAAAAAAGAGAGGAAGGGAAGGATAACGCGGACGATGAGGCGGAAAGGTAGGGCACGACGGGGAAGAAGATGAATAAGGAATGGAGGCGAGCGGAGACAGTCAGAGGAGGAAGGGTGAATGGAAGAAATGAGTGAGCGAGGCACAGTGGAGCCGACAACATTGTCCGGTCCACAGCAATGGCGAGAGCGCAGCGTATGGGAAGGAATGGGAGATGAAGAAGGCATGCCAGACCCCCCAGCGAAGGTATGAAATACCACGGAGGACAGGGACGGCGGTACTGCTGAGGGGCGATAATGCCAATGCGGCGTCTGCAAAGTGGCACTGACACGCACCCCTTCGAGGTGCGCTAATGAAGAAAGAACGTCGGGAAACACACCTGACCTCTCCAACCTCGCCCTCCGTCGCCTTTGCCCGCGCCTTCGCTTCGCGGTTCATCAAATCGCGCAACAGCCTCTCATACACCTTGTGCCGGTTCTTCACAGGGAGTGGGTGCGCGATAGGCTTGTCCGCGAGGGCGGCGAGGATGTAGGTCGCGGTGTGGAGACCGAAGAGAGCGGGAAGCGGACCTGTGGGTCAGCGAGTTAGCATTTGCGGTTGCTCGGGCTGAGAGAGGATGGGTGGATGGCGCGGCAAAGACTCACCCAAAACCGGTAATATCCGCACCCGAAAGTCGTCCAGCACGCTCAGCTCCTGCACCCCCGCGCCTTCCTTGCCCTTCTGGAACTCGTCCTCGGGCAGGGGCAGCAGCCGGACATCGCTGGGCACCTCGGTGGAGTAGACGACGGGGATGCCGGAGGAGACGCCGAGGAGGCGGAGGCGGCGGCGGACGGCCCGCGCGAGGGGGTCGTAGCTGGGGAAGTCAAATTAGTGGAACGAGCAACGCAAGGAGGAACCGAAAAAAACGGGCCGAAGATGAAGGGGTGAGCAGTAGTAAGAAGGCGGGAACGCACACCGTCGCCGAGATATCACTAATTTGTATCCGCGTGGGGTCGCATTTCGCGCCGGCGCCCATGGAGGAGAAGACCTTGGGGAGCGGAGAGATCAGCGTCATCGTCAAGAATTGAAACGGGGAGTGGGAGCAAGCACCTTAATCCCCTTCTCATGGCAGTACTTCAGCAAATCGACCTTGGTCTGGATGTTATCGATAGCGTCCACCACCCAATCGGCGCCCTCCAGCAGTCGCGCCCCATCCGCCCCGTCCCGCCAAAGCTCTATCCGCTCATCCACCTCGGCCCAACGTGCAATTTGCTTGAGGGTCCGCGCGAGACAGCGGACCTTGGGCGTGCCGACGTCGGGTAGGAGCGCGGCGGCATGCCTGTTGAGCGAGGAGAGGGTGACATAGTCGAAGTCGACTATACGAATTTTTGAGATGCCTCTGAGGGAGGTGTAAGCTTCCGAGTCGGAAAATGTGAAGGTAGGAGGAGGGAAGGGTGAGATTGTAGCGCGACCTGGGCGGCACTGTACGTCTCCCGTAGGATATTGCACGTTGAGCGGGACGGTGCATTGGGGGGTCGCGTCTGGCCGCACTGATGCACGACTGCTTGGCGAAAAGCTGCTTCAGAGTCGGGTATTCGCCAGCAGGTACAGAGTGAGCCTGTGCCCCGCTGCCCGCCGTACCCCTCGCAATCCCAGACGTGGTTTCGGGGATCCTGAGATGTTCTTTACGCATTCAAAATAAGACTCACGACCGCACAAGCATGACCGCCGCCCAGCTGCCCACCCCTCCGCACCCCACAACAACCACAGTTCCCTTGCGAATCTTGGCCATTGAATCCTCGCCAAAAAAAGCATAGTTCCGCGCCAGCTGTTCTCGTATCAAGTCCTCGTCGTACGCAAGCCCAGAAGTGGGCGTGGAGGTGCCCTCTGTCGGGTTCTTGCTCCCGTCTAACGGAAGCTTGCCTGCGGGGCCACTGGCAGCAGAGGAGATGGAGCGTAATATGTCTTGGTTAAGGTCCTTGCGCCGAGAGCGTTTGGAAAAAGTGGTGTAAAGGGAGATAAGACCCGCAGTGGTGGCGGTTGCGGCTACAGCGGTGGCTACGAGCTGAGCGCGGTGCGAGTGCAGCAGTCTATCCAGTTCAATCGCCATTGGCGAGGTGGAGTTGGTCGGAAAAGTGACGCGGCCATGTGATCCGATTGAAACGCGTCCTCGCTTGAATGCGTCCACCCTCAAAAAAGCGGTTTTGGATGTGAGAGCAAAGAAAGAGTATTCAGACAAAATCTACAACATGTATCTACACGCGCGCTTAGTTGAGTGCCCGCCAAAACAACGGCGAGCACCGTAAGCCCAGAGACCAATCGGCAAGGTGGCGCGTTATCCTCTGGGATCTCTTCCACAACAGACACCAGAGCAACAAAACTCCCAATTCCATCGCCGACAGTCGTAAGCTTGAAGTTAAAGCTGTGGTCGGCGGAGGATCACGCAAGAGCAACCGTCCTACCACGGCCACCAGTGGCACTGGGGTGCCCGCAACCAGCCAGATCATCGCGCGCGTCCACCAGCGTCTTCGACAACCCGCCCGCGGGTGAATCTCAGCCTTGGAAGCATGATTGCAAGACGTATCTCCACAATCGTCTCGGCAAGCCGAGGCACTCTGCAAGAGCGCTGTGGGCGGTCAGTGACTCCCCTCCTAGGTTATCATCAAGACGCGGCCAGGAGTGAGTGTAACGGCGACAGCGCCCGCCAGAGATTCTTCCTCTTGGTAACGAACGGTCTGGGGGCCTGCGGGGTGATTCGGATTGGGTATGCGGACTGGGATCACGGTACCGCGAGCCAGGGAGCGCTAGGGAGCACATGGATTAGTAGCCGTGAATGGCATGCGACGCACCGGTAAGGCCGCCGTCGAGAGCGAGCACTGGTGGAACCGTTAGTCAAAAGAACTTCGGGGAATCCGAGGGGACTTACAAGGGAGGCGAAAGTGGGGGTCCATGGAAGTCAAGAGCAAGAGGCTCCAAAGAGGCCGACTATTTGTTCCAACAAACAAGTGGGAATGGAGGCGGAGATTGAAAAAGAATCTGCGAGTGAAACACTCTCACCTTGGATGCACGCATCCTTCCCATTTCGCAGATCGCAGAGAGTACGGAAACACCATAATTATAAAGATGGTAATACAGACAGACGGTACAACAGAGAGTAGAAAAGCAAACCAAAAATGATACATATATCCTCTATAGTATAAAGCGCGTCCACAAATGCAGCTCAGCCGGAGCACATCAAACAGTCCTCCTTGTTCTCGAGCGCACAGTACATTTTGCCTCCTCCAGCTCGCGCTCCTTGAGCTTCAGGAGCGCAGCCGCAAAGTCGGGGTCCGCCTCCGCCATCTCGGCAAGCATCGCGTCTGCCTCGTCGGACTCGGCGGTGGGCGCCGGGGCGACGAGGGCGGCTTTGATAGGCGTGGCGAGGGCGGGGGAGAAGCGGAGGGGCTCGGGTGAGAGGGACTCCTGCTTGATTGCGACGCTCGACTCGCGCGACGCCGGTGGTGGTGTGGCGGGCGACTGCTCGCGCGAGGAAGAGGAGGTGGGGGACGAGGAGGAGGAGGACCAGGACGCGGTGGTACTCCGGATGAGAGCGGGGACCGTCGAAAGTGCGGGTACGGGCGCTCCGCCGGCCTTGAGCGCAGCCTTTGCCTTCGCCGCGTTCGCATTCTGCACCTTCACGTCGTCCAGCACCTTCTTGTCGACCGTGAACTGGATCGCCGCCGCTGCCGGCTGCGTCCGCAGATAATACATCCCCGTCTTCAGCCCGGCCTTCCACCCATAGAAGTGCATGCTCGTCAGCTGCCCCATCGTCGGCGCCGACAGATGCACATTCAGACTCTGGCTCTGGCAGATGAACGCGCCGCGGTCCGCCGCGAGCTCGAGGATCCGCTTCTGGCTGATCTCCCACACCGTCTTGTAGATCGCCTTGACGTCGTCAGGGATGGTCGGGATGTTCTGCACGCTGCCGCGGTGGGCGATCAGCATGTTCTTCATGTCTTCGTCCCACAGCCCGAGGTCAACGAGCTCCCGCAGCAGCCACGGGTTCACGACCTGGAACTCGCCCGAGAGCACGCGCCGCGTGTAGATGTTGCTCGTGTACGGCTCGAAGCACTCGTTGTTCCCGAGGATCTGGCTCGTCGACGCGGTGGGCATTGGCGCGGTGAGGAGCGAGTTGCGGAGGCCCGTCTTTGCGATCTTGGCCTTGAGCGAGTCCCAGTCCCAGAGCGAGCTCGGGGTGACGTTCCACATGTCGAATTGCAGCTCGCCCTTGGACGCAGGACTGCCTTCGTAGGTCTCGTACGGCCCATCCTTCTCCGCCAGCTCCGCACTCGCCTCGAGCGCACCGTGATAGATGGTCTCGAAGATCTGCTGGTTGAGCTGCTTCGCGGCGGCCGACTCGAAAGGCAGGCGCAGCGCGAGGAACACGTCTGCGAGACCCTGAACACCGACACCGATGGGACGGTGGCGCATGTTCGAGCGCCGCGTCTCGGGAATGGGGTAGTAGTTGACGTCGATGATGCGGTTGAGGTTGAAGGCGACGACCTTGGTGATATCGTGCAGGTGTTGGAAGTCGTACTTGCCGTTCGAGACGAACCGCGGGATAGCGATGGAGGCGAGATTGCAGACGGCGGTCTCGTCGGGGGCGGAGTACTCGATGATCTCGGTGCAAAGGTTGGACGACTTGATCGTGCCGAGGTTCTTCTGGTTTGATTTGGCTGAACGACAGTCAGTTACTACGGTCAGCGGAAATAAAGGAAAGTGGCGTACAGTTCGCGGCGTCCTTGTAGAGCATGAAGGGACCGCCAGTTTCGATTTGAGCCTCGAGGATCGCGTACCAGAGCTTCTGTGCAGGGATCGACTTGCGCGCGCGTCCCTCCTTCTCGTACTTTTCGTAAAGCGCCTCAAACTCGGCGCTGTGCACTTCGTGCAGCCCAGGAGCCTCGTTGGGGCAGAAGAGCGACCAGTTCTCATTTGCCTCGACGCGCTTCATGCTGGGGCAGGTGTCAGTGCTGTATACCAAGACGAAGGAGGAATTCACTTACAATAGATCAGGAATCCAAAGCGCAAGGAAGAGATCGCGGGCGCGCATCTGCTCTTTGCCGTGGTTCTTGCGGAGGTCGATGAACTCGAAAATGTCGGAGTGCCACGGCTCGAGGTAGATGGCGAACGCGCCGGGACGTTTGTTGCCGCCCTGGTCGACGTATCGGGCGGTGGCGTCGAATGCGCGGAGCATGGGCACGATGCCGTTCGAGTAGCCGTTGGTACCGGCGATGTAGGAGCTAGAGGAATTGTTAACTGAATGTACACGACAATGAAGAGTGTACGCACCCGGTAGCACGGATGTTATGGATGCTGAGACCAATCCCGCCAGCGCTCTTGCTGATCATTGCACAGTTCTTCAGCGTGTCGTAGATGCCTTCAATAGAGTCCTCCTTCATGCAGAGGAGGAAGCACGAGCTGAGCTGCGGCTGCGGTGTCCCGGCATTGAAGAGAGTGGGAGTGGCGTGCGTGAAGTAACGCTCGGACATGAGATTGTAGGTCTCGATGACACGGTCGAGGTCGGAGCCGTGTATGCCGACGGCGACGCGCATGATGAGGTGCTGGGGCCGCTCGACGACACGGCCATCGATACGGAGGAGGTATGAGCGCTCGAGGGTCTTGAAACCGAAGCTGAGGAAACAACGTCAGCAAAAAGTAATCAGTGGAGCCTGAATGCGCACTAGTTGTAGGTAAAGTCGCGGTTGTAGATGATCGCGGCGTCGAGGGTGGCAGCATTGGCCATCACGACGTCGTAGGTCTCCTTAGAGATGAGGGAGGCTGGTCGCCCGGTCTTGGGGTTGACTGGGGCACGGTATGAGAAGACGGAATGAATGTACGACGGCACCACGCACCAAAGTTGTAAAGGTCACCGATGACCGTCGAAAAGCTCTTCTTTGTTTCCTTGTGCAGGTTCGAGATGGCGATGCGAGCGGCGAGAATGGCATAGTCGGGGTGCTTCGTAGTCAGGTAGGCGGCTTTTGAAGGGTGTCAGCTTGGAAGAAGAATCTACAACGGGGGAGCTACCTGTCTCAGCAGCAAGGTTCTGAGAAAAGGATGAGCGGGAAAAGGAAACGAGACACAATAACACGCACGTCGAGCTCCATCGTCGTGATGCCGTTGTAGACGCCCGCGACGACCTTCTGGGTGACCCTGGCCTTGCCATTAGCGAGTGGCAGCGGCAAATAGAATGAAACGCACTCTATCGGGTTCACATAGTTCTGGTCGAGCCCATATATGAGCTTCTCGATGCGAGTGGTGATCTGGACGATGAGTGGTCAGCAAACGGCGCGACAACGCGCGTTCAAAGGACTGACCTTGTCGAAGAACACTTTCTCCTTCCGTCTAGAGCACAAGAAAAGTCAGTAAGACGCGATTTGACGCGTTCAGCGCGTCCAAGCCACCACGTACCCGTCTGCGAAAAAAAGTCGCGTCAGCGAGCTCAGACTTGGATAGCAGCATGGAATGGGAGGAGCTCACTTCGCTTGTACACAAAAGCCATGGCAGAGATGGGGCGGATGAGGCGGGGAGGAGATGGGGAGTGGGGGGAGATGGAGGTGGAAAGTAAAGAAAGGGTGATTACAAAACGCGTGTCACGGCGGACTAATGAGATCACAGTCTGTCACGCCCATCAATCTGTAAACGAACGCTGGATATTGTGTAGCTCTTCCAACAGAGGGTGAAATAATCCAGGAACCTCTGAAACTATGTTGGCTCCTCCATTGCGCGTCCATGGGTAGTTTGGCGCGCTCTGGTGCTGCTCGCCCCCGTCTACCAACCAAACCTCAATTACACAGTGTTTATGCTTGAGGACGCGTTTGATCCTTCGGGTCCGCCATCCTGACTCCGGCTTTCTCAAGCCTTTGTTGCATCACACCACCGCGAATGGGCCTCCATCTCTACGACGAGAGTCCGAGTTGGCCCAGTGAGCAACGCGGACGACTGGGACCACCACTGGCTATCTTTCGTGCTGGAATTCCTTGCGTGGTCTGGGCGGAAGACGCACTCTCTGTCGTCCATCGCGTTCCCACTGGCCTATTTGATCTGCAACTACTTGTACCGGACGACAAAGTCCCAGAATCAGTTAATGCTCTCTGCGGAAGCCTTCCATATCGCGTGATAGCGGGCGGGGACGACGAAGACTCTCATTGGCGGGATACGCGACTTTACAACCCAGATCGTCCACATGCGTTCAAACTAGGGCCGACTGACACTGTTGTGCTATCGCATATAGAGCCGAATGTGGCGTACGAACAGGTGAGCAAAACCTCGACTGAAGAGAATGAGCTCGTCTAGATTCTTTTGCACAGGAAGCGCCACGACGGATCCTGGTACATCGGGCCTCGACATTCCACTTCGACGTGAACGACGCTTCGAGGACGATGCTCAACCCAGATCCTCCTGACCCAGATTTCGCTCCTCTGCGTTTCCCCACCGTCTCTGCCTTCTTGGATTCCACAGTGGACACGCTATACGAGCCCCCCGTCCCCATGCAACACTTGAATTTTCGAATGCATCTACGAGTCTGTGTGGGCTATATTACTCTCTACACGCTCTCCGACCAAGGTATTATGTTCGTTACCGACCCGGAAACAAACGAGCCTGTCCTTCTTCCCCGCCTTTTCGAAGTACTGGACGCAGCCAAGGAAGAGAACAGGCCGACCCTTATCCGCCACTTTTTGCGTCTCCCACAGGGTGCATATGAGGTCTGTGCGTTGGAGCGGCAGGCCCTCAAAGCAGCCCGCTTGTAAGCTGTGAACAGCTATCTCTCTTGCCCGACACTCACTCTCGTTAGTGAACGCCTCGGGCTATCATACAACCCACCCCGACAAGATGGGCCGTCCGTCGCGGGTCAATACGGCTGAGCCTCGACAGACTCCGTAGGTTTCCATCTGCTGCTTTGTCATTTCACTCATTCAATCCTAGTTATTTGGTACGAAACAATCATAATAAACTCTCCATTCAGTGGCGTGCATTGGCCTCGATAGCCGGGAAACTCCTTCGCTAAGTGTCTTGCAACTTGCTTGACGTTGGGACGACTTAGAGAGCGCTACATTACTTACAATGAATATAATAATACTACACATTCACTAGATATATATCGAGTCGCGATTCACACAATTCCTTCGGCTGAAAAGTTGCATCTAACTCAGTCTGCACTGACCCAGCGGTTAACGCGGAGCAACGGGTATTCAACACTGCTCGGTTTGGCCGGCTCAGCCAGGCTTTAAGCAAGACCCAACAGGGACTTGAACTGCGCAAGATGAGATACAACCTAATAGCGGACAAGTTTTCTCGCTAATGGTTTGTAGCTTGCCAACGCACGCCACTGGACGGAAAGCGTATTATGATTGTTTCGTATCAGATAACTGCGAGTGGATCAGCGAGAAAAAAGGCAAGGAAAGTTCAGAGAGGGACATACGGAGTCTGTTGAGGTTCACCAGCACCAGCAGGTTCTGTAAGACCCAGTCGGCGGGCTCGGGCATCGTATGGGATGCTTGCAGGCGGTTGATATTGTAACCAAGATGCTGCCTAGTGAAAAGAGTGAGAAGTAGACCAAAGCGACCGACCGGTACTCACAAACGAGCCGCTTTGAGCGCCTGGCGTTCCAACGCGCAGGTCTGGAACGCACCATTGGGCCCGCCGATGAAGTTGCGGATTACCAACGGCCTATTCTCTTCTTTGTTTGTTTCAAGTACCTCCAGGACGCGGGGGAGGAGGACATGTCCGTGCGTTTCCGGGTCAGTTACCCAAAGGGTGCCTTTGTCGGAGAGTGTGTAGAGCCCAATATAACCTATGCATGTCGCTAGGTGCATTCCGTATCTGAAGTGTTGCATTGGGACAGGGGGCTCAAAGAAAATGTCGACTGTTGAATCCAAGAAGGCAGCAACGGTGGGGAAACGCAGAGGAGCGAAAGTGGGATCAGGAGGATTTGGGTTGAGCATCGTCCTCGAAGGATCCTTCATGTCGAAGTGGAACGTGGACGCCCGGTGAACGAGGATCCGGTGTGGCGCTTCCTGTGCAATACTTGAGATTAGAAGCTATTTCTTCCCAAAGTTTCGCTCACCTGTTCATTGGCCACACTCGGCTCTGTATGGGACAACACAACAGTGTCTGTCGGCCCAAGTTTGAACGCATGTGGACGATCGGGATCGTAAAGTCGCGTATCCCACCAATGCGAGTCTTCATCGTCCCCGCCCGCTATCACGCGATATGGAAGGCTTGCACAGAGAGCATTCACTGACTCTGGGACTTTATCGTCTGGTACGAGGATTTGCAGATCAAATAGGCCGGTAGGAACGCGATGCACGATGGAGAGTGCATCCTCCGCCCAGACCACACACGGAATTCCAGCACGGAAGATCGCGAGGGGTGGTCCTAGTCGTCCACGTTGCTCACTGGGCCAACTGGGACTTTCGTCGTAAAAATGGAGGCCCATTGGCCAGAGCTTGTTTAGGTCGTTGTGGGTGGTTGAAAACGCGTTCGATCAGTGATGGCAACATTGTTGGCAGGGTCCGGTCTCCCCCCCGCCACCCCGACACGGCGGAGCGCCGAGTCCTGAACCTTATTTGTGAGGTGACTAATATTTCAGGGAAATCCGCACACGGTTTCCCTTTTCATCCACCTCCCTGACCTTGCCAACTTCTTGGTTTAGTCGCTGGGCTCAAAACCCTCACAGATACTAGTAGCTCAAATCCAATGGCTGTCCTCAGGCTTGCCTCTTTCGGGTTCGCCTCTTTGGAACTGGAGTGCCGTCAAGAGTCAAGAAACTGCCAGTCGAGTCTCTTGCCCTTTCTGCCTGCGCCAGACATCCGGGGAGGAAATCCACGATCCCTCGGTGGTCGTTAGTATTTAACACCTAATATGTGGTTCATTCTGTGATACCTCGGAGCCCACCGGGACGCCACAACCACTCGAGTCATTCTGCACTTAAACTGGTCCTTCCGAGCCTTCCCTCTAAATTGCCTCTCCCCTCCGGCCGACGATTCAACGGCTGCCCGTGGATGCTCGGGGTCCCTGTCTGTTGCTATGCTTTAAAAGGGGAGACGTTCCGGATTTTCCTGACTTTCGCCCTCCCCGAAACACCCAAATGAGTCGACCTCCCCCCGCAACTAAGCCCTTGTCGCGGAAGCGGACTCAGTCCGTTGATCTCGATGAAGGCCCCTCAACCAAGAAGCCCAAGGTGTTGGCTCCCTCGCAGTCCTTTGCGGATGTACTCGGGGAAATGCCCCCCAACGGTAAGTATCTTAGCCTCCAGTCGTGGCTTTCGGTCGATGTTCCCGTATCTTATCAATGCTACTAGACTCGACTTTGGCAGGTCCCCACCCACCTGTCGCAATCAATCCCAATCAGCACGTCGGTCAGTTTTCCATATCTCGTCCTCGGCCATCGGTCTTACACGCATCGCGTCCAGTCTTCCAGTATGTTGACGCGCGCCAACACGAGCACAATTCAGATGTTGGTCTCTTATTCGGTGTTACCAAAGTATGCACTATTTCTCTCGGATTTCCATTGGTACTGACACATCACAGGCTGGAGTGAGGATTCTCGTACACATTCTGAACCTCTCGACGATTCCCCGTCGACACAATTCGGGGATTGAAAACCTTTTGGGCCACTACAAGGTATGTTTCCTTCTAACTTCTCGCCGCAACATTTGCTCACTTGGGTCCAGATCACGGCAATGAAATGGCTTGTACTTCCGGTGGGGAATTATCGCCTAGTCGATGACGCCGCAAAGCTTTCGCACAATCAGACTGAGGTCGCGATCACGTACGTTGCGTTCTCGTTCGTATTCCTTTATATGTCAACCGAGTCCTTTTACAGCCATAATACGCTTCGTACCCTGAAGGATCCCCCGCAGGATAATGCGGCGTTGAGGATACTTAGCTTTGATATCGAGACCAGAATTGAGCCGAGCATGCTCTTTACGGAATTTCACGAGACCGCCAAAGTGGCTGTGATTCAGATTGGAAACATTGTGCAGATAAACGGTCTGTTACTCGGTTCAGGTCAGAGAAACTTCAGCTGATATCTACCGCAGGGGACGAGAAACGATCTTATCGGACTATTTTCACGCTCGGCGGTTGCGCTGACATCGAGGGTACAAAAGTCAACACATTCCCGGACGAAAGGTCAATGCTGTTAGCGTGGAGAGAGTTCGTCGTTGCGTGCGATCCCGAATTGATTACTGGACACAACATCGCGAAATTTGATTTCGTTTACCTCCTTCTCCGAGCGGAAGTACTTGGCCTCGTGGGTTTTGCGTGCCTAGGCAGACTCAAAGGTATATCTGACTCCCGCATTCTTCAAACTAGCGCTGATATCAGATTCCAGGCATCAATGCGAGAGCCCTCAAGGTATCCCGCCGTACCCCGCGGCTTTGGAAAGATGCTCCAGTTTTGGCCGGTCGTCTCCAGCTTGACACCTACCAGTATATCGAAGGAAAAAACCATCGACAGGGTATTATCGGCAAACCATGCAGCCTGAACAGCGTCTCCTGGGAATTCCTCCAGGCCCAAAAAGAGGATATCCATTACACGCAGATTAACAGACTTCAAGACGGTAACGACGACACTCGTCGGCAGCTCGCTGTTTACTGTTTGAAGGTGTGGTTGAATACGATTCAAAACTTGCATTCTAATGTTTTTCCTAGGACTCGCATCTGCCTCTTCAATTGCTGTTTTGCGATGGGCTCAAATGCCTGAAGGAGGCTGTCGAAGCCGCTCGGGAACCGCAATATGTACATCTTCCTTTCAGTGATTTCTTGCGGATGGGGAGGAACCAACCGAACCGTTGATTTTATTTCGTTCAACTTGAAGTACTTGTATCTAGCAATGACTTGGCATTTTCAGAACCCCACGGGCTGTTCGACTTGCTATTCGCAGCTCAACCCTTGTAAATTTTTACGCTTGGTTGATAATCGTAAGCTACTATATCGAGCAGACCCATAAATGATTTCGCGTCTCTGCGTTTGCAGCTAGCTCGATGGATAAACGAAGAAGCATAAATTCGATACACACTGGGAGTAGGCAGCGACCGAGCCATCAGTGAAATCTTTGTACATGTTGTTTGATGAGGCTTCCCTGCCTGCCAGAGGACTAGTGATGCCCCGGCATTTTTGAGGCTCTGTGCCCCCGGTGCGCCCAAAACTAAGACAGAGGATGTGGTTTGACTTCAGACTCGACAGATTGGTTAGGACAGAATTTTATTACTCAAAATAATCATATTTTTTACACCTCGGCACCTGCGCCGTGCTCAAGGCAGGCTAATTCGGCTTAACCAATCTATAGATTAATATAATAATATGCCTGTGCCGGTCAGCCGAACCCACTCCGGGGAGCTCGTGTGCCGACAGACGCCGGATGGTATGGGCCGTCATCAAATCTGTTACGGGTGTGACGTCGGAGTGACTCCACGCGTCAAAACGGCCGCCTCGACCACTCCCGACGCGACGGGATCTGGAGGAGGGTGGGGACAAGGTTCGTCTCCAGCTAGTGTGTCTATGTCACGTCCCTGAGACCCTAGAGTGATTTTTAGCTTTAAATCTCGGGTCTACACGCACCAAATACCCCGTGCGCAAGACTGCGCTACTACCGTACCATGGCCAGCGGGAAGAAAACAACGCCGTCAAATCGACGCAAGGGCCCCACTGCCGCCCAGCGAGCCGCAAGATCGCGCAACCTGCACGGAGACGACAAAGAAAATGACCCACCTGTGCCAACACCTTCCCCTGCCCGGAAACGTCGTCGAACACCAAAGGACTTGAACCAGGACTACCGGAACCTTCAGCGAAAAGTCAAGCACATACAGAACCGTGAAACCAAGCTTCTGGTTGAAGTTGCGGCGTTGAAGGTGTCGGATGTGTCTGTCAAGCGTACCGCCCATCTCGCCTCCGCCCGGATCGCAGAATTGACCCGAATGGTCGAAGAATATGCCGTGGAGCGCTGCAAAGCAACGGTGGACAGCCAGGCAGCCCTTGCCGAGACCCAGGAAACAATTACGCCGCTTCGGAAACAGATTAAATCCCTCAAACAACGGATCAGGCGGTCCATTCGGAGTGTTGCGCGCACGGTTGCTCGAGAGCGAAAAAAATGGAGTACAGTCCGCGTTACCAAGAGGGGTGTCTATACCGTTGAGGTGCGGAAGCTGGCACGTCTCATGGCGGGGAATGGGTGTACGCCAGATAAAGTGGGCTCGCTCATGGAGCAAATGGGGGATTTCTTCGGTATTCACGTCACCAGGGCCATGAGCGGGAGGACCGTTCGTCGGGCTGTTCTTGAGGGTGGTGTTGCGGCGCAGGTGCAGGCGACGTACGAGCTGATGAACACGACAGGTGTGTACCTCTTCGTTGAATTGAATCGGACTAATCAGCGGCAGGTGTAACGATTAGCGCGGACAGCACGTCAAACCGCGGAATAAACATCGAGTCGGCACACATGGCGCTTCGCGTCCCCGATTACTTGTCTGGAAAATTGGCCACTGGCCTTGAGGCCACCCCGAAAGTCCGCTTTCTTGGCGTCGATAAGACAGTGGACCACACCAGCGCGGAGTCGGTCCGAGGATGGTCCGAACGTGTCCAGGACTTTTGCGACATTTTCAACCGTAGCCCGCTCGCGCAACGCCTGGCACGCCAGTACGGAATCCGTGACTTCCTGCGAATTTTGAAGGGGATGAACGGCGACCACGCAGCCAATGAGAAGAGCACAGCGAGGGGACTACAAGACCTTAAGCACGACGCCAGTATCGAAGATCTTGGGGAGGACGCGCTGGCGGGAAAAGCCTACATGGAGTTGGTTGACTACCTCGGTGCTTGGAACGCCAGGAAAATTGCGGAGGCTGGTGGGGTGGAGGGATGGAATGCGTTACCGGCAGCGGAACAGGCCAGACGCGATGGGCAGATGATGAAGGAGATCGTTACGGTCCTGGGAAAGGAAGCGTACGATGCGCTGTCGCCCGAGGACCGCCGCCGCCTTGATCTCTTCATTTGGGGTGGCTGTTGCATGCACAAGGACTTGAATAGCTTCAAGGGGGGCAACGTGGAGATGATGCTCGAGTGGAAGCGTCTTGGCCTCGAAGGTCCCGCCCTCCTCGCCAACAAACACAACGCGTCGGTTCTTCGCCACGTCCTCGAGCCTTCTTTTCCCAGGGATGCGGTTCTCACAGATGAACAGTTCAAAGCCTTCGAAGCGTCAACTCGGGGCGGTGTCAAAGCTTGCGCAATTGCCGGCGCAATTTTCAACAACAAGGACGATAAAAAAGGCCAGGGTGACCGCCATGTCGATTGGATGTCAAACAAACTCGGCCGACGACACTTGCGCTTCCCCGACACCAGCAACACGCGCTTCGGCAGTTATGGAGACGCGTCCGCGGAAATGGTTACACATCTCTCGCTGTACAAGGAGAATGTGGGCGTCATCCAGTGGTCCAAGAAAATTCCATCCCTCACCAACATTGAGAAGAACCTCGGTGTTGCCCTCGCCGATCCCTGCACCATCACCGAATTCGTGGCCATGACCATCTATCAGAACTGTATCACCCACCCATACATGCGACAAGTGCGGGGACCAGGAACAGAGAATATCAACCTTCTGGATCTCGGCCCATTACACCTATCTTTGCGCGACCACATTCAATCAATCCTCGACAATCCTGACCTTATTTTTGGATCCGACGCGTCGTTTGTAACGGCCACGCTTGACGGCAAGCCATGGTTCAAGCCCGACGCGATGGAGGAGGTCTTCCGGTTGATACCATCGCTTCCACACATCCGGAAGATCACCCTCGCATTTTTCCGCGGCGCATTAGTTACGTGGGTCCGCTTCAGCGTGGAATTCGCGCCGAGCGGCCTGATTGATTCTTGTACGGCGACGGAACGTCAAGAAGCTTGGATGCCGCCTACCAACGACGCGAACGAGGGCGGCCTTGGTGGATACACCGTCGCCGTTCGCAACAAGCCGTGCCTCACGCTGCATCAGTATAATGCGCGTGCGATGTTCCAGCGGAACGATACCCAAGCTTTCATGGATGCGGTTCTCGCACCTGAAGACCACGCCTATATCATGCGCGAAGCGCGGCGTATTGACGCCAGCGGAGTGGAAGCAGAGAAGCGCCGTCAGATTGTTGACTTCCGTATTCAAACCGCGCAGATGAACAAGGACAAGGCAGAAGCAAAGGTAAAACGGAATGCGGACATCCTCACAGAGCAGCTGGACCGCCCACTGGTGTCCCTTGCAGACATGAAGACCCTAACCGTGCCGAAGCTCGTCGACCAGCTCAATTCGTACCGCGCGCGAGGTGTGCCAAACATCAAGTTAATCAGTCATTTGCAGTACAAGGCCGACAAGTTGGAGGCGCTAGAAGCGGCGTATGAGTGGTACCGTGTCAACGGCAGCCCTACTGTGTTGCCTGGGATGCCCACAGTGGTTCCGCAAGTCGTTGAGGACTGGACGCCGGAGGAAGACATCGAGATGGAAGAATAGCTTGGAAATAGTGTCTAATATTTCAATTACGGTTACCTAATGTATGTTTACCTTCAGTATAATTGTTTCGACCTATTCTGCACCCAAAACGACTGAAAACAAGCCAGGTAGTCGAAAGTAGGTTGAGGTTCAAAGTGCGGCGCGGTTTGATGTGGCTGTGTCGCTTGCCGACGGCCCATCTGATCTCGGTCGCTGCCCACTCCCATACACACTTACACCATGGAAAGTCAACATATAGAAACAGTACATATCACGATCGTTAACGTCAGTACCAGGGTGAAGGGACGGTGGGAGCATCATCCAGACCCTGCCACGGAGAAGATCGCACTTTGAAGAGTGGAGTGTGCATGAGCTGAACGTCGAGACCGTCCTCCACGAAAGCTTGGATACTGGGAAGGATGTCGAGCGTCATGAACCTATTGAAAGAGACCTTGACACGTTTAAGTTTGGGTTCGGGTCCGCCTGACATGCGGGCGGTAATAAACCGGAGAAGTGCCTTGTCCGACACGTCTGTGCAATAGTCGAGGCGAAAAAATTCTAGCGCCGGACAAGGAGCCTCTGCTTCCCCCAGAAGCGCCAACAGATCGTCGTCGAGACAGGTCCTTGGCGGGGCACCGGGCTGAGGTCCGACGTTGGCGGGGATGTCGAAAATCGTCAGTTGCTTCAGTGTGTCCGGCAAGGTGCGTAGGCTGTCGAGTAAAGAGGATTTAGAGAATGTGTTGCTGCTGACATGGAGACACTCCAGTCGTGACCACCGGGCGAAGAATGGAGCTAAAGACGCAGGGGTGGGGGCGGCAGCCTGTCCATAGAGGCTAAAGTCTTGTAAATCAGGCAGTGAGAGTCGAGCCAGAAGAAGTGCGAGAGTGGGCTCCACGACCTCGCACTGCAACACAAGAGTATGAAGGTGTTTTAATTCGATCGTTGGCCCGGGACTCTGGCCGTCGACATCCACTGGTGGATCATTTACAGACAGCTGGCATGTCCCGAGCTTAGGACAGCGACGGAGAATCTGCAACACGCTATCGCTGGTCATCGAAGTCTCCCATGTTTGCCCGCTCATCTCCAGGACAGTCAACTGGTCCCATCGAAGCGGCAGGTCTCGACTGATGGAGTTGCACCCCGCAACGCGAAAGCTGAAGATGCGTGGGGCCCGGAGCATCTCGAAGCGCTCGAGCTGCATCCCTGGCGAAGGGAAGCGATACTCGTGTTGGAGTTTTATAGATTCCAGGAGCGGCACATCCCTTTCCGTGAGATGCGAAAGGGAATCGAAAGCTACGGGAGACAGTGTGAACTCGATATGTTGCCAACGAGGGGCGAGTGGAATGAGCGCCGGAAGGAAAGATGTAGCCGACTCGGAGGACTCCGGGGCATTTTCTGGGCGACTTTGGAGTGAAATCGAGAGGGGGGCAGTGGCCAGAGCGACCAAGCCACATTTTAACGCCCTCCAAGCGCTGTGCGGCTTTGCCTCCGGCGAGGGCAGGATCGGGAGCATACGGCTGCTGGGGTTCAACTATATGAATCCTGGCCCAAAGGCGCGGCGTGGAGTATGCGATTGCTCTCCATGAGCTGCAAACACGCCCAAGGAGAACGGGCGCTTCCGACGCGCTCATGACACAGTTTCGGTGGGAGGGAGCACAGGCAAGGAAGATTTCCTGGAGTACGTCCAGCGGGAGTCTGCGAGCAGGAGAGAGGAGTGCCTTGTGGGCGTCCACGTAGGCAGCCAAGCTCTCGTGCTCTTGCGCCAGCTTATCGAGGGCCTCTTGAAGGTCGGCAATTTCAGTGTGAAGAAGGTGCAATCGGAGGGTAGGTGCGACGAGAAGAGCGTTAATCGCGGGAATCTCCTCGTCTGTAGGGCAGTAATTGGTCCCCAGCTGCGGGGTGAATGGGGAGGAGGCCATGGATGGCAGGAGGAAGCCGGAGACGGTTGTCACACTGCTTCCGTCGGGCGCTCGTTTAGGAGCACGGAATGAACGACAAGCAGGTTGGGGATGCCCGAGCGGAATATTTACCGTGTTAGGTCAACGAACTGAGATTCGGTGTATTTTCAAGGAAAAGCACACATATGAAGCGATACAATTATTTACATACTACGACTTCTGCTCGACCTCGGTAATGTCGACGATCTGTTCGTATCCCGGGTACGCGGGCAGGTTCAACTGGAACTTGTCTTCCAAGGTTCTGTTGTGTTGCGCATAAGCCACACGGAGAACCGAGGAGGGTATACAATAAAATTACCTCGGAACGAACCTACCCCCGAGAAAATGTTGGCCGCGGAACAGTTTTACGCCTGCCTTCGGTGCAGTCAAGCTTACCAGCACGTCGGGATTCAAACCAACGCCCGCCTCGTTTCCTGCCTCGACGTCCCAACCAGAGGGAATGTCGACGGATACGATGGGGAGACCTGACGCAGAAAGCATGGGGAGCGCCGCGTCGAATGGAGCGCGGATGGGGCCCTTGAACGAGAATCCAAATATTGCGTCGAGAACAACGTCGGAAGACTTGAGTGCCGTGCGCAAGGATTGCTCATCCTCGGGAAGTGTCGAGATGCTCATATTCTTGCACTGAGTGTGGAGACGCTTCGAAGATGAAATGAGCCATGAGCTGTAATACTGGCAAGCAACTCGAGGTACCTTATATATATCCTTGGACCCTGGCTGCAAACCATTAGAAAGGCATGCGTGTGATAATCGTACCGACCTTGGGCATGTATATCGTCGGCTTATACCCAAACATGGCTACAGAGAATTCAACCAAAGGCCCTTCATCTTGCACACTACTCACATAGATGGCGAGCAGCCACCAGCCCGTCGCCGCCTAGCAGATCGATTGAAGCGACAGGTCCTAGCGGTCGTCATCTGTCCTACCTTGATTCCCGGGACCACAGCAGACGAGTACACGAGGATACTTGTCAGCGCTGTAGGCTTTTGCGACAGTTTGCGCGCAGGCCAATCCCGCTAACTCCATCAACTGAATCCAAGGTCTGAGAAACTGACGTTGCGTTCAATTTGAAGTTCCAGCGCACCTGGTCCAGGCTAAAGGCTCCCGCAGCGCTCATGAGTTCGTCGTCGATCTGAACATCAGTATGAGGGAGCCTTTAGACGATTCCTCTCACTTGTTGCGCAATTCTCGCGGAGAGGTATCGGAGCGCCATCGTAGTTCACACACGGGTGATCACCGACTTTCGGCGCAGTCGAACTGCAGTCTTATTCCGCAGGTTTCGGATTGACATTCAACTGTGACGAAATGTAAGTTGATTTGCCAAATATTGTAAAGAAATTCAGAACATCTGAAAGACAAAGGACAAGTATGAGATTCAGGACCATTGAGATCTATGTGATACTCAAAGTATCGGCTTTTGTTTCGAAGCGCACCGAAACTCATAGTATCGGTTAGTGCCGAAACCGCGCCGAAAGGTAGCATTTCGGTTGCACCGAAATCGGGCCGAGCCCGCTTGCTTCCCATTTCAGCTCTACCGAAATGCCAGGTTTCGGTTCGCACTGAAACCAGAACTGAAACTTGGCATTTCAGCTGGACTGAAATTTGGGTTGAAATTTGGCATATCAGTTGTGCCGAATCCTCAACTTATTCTTCAGATTTCGGACACTCCCAATGCTTTTATTATACTTGGCAAATCGGACTGGATTTCGGCAGGGCCGAATGACAACCTGATACCTTGAAAATAAGTTTGCGGCTCAGCTGCGCCGAAGTTTGGTGATCACCGGTGTGTCAGGTTCAAGTTGTGTGGGTGACGTCATGCCGTGATTATTGCTGATGCGGATTCAAACTCCGCCACTCCTGCCATCCTCTTCCATCTTCCGTCTTTTCCTCCATCGCCCCGAAATTGGATCTGAAGCGCCCCGACGATTTGGAGTGCACTTGACAGTTTCTCAACAGCCAAGCTTCTTCATTCAATACTCTTCGTCACCTGCGAGCTCCTGCGAGTGGTCCCCGATCGGCGGCCGCGGCGCCTGTATCGCTGTTCGGAGACCCCGGACGTTCCTTTCTTGGCTGCCCTAGGTTACTTTTATGTTGCTCCTCCTTAAAAGAGTCCACAACTGAGCTTTCAACTCGATTGCTGTAATGCTCGCGAACAGATTCCATAACGTGAAATTAGACTTTCTCGCAACTGGACGACTTTGCTTGGATCTCTACTGCCCCCGCTTCGTGGTCCTACTGATAGTCTTCATGGGGAGACATTATTGCGCGAGCTGTCGGGCTTCTCCTCTTCTCCTGGCACGACTGACGTTCTTGAAGACGCGATCCGCACCCCAGACGCGCAAGTCGAACATTTGCATGTCCTTCTCTCGAACGCCGTTAAACAGCCATCTCCGACCGAACTCTGAGCGTCGGCGACTACTTTTCCGACGGGAATATCAGGGAATATAGAACCATAGAATCAAAGTAGCAACCCCGGAATGGCCGATCGTATAATCCTGGCTTTCCGCATCCAGCTTCATGCACTAAAAAAGCGAAGGCTTTGCTAATTGGGTTTGCGCTCGTGCGAACTTTGTCAAAATTGCGTTGAACAAAATCTCTGGCGTTGTCAAAGCGGGAATAATTCATGATTCACGCGGCGCCTCCAAGGCAAAGAGACCACATTTCCCGTCTCAACTGCTCCTTCGAACCGGGCTTCTTGTGAGCAGCGATCCAGTTCCCAATCCCATTTCGATCTGAAGATTACATTTCAGTCAACTGCAGTGATCTTCCCGGAGAAGCTGCCGGAATTCAAGATCACGCGAACTGCGTCCACGTTGCGCATAGTCGACTGCCATCTTTCCGGTGACCAGCTTCGGCAGTCAGCGTCTCCTGCGCCTTTGCATAAAGCGGCGAACACATATCGCTCCTGAACCCCAGGTCCTCCCCACTCGAGGGACAATGCGTGCATTCCTCAAACTCTTTTCTGCCTTGGCCGTCTGCACTGCTGTTCTAGCGCAAACGTCAGTTGACAGTTATGTAGCCAACGAGTCGCCCATCGCAAAGGCCGGGATGCTTGCAAACATCGGTCCCTCCGGCTCCAAGTCGCAGGGGGCGAAGGTGAGCGGCGGCTCGCTTTTCAAACCCAACATCATTCTCACCGGGAAACATTCACCAGGCCGGCGTCGTCATCGCCAGTCCCAGCACAACCAATCCCAACTACCTCTTCACTTGGACGAGAGACTCTTCCCTCGTATTCAAGGCCATCATCGACCAGTAAGTGAATCCGAAAATGGAACTGGGTGAAGTACCTGATTTGTTTTAGGTTCACTTCCGGAGCAGATACAACTCTTCTGGGACAGATACAAAACTTTGTAACCGCTGAGAAGATCCTGCAGCAAGTGTCCAACCCTAGTGGCACCGTGTCGTCGGGCGGCCTCGGCGAACCCCATGTATTTCTTATCCACTATTTTTGAACACACATTTCTGAACATCCCATCGCACAGTACAATATCGATGAGACAGCCTTCACGGCTGCCTGGGGAAGGTGAGAGACGCCTAAGTATGTAACTATTATTCTCTCACTGACATAAATATTTCTCGCAGACCTCAAAGAGGTGCGTAAAAGTGTAACTTGAGTACCGCGCACTGACCTCCTTTCAAGATGGACCCGCTTTGCGTGCGACGGCCATGATCGCGTACGCCAACTGGCTGCTAAAAAACTCAAGCGCTTCCAACGTTCTCTCCACTCTCTGGCCCACGATCAAGCTTGACCTCGACTATGTCGCCGCCGACTGGAACCAAACCACCTTCGATCTGTGGGAGGAAGTCTCTTCGTCCTCGTTCTTCACGACGGCAGTTCAACACCGATCCTTACGCGAGGGTGCTGCGCTCGCCACCGCTCTTGGGCAGACTTCGGTTGTCGCCAACTACAACTCGCAAGCCGCAAATATCCTGTGCTTCTTGCAATCGTATTGGAATCCGAGCCAGTCCTATATCACCGCGAACACTGGTGGAGGGCGATCGGGGAAGGATGCTAATACCGCCCTGGCGTCCATACACACCTTCGATCCCGCTGCTGGCTGCGTGCGTATTTTCTTTTCAATTCATGTGTTGGATACCGACATAGATGTTCTAGGACGCTACAACTTTCCAACCATGTTCCGACAAGGCATTGTCCAGCTTGAAGGTGTATGTCGACTCCTTCCGCTCCATCTACGCAATCAACAGTGGCATCGCATCCAACGCTGCGGTTGCAACTGGCCGTTATCCGGAGGACTCGTACATGGGAGGAAATGTAAGGTGTTCCTCTCCAACGACCAAACAATGTTGCTTACTTTCTCTCAGCCTTGGTACCTCGCTACCGCAGCCGTTGCCGAGCAGCTCTATGACGCCCTCATCGTCTGGAAGGCCCAAGGCTCGTTAAGCGTTACGTCCATCTCGCTCCCGTTCTTCCAGCAATTCCTGTCCTCGGTCGCGGTCGGCACCTACGCTTCCTCAAGTCCGACTTTCACCACCTTGACTGCCGCAGTCAAGACGTTCGCTGATGGCTTTATTGCTACCAATGCCAAGTATACGGTTCGTGGTGTTATTCTATTCGAAGACCTACCCGAGTATCTGAGAAATATCGTCAGCCCTCTGGCGGAGGACTGGCAGAGCAGTACAGTCGCAGCAACGGTGCCCCAGTCAGCGCCGTCGATTTGACTTGGAGCTATGCAGCGACCCTTACAGCATTCGGAGCTCGCGCGGGAATAGCGTCACCAGGATGGGGCGCAGCCGGACTTACTGTACCTACCACCTGCCAGACCAGCGGCGGAGGTGGAGGCGGCACTGGCGGCAGTGGTACGGTCGCCGTGACGTTCAATGTTGTTGCAACTACCGTTATCGGAGGTGGGTTTTGCTTAATTCGTTGGTTCGTTGCCTTGAACTCGCTCTTCAGAGGACATCTACATCACCGGAAGCGTCGGCTCACTTCAGAACTGGTCCCCCGACACAGCGCTCATCTTGTCGCCGGCCAACTACCCCACGTGGAGCAGTACGTCTCGTCTCTTCTCCTCTTGCCCACCATTCTGAATATGACCAGTCACCGTCAACGTCCCCGCCTCAAGCGACATTCAATACAAGTATATTCGCAAGTTCAACGGTGCGCTGACGTCCTGGGAATCGGACCCAAACAACGACTTCACCTCTCCCTCCGGGGGGTCTTTCATTCGCAATGGTTAGTCTCGTAGTATGTCATCCAACGCTTCATGATGACCGACCGAAACGCATAGATGTCTGGCGTTGAAGGGACTCGGTATTCCTCAAAATCTGTCCGAGATTTTTGTAACTTGTCTGCTTGTTTTCGACCCTGTGATTATCTTCAATGCATCGTGTATATATGGTCTGTATTCCCGTCACAATGACAATGACGGTCCCATTGCTCCGTCCCTTCCAACAGTAGTCGACGGTTGACCCCCATTCGAACCGAGTTGAGTTGGCAGGAAGCTGGTGTATTGAATATGAGAACTGGAGTGAAACCACTAAACGTCTCCTTCTTTTGAGGCTTTCTAAATTGAACCATAAATACGAACCGTGGGAAAACGTCGGGGTTTGAATGGGTCATCACACCGCCACACGTCAAACGCTCCTTGACCCGAACTTCTACTTCGTATCTCGCTTCCTCAGAACCATCCCTAGTCTCGCTGCGCCAGCGCCATAGACGTCTTCAGCTTACTCCTCGCCAGCTATATATACTCCATGGACTGCCTAGATGTCTGCTACAAGAAGATTGGTCAAACTCCCGCTCTTCTTAACGTATATCCACCGAACTTGAAGCCCAAGTCTCATCACCCTCGTTTGCCTGCTGTTGTCTACTTCCACGGCGGTGGCCTGACGGTGGGCAACAGAACTAGCTGGTTTCCGACCTGGTTGAAAGGTCAGCCAACATTCGTCACAATCTTGTCCAGTGTTTTGACCAAGCCGAAGCTCGCGTCGTCGAGGCCGGATTCTTGTTCATTTCCGCCGACTATCGCCTTCTTCCCAGCTGCACTCTGCACGATGTAATAGACGACATCAAGGATGTCTTCACGTTTCTGGCCCGGGATGATACCTGCTTCAAGACGGGCACAGACTGCCACTTCGGGGTCGATCCGACCTCTCTTGCTGTTGCAGGGTCGAGCGCGGGAGGACTATGTGCATATCTGGCGGCGCTATATGCCTCACCCAAGCCCAAGGCGGTGCTTTCGATGTACGGCATGGGCGGGCAATGCTTTGTTAGTATCCCCGAGCCGCTCATCTAGACCTTTCTGATCATCGTCAGAGCCATCGTTCCCTCACCCCCAAAAACGAGGTGTTCTTTCTCGGACGCGAGCTCCTAGACCCAGCAAAATTTACCGATTTCCTATACCCTCAATGCAACTCGCTAGAAACAATCACCGACTCCGCATTGGCCTACCTTCCCGCATCCCACCCGCAGGCCGGCTGGCCTGCAAACCCACGGATGCCTCTCCCGCGACTCTATCTCCAACTCGGCGTGACACTAGACTACTCTACCGGCCTCCACGAGCCCAGCCTCTCCGCCCGACTGCGCCCCCTGCTCGACACTGACGTGGCCGCGGATCTGTTCGCTCTGCAAGACGCGATGAAGGCCCTCGTTCCGCCTGAGCACCACGTTCTCTTCCCGCAGTTCAACATCACCTCCGAGTTCCCGCCCACGTTCCTCTGTCACGGCGCGGAGGATACCGCGGTGCATGTGGAGGAGTCGCAACACCTGTATGCCCTGCTTCAGCGCGCCGGTGTGCCCGCGAAGCTGCTCGTGATCGATGGCGCGTCACATTCCCTTGATTATGCTCCGAACGCAGAGGAGCTATATGCCTCGCATTTCGACGAGATGGCTGGATTCCTGGGCAAGCTGTTGAGGGCTTAGATTGCTGTGCGCCCTTTTTTTGTACATCCACATAGAAATAAAGACCTGTTCACCATTGGCAGTAGATTCAGTCAATTTATCAGTTCGCTTTTCGTGTCTCGTGGTCAGCTCTTCCCACACGATTTAGGCTGGAGAAAGGGCCGATTTTACAATTTCCATCCATGTGTTCAAATGCCGGGTTGAAACCCCGGGCAGTTCTCGGGACGTTGATGCGGAGACTCGACAATCATTTCAAATTTTGACATGCGGAGATCCTCAGATCCACGTTGGCGGCGTTCTCTCTTCAAACCGCATTCCCCGCGCCACCGACGCAGCCCTTCCGCGCACCATGGACGCGCCAGGACTTCCGGTGGCCAGCCGCACATTCAGGGTCTGGGCTGCGTGAGTCTCTCTCGTCTTTGCTGCGTATCATACTAACCTTCAATCATCCCGCCACAGCTCCCTCCTCCTGGGCTCGTGGCTCAACACCGTGCTCTTCACGCTCCAAGTCGTGCTCAGCCTCTTCTGTGTGCGGCGCTGGGCCATGCGGCGCGCCCTGCGCGGGGGACTGCTCCTCGTCGTCCTCAACGACGCGTTCGGGACGCTCGCCGTCTTCACGAATGCGTACCGGTTTGTGGTGGAGGGCCAGGAGTTCGGGTGGCCCGTCGCCGTGCTCCTCGTATCGACTTCGTTGTCGGCGCTCATCGAGCAGGCGTTCATGGTGGTGCGTTGCGTTTCGTTTCGTTTTTTGCCTCCCATTTTTTTGGTGGCCGGGTGCGATCGATCTAATTTTACCCCTGGCAAAAGTATCGTTATTGGAAGTTGTGAGTTGGGAGCGGCGATTGGGCGCGGATTTTGTGCTGACTTTCTTTGCAGGGTCCGGCACACAGCATGGAGCACGGTTATCTTGCTCCTGGCCGTAGCGCATGTAGGTTCCTCCATGCATGTCATACATTCCGATTTTTAAAATTACGCAGACGGTTTTGACGGTCTCAGCAGTCGGCCTTGGTGAGCCGCAAAAATCCTTCGCTATTGCCTATGGCTTGGACATGGTGCGTCTGCCCCGAACAGCCTACAATATCACTCACCACTGACGAGCATACCGTGCAGGCCACGTAGAGCCCTCCTCCCATCTCCACGCACTTCAGTACTTGACCTCCCTGCCTTTAGGGTGGCCGCGATAATATGCACGGTCGTGGACGTGCTCATCGCGCTGAGCATGGTCTGGACCCTGAGCGGCATCGATCCCGTCTGGCGCTCTACCCAGCAGTGTGTTTCCCCATCCCTCCTTGGTCGAGACCATCCGCGATTGACCCACCCGCCCGCGCGCTCTAGCCTCATCCGTGCAGTGTGCATCCGCGCGCTCACAACCGGTGCCGTCGTCGCCACCGTGACCATCCTCGCGATGGTGACGCTCATACTCCGCTCCCCCGACCGCATCGGTACGTACGCGCGCGCGCGCCTTTCGCCCTCCGCGCCGTGCGCTAACGACGTCTCTTGCAGTATTCGACATCTTCTTTTCGATCATGGGTCGCGTCTACTCGCTAACCATCCTCGTGAACTTCATCCAGCAGAACCGGCAGCTTGCGGCGGCGAATTCGCTGCAGATGACGGAGAACAACTTCAGACCATCGCCGGTGTCTGTCGTCGTGGGCTCGTTGATGCGTGCGTCCCCGCGTCTTTGGTGCCGGCCTTTGCTTACTCCACCATCCAGCCTCCTTTGCCGACGTCCATGAAATACGGAGGACACCAGAGGTGGAGGAGGAGGCGCCATCGCCCGTCGGGAGCCGTGATAGTGCGTGTGGAGGAGGGAGCACTAGTGGGAAGGCGCCTGAGCTCAAGGGCGGGCCTACTGCACTCGAGGTGGGTCCTTCCTCCCGGCGTGTTCTTCGGTTGGAATCTGACGGGAGTATGGTATGCAGGCCCAGAGCGCGCCCCGCATCCCGTACGGCGGGTCCCCGCAATAATTATGTCCATCCTCGCACACCACTCGTTTCGAGTCCCCCAGAGCATTCAGCATGCATGTAGCCATATCCATTCCCGGTGTATTAAACTCAGCACTATATACCTTCAATCTAATACCAGAACTTGTCCAGAGTGCTTGGCTTTGGCTGCGTATTTGGGGTCGCCGGCGAGTTGTCCCCGCGTTATTTGAGAGAGACAATACGTAGACAGCGCGTTGCTGTGCTTTCAGCGGCGCGAAGGGGGTCACAAGACTGTCCAGTAAGAGATTCCCCGAGAGCTGTTGACAAGGCGCGACGTCGTGTCGCTGGGACGGTGCGACTCCAGAAGATAGAGCGCGTATAATGTGCGACTGTGAGCATAGACACCAGAGAAATAGGCAGACGAGGCTTGAGAGACATATGTGTGGGAGTGGGCAGCGACCGAGATCAGATGGGCCGTCGGCAAGCGACACAGCCACATCAAACCGCGCCGCACTTTGAACCTCAACCTACTTTCGACTACCTGGCTTGTTTTCAGTCGTTTTGGGTGCAGAATAGGTCGAAACAATTATACTGAAGGTAAACATACATTAGGTAACCGTAATTGAAATATTAGACACTATTTCCAAGCTATTCTTCCATCTCGATGTCTTCCTCCGGCGTCCAGTCCTCAACGACTTGCGGAACCACTGTGGGCATCCCAGGCAACACAGTAGGGCTGCCGTTGACACGGTACCACTCATACGCCGCTTCTAGCGCCTCCAACTTGTCGGCCTTGTACTGCAAATGACTGATTAACTTGATGTTTGGCACACCTCGCGCGCGGTACGAATTGAGCTGGTCGACGAGCTTCGGCACGGTTAGGGTCTTCATGTCTGCAAGGGACACCAGTGGGCGGTCCAGCTGCTCTGTGAGGATGTCCGCATTCCGTTTTACCTTTGCTTCTGCCTTGTCCTTGTTCATCTGCGCGGTTTGAATACGGAAGTCAACAATCTGACGGCGCTTCTCTGCTTCCACTCCGCTGGCGTCAATACGCCGCGCTTCGCGCATGATATAGGCGTGGTCTTCAGGTGCGAGAACCGCATCCATGAAAGCTTGGGTATCGTTCCGCTGGAACATCGCACGCGCATTATACTGATGCAGCGTGAGGCACGGCTTGTTGCGAACGGCGACGGTGTATCCACCAAGGCCGCCCTCGTTCGCGTCGTTGGTAGGCGGCATCCAAGCTTCTTGACGTTCCGTCGCCGTACAAGAATCAATCAGGCCGCTCGGCGCGAATTCCACGCTGAAGCGGACCCACGTAACTAATGCGCCGCGGAAAAATGCGAGGGTGATCTTCCGGATGTGTGGAAGCGATGGTATCAACCGGAAGACCTCCTCCATCGCGTCGGGCTTGAACCATGGCTTGCCGTCAAGCGTGGCCGTTACAAACGACGCGTCGGATCCAAAAATAAGGTCAGGATTGTCGAGGATTGATTGAATGTGGTCGCGCAAAGATAGGTGTAATGGGCCGAGATCCAGAAGGTTGATATTCTCTGTTCCTGGTCCCCGCACTTGTCGCATGTATGGGTGGGTGATACAGTTCTGATAGATGGTCATGGCCACGAATTCGGTGATGGTGCAGGGATCGGCGAGGGCAACACCGAGGTTCTTCTCAATGTTGGTGAGGGATGGAATTTTCTTGGACCACTGGATGACGCCCACATTCTCCTTGTACAGCGAGAGATGTGTAACCATTTCCGCGGACGCGTCTCCATAACTGCCGAAGCGCGTGTTGCTGGTGTCGGGGAAGCGCAAGTGTCGTCGGCCGAGTTTGTTTGACATCCAATCGACATGGCGGTCACCCTGGCCTTTTTTATCGTCCTTGTTGTTGAAAATTGCGCCGGCAATTGCGCAAGCTTTGACACCGCCCCGAGTTGACGCTTCGAAGGCTTTGAACTGTTCATCTGTGAGAACCGCATCCCTGGGAAAAGAAGGCTCGAGGACGTGGCGAAGAACCGACGCGTTGTGTTTGTTGGCGAGGAGGGCGGGACCTTCGAGGCCAAGACGCTTCCACTCGAGCATCATCTCCACGTTGCCCCCCTTGAAGCTATTCAAGTCCTTGTGCATGCAACAGCCACCCCAAATGAAGAGATCAAGGCGGCGGCGGTCCTCGGGCGACAGCGCATCGTACGCTTCCTTTCCCAGGACCGTAACGATCTCCTTCATCATCTGCCCATCGCGTCTGGCCTGTTCCGCTGCCGGTAACGCATTCCATCCCTCCACCCCACCAGCCTCCGCAATTTTCCTGGCGTTCCAAGCACCGAGGTAGTCAACCAACTCCATGTAGGCTTTTCCCGCCAGCGCGTCCTCCCCAAGATCTTCGATACTGGCGTCGTGCTTAAGGTCTTGTAGTCCCCTCGCTGTGCTCTTCTCATTGGCTGCGTGGTCGCCGTTCATCCCCTTCAAAATTCGCAGGAAGTCACGGATTCCGTACTGGCGTGCCAGGCGTTGCGCGAGCGGGCTACGGTTGAAAATGTCGCAAAAGTCCTGGACACGTTCGGACCATCCTCGGACCGACTCCGCGCTGGTGTGGTCCACTGTCTTATCGACGCCAAGAAAGCGGACTTTCGGGGTGGCCTCAAGGCCAGTGGCCAATTTTCCAGACAAGTAATCGGGGACGCGAAGCGCCATGTGTGCCGACTCGATGTTTATTCCGCGGTTTGACGTGCTGTCCGCGCTAATCGTTACACCTGCCGCTGATTAGTCCGATTCAATTCAACGAAGAGGTACACACCTGTCGTGTTCATCAGCTCGTACGTCGCCTGCACCTGCGCCGCAACACCACCCTCAAGAACAGCCCGACGAACGGTCCTCCCGCTCATGGCCCTGGTGACGTGAATACCGAAGAAATCCCCCATTTGCTCCATGAGCGAGCCCACTTTATCTGGCGTACACCCATTCCCCGCCATGAGACGTGCCAGCTTCCGCACCTCAACGGTATAGACACCCCTCTTGGTAACGCGGACTGTACTCCATTTTTTTCGCTCTCGAGCAACCGTGCGCGCAACACTCCGAATGGACCGCCTGATCCGTTGTTTGAGGGATTTAATCTGTTTCCGAAGCGGCGTAATTGTTTCCTGGGTCTCGGCAAGGGCTGCCTGGCTGTCCACCGTTGCTTTGCAGCGCTCCACGGCATATTCTTCGACCATTCGGGTCAATTCTGCGATCCGGGCGGAGGCGAGATGGGCGGTACGCTTGACAGACACATCCGACACCTTCAACGCCGCAACTTCAACCAGAAGCTTGGTTTCACGGTTCTGTATGTGCTTGACTTTTCGCTGAAGGTTCCGGTAGTCCTGGTTCAAGTCCTTTGGTGTTCGACGACGTTTCCGGGCAGGGGAAGGTGTTGGCACAGGTGGGTCATTTTCTTTGTCGTCTCCGTGCAGGTTGCGCGATCTTGCGGCTCGCTGGGCGGCAGTGGGGCCCTTGCGTCGATTTGACGGCGTTGTTTTCTTCCCGCTGGCCATGGTACGGTAGTAGCGCAGTCTTGCGCACGGGGTATTTGGTGCGTGTAGACCCGAGATTTAAAGCTAAAAATCACTCTAGGGTCTCAGGGACGTGACATAGACACACTAGCTGGAGACGAACCTTGTCCCCACCCTCCTCCAGATCCCGTCGCGTCGGGAGTGGTCGAGGCGGCCGTTTTGACGCGTGGAGTCACTCCGACGTCACACCCGTAACAGATTTGATGACGGCCCATACCATCCGGCGTCTGTCGGCACACGAGCTCCCCGGAGTGGGTTCGGCTGACCGGCACAGGCATATTATTATATTAATCTATAGATTGGTTAAGCCGAATTAGCCTGCCTTGAGCACGGCGCAGGTGCCGAGGTGTAAAAAATATGATTATTTTGAGTAATAAAATTCTGTCCTAACCAATCTGTCGAGTCTGAAGTCAAACCACATCCTCTGTCTTAGTTTTGGGCGCACCGGGGGCACAGAGCCTCAAAAATGCCGGGGCATCACTAGTCCTCTGGCAGGCAGGGAAGCCTCATCAAACAACATGTACAAAGATTTCACTGATGGCTCGGTCGCTGCCTACTCCCAATATGTGAGACGGGAGTCACAGACAGGTACCGAACTGGCCTAGATCACGCCCAATTTAGCATCGCGTCTTGCTCTCCTGCCACGACCATCTCCGCGCCTCCCAAGCTACACACTCCCTCGACACCATTCCTCGACACCATGCCCCGTCGCGCGCGTTATTACTCGCTCTTCACGCCCCCGAGCCTCACCATGTCTGAGCTCGTAAAGACCACACTGTCCCACGACTCGACCGACATGCTCATCGACAAGTGGCTCGAGCACCGCGGCTACGGCCACGACGACGCCTACCACGAATGGTTCCGGGACGTTCGCGAGCGCAAACACGCCGCGCACGACAAGCAGAGCATCGTGTGGAATAAAGGAGACTTTGTACCGGAGAACATATTCTGCCGCACCGTCGACACTGGGCGGCTCATCCCTCTGGATCGCACCTGGACGACCCATCTGTACCACCACAAGTCGATGCAGGAGCGGAAACTCCCAATGATGCCCGTGGTGTTCACCATGGTGCGTTCTTTTGTTGATCGGTCTCCCTCTTGCTGCCTCGCTGCTGGCGTCGAACTGGATTCGTGGGCGGGGAGATGGACGCCGGAGGAACAGCAAGTGAACCGGGAGACGTTTCTGGCAGTGACATTGTACATCTTGGTGTCGATGTCTCAGTTGCTTACCTGGTCTTGCAAATTGGGTACATTCCTCCGCGCTCAGTACCTTGGAATTCGTGGGTTCTCTGGTCTTCTGTGATCAGAGAGTATCCCCCACCCAAGAACCAGCTATTCCGCGAGTGTCGACTGCGGATCGGATTTCTTAGTTCATGAACGCCGGATAACGACCCCACAAAGGGGAACACTTGTCCATGGCGTTTGGGACGGGGTTCTCTGTCGAAACAGCATGCATCGCGGACTCTTCTCCTTCTCCCAATACCACGTCCGAATCGTAATACTGACGCCATAACACAGCTCCCCGAACTCATGTTATTACGCGGAATGCACGACGGCGGCTGCGACGAGATTTTCATCATCGTCACCGACCTCAAGCGGCAGGAGATGGACGATGTTACCGCGTACTTCAAGCTCGTCTGCCATCACACCTTCGGCCGCACCTGCAAGCCGAGCGTCGAGCGCCAGATCCAGCACGACCACATGCGCATCACGCATACCCTCGCGCGCCAGCGGCGCACGCCCTGCTTCCCGCAGATCGACCTTACCTTCCGCGCGCTCCTCTACGAGAAGCGCCCGCGTTTCCTCATCCTCTTCTCGCACCAGACGACCTCGTACTCACAGATCATCTTTACTCACCGCGCATACGTCCCCGCGGCGGACCTCTTCTTCGACTACCCCACGGGCTGCCCGAATCCGTGCTGCACCGACGACTGCGAGATGATACGCTTCCCGCGGCGCGGGCCCGAGGGTGCGCAGGTGCTCGACATTAAGCGCGGGGGGCGGTACGGGAAGCGCGTGAAGCGGCGGCAGATGTGCAACTGGATCGACTGCGAGGTGTGCTTCAACGAGGAGGGGGTCGCGATTGGGAGCGACAGTGGTGGGAGCACGGAGGGGTCGGAGAGCAGCGTGGATTCGGGGCGGACGAGGATCGTGAGCCAGACGTGCAGCAAGTGTCGGCTTGTGAAGTATTGCTCGCTGGATCATCAGCGCAAGGATTGGGAGGAGCACAAGCGGGTGTGTTCCAAGGGCGCAGTATAGCGATGCTGTTCGCATGCACGACCGCTACGGTCAAGGACTGCGACGACAAGACTTGTACTTACTTACATGTTCTCTACTTATTGGCGCGGCCTCTTGTTGTTGTTGTATTATATCCGTTTATCTGCCGCTTTGCATTGGTACCAGAGTCGATGAGGACTTGTTCGCAGTGGCTGTGTAAAGTTCGCGTAATTTCCGCGCTTCCCTCTTCCGTTCATCCCAACTTTTTGTGCTCCGCCCAGGCTACTCGAAATCGAGTCCTTCAGATATGGCAAGTCCCTCCTGACAAGGCGAAGCTATTCGTTAATTTTGGTTGGGGCACCGACAAGATTATTCCAGTACGGTGTTTCTCGTGCGGAAAAGTCATCGGAGACAAGTGGAACGCGTATCTGGACCTGCTATCACAGGATGTAACCGAGGGGTCAGTACACCGCTATGGAGGCCAATATATTTGACCCATGCTTCCATGAAAGGGACGCTCTGGACCAACTGCAGCTCAAGCGATACTGTTGCCGCAGGATGGTGCTGACCCATGTAGACCTCATTGAGAAGCTGCTGCATTATAACCGTGCGTCTTTCTGTGTGCTCGTCGCGTGGACGCCTTACTTACGAGCGTTCATCCATTCAGCGATGGAGAGGACGAAGGACAAGACGGGCGGTGCTTGACCTGGATATGCTGCGCGCTTTCGTTTCTGTATTTCTGGCCCATCCTCTGTCCCGCCGACTATCGCTTTCTTGAATTCAGTTGCTTTCCCTGTACGAATGACTCAAGATAATCTCGCTGTTCGCCTGGATTCTTGGACGGTTAAACCTGACTCACTCAGCGAATCTACGAGCCAGCATTCCGTTCATCCCTTGGTGCGCTGCTCTTCTTCGGATTCCCCCACTATGCATGATCTTGGCCCTCAATCGGAGTTGTTGAGTCCACACGCAGCCCAGCGGAGCGCTGGTGAATTTCCGACTGGTCTTCTTACGCTGGATAGGGAAAAGAGTCAATTTCGACTCTCAGTGAAAGTATATCCACCACAATGTACAAGACTCCAGCCGGCTTCCTTGAGATATTCTCGACGTCAAAAGAAATCCATCCAATGCACATACGAAATACAGGGTAAGGTACACTCTAGCTGGCACGGTTACAGTTTGCCCGGAGGATCCACTTCCTTTGCATCTGGGATGGTAAGCACGTCTGCCTTCTTCTCGGTCGCCTCTTCCTTCGCAGGAGGGACGGGTACGGCACTCGCAGCCTCCTTCCCGCCGTCGGGCTCCTCGAGATTCAGCTTCGTTTCAATAGCATCGGTAATTACCGCGACCAGATCCTCAGCGGTCGCTTTCTTCTCCTCCTCCTCCTCACCCTCCGCATCCGCATCCGCGTCGCCCTCCGCGTCCGCATTCGCATCTTTACCACCCTCCCAAACGGGCTTGACCTCCGTCTGCGCCCACAGCTCCAGCAGCTCCTCCTCCCACCCCAGCGCCTTGCACAGCTCTTGCACGACCTCGTCGCACTTGCCCAGCAGCACCACGTCGTTCGGCCGCTTCCCGATGCTGCCGACGAGGTCGAGGTTGACGAGCACGCGCGGGCAGGCGCGGTCCGCGCGCTCGGCGAGACCCGCGAAGGGGTGCACCGTGAGCGACGTGCCCATAATGATCAGCAGGTCGGCCTTGGCGACGTTCGGGATGGCGCGGATGAACTCGTCGGGGAGCTGTCGAGGGGTCGTGAGCATGTTGCTTGTGCTGGGCGAAGAGGAAGGGGCGCGTACCGACTCGCCAAAGAACACGATGTCCGGCTTCACGAGCCCCTTGCACTTCTCGCACTTGGGGATCTCCCGGGCGAGCACCTTGCGCTTCATCACCGCGTCGTCGTACACGCGCCCGCAGTCGATGCAGCGCTGGCTCGCGAAGCTCCCGTGCGCCTCGACGATCTTGTCCGCGGGAACATGCGCCTGGCGCTCCAGGCAGTCGATGTTCTGCGTGAGGCAGGTGTGCAGCAGCGCGTGCTCGGCGAGGAGGCGGATGAAGGAGTGCGTGAGCGTGGGCCGAAATTTGCCGGGGTAGAGCTCGTGGGCGAGGGTGTAGACTGCAGTAACGTCAGGGTTAGGACGAGGCAGGGAGGAGAAGGCGGACAGGGCTCGGGGTTCTTGCGGAAGAAATTAATTTCAAAGACCGCTTCAGGGTAGGGCAGCTTCAGTCGCGCCAGATTAGCCTTGCAGAGACGTCACTCAGTCGAGGTGCGTTCCAGTACAAAGAATGCGTACGTAGAGACCTAAATACAAGAGTTGATATGAATTATAAGTAATTGGAGAAGACAGAAAAAACACCGACCAGTTTCGGGCGACCGGAAATCGGGGATTCCTGCAGACGTGCTCACGCCTATGTAGAACATGCATTCACTACCGCCGAGCTAGAATATTAGAGGCGAAAAGCCGCTCACCTGCACCCAGCTAAGTTCCAAGATAGGGAGTGTTGTAACGATCTTTGCACTTCTGCGGGATGAGAAGTCGCGTACCATGAGCACGATGTTCTTGCATTTCTCGGAAGCGATGTATTCTGCCAGGCCAGCGACGTCCTGGCTCTTGAGTACCTTTTTCGCGGACATGGGGTGTGTAAAAGCGGATATCGGCTCGAAAGGTTAGTTTTGCGTTGTAGCTCCACACTGGCAGCGAGCTCGAGGGGAACTTGGGGCAGATCTTGGTGACCGTGGGCCTGGTGGTGTGATTCAAAGGTGCTGTGGCTACTTGAAGAAAAGCAATGGATGATTCAGATTTGGTCAAGAGAGCTGTCAAGAGCTGTGTGAATTGAATCGAGTCGGTAAGAGTCACTTTCGGGCCGGTGATGATGATTTTGAACGCGTTCAGACGCGTTCGTCCGTCGTCGACGCGTCGAGGTGGGCAAAGGAAATTAATAGCATTCGTGCGCCTTGAATCCCGATTATTACAAGGGAAATAACAGCAGAGTCCAAGTATACAATTAATGTTGAGTAAACTCAAGGACTGCCTTTATCTAGGTATCGAACAACCCAGAGTATTCCACCTCCTTGTTACATCGCGTGCATACAGGCTCCAGATCCGCCATAAACACCTTCGGATCCACGAACGGGCACTCACACGGCCCATCACCTCGACGCATCCTCAGGCATCGTCGACTGTGGACGAGTCTCGAATATCTATGCGCCGGCTCCGCCTTGCACCGTCCAAACACAAACCATGTGGTGATACAGTAGATGCTCTGCCCGCTGTCCAGTGTATCAGCGCGTTCGGGGCCGGCGGCGAGACACTCCTCGATGAGTGCTGCTATGGTGGGGTCGTCGATGGCGGACATGTCGGGGAGGAAGCCAGCGAATGTGCAATCCATGTCTGCCTCCGGCTCTTCCTCGGACGTGAATGGCAATTTCCCGGTGTAGAGGTGCCACATCTACATTTTTGTAAGCAGGTTACAGCGAGCGCGCATTATGGAGGAGAGTCCACGAACCGATAGAGCCATGGCGTACATGTCCTCCGCGTGAGTCATCGGTACGTCCGGGTTTCGTGCCCGCACCGCGCTGCAGTATGGGTAGGTATAGATGGGCGCCACGACACCATCGCCTTCGATCGAGGCGCAGTCGAAATCACAGAATCTAACGAGGCCGTCGGCACAGAGTAAGAGGTTTTGAGGCTTCACGTCTCCGTGCACGATGCGCTTATTGTGCAGCTCTGCGACGAGCTCGCGCAGCCTATAGATAATGCGAACGCGTTCTTCCTTTGTGGCGATGTTGTCCGCATCGACAGGTGTTTCGATGGGCATTACAATGCCCACGGGCGCGTCGCGTCGGAAGATTCTGCCGACAAGGGAGACGGAGCAGTCCCCTGCGAGTTTTATGATGTTCCACAACCGCTCAGCATGTCGCGGATCGGAGCAACTCTTGGTGACCACCCCGAGTTCGAGGAACCTGTCTACCTGCCCGTAGATCCCGAGAGAGAGGCATCGGATTGGGGACGAGGGACTCCCAACGCAGGTCTTTGGGGTATGATCCGAATGGTGCATCCCACGCTGGCGGGACAGACATGGCCGAACGGCGGTCAAAGCGTTACGGGTCGAACCTTCACAAAGCATAGGGTGTCAATGCGGGGAGCCACTCCAGATGAGGGACATCTTACGGGAGGCGAGGTTTTCATTCTGATACTCGGGGGAGCCTGGTTGGAGGCACAGACGAGGAAAGTCTAAGAGAGTAAGCGAGCCCATGCGGGCGTACCGGCGCACATTGCCGGCACGCATCTCCCACTGGATGGCGTGCGAGCCGACGAGCTCTGGTGGAAGTTGTGCGTTCCACTGCGGAGAGTTTTGCTCTCGACGCTGGGGTCGCTGGCGAAGCCCTTGCAAACGGTGAATTCGACGCTCATGTGTGGTTTCGGTGGAGCGAGAGGCCCAGAGTGCATCGACAAGCTAGACCATCAGCAAGATGCAAGCCAGACTCGGTTGAGACTCGGATAACAGGTTGAGATTGCAAGCCAGAGCTTGGTTTACTGAGCATCCATAGGCCAAAACGCGCAGAAAGGTCGCGCACAAGAATAAAGATGACTGGACGGAAGCAAACTGGAAGGACTCGGAGGGTTAGGGTTAGGATGAAGAAACGCACAATTGCGAAACGTTACACAGGAACAGAGGTGCGCAGCGGCGCGCGATATTAGTCCATAGGTATACGAGACACAGTCTATCAGAGTCCACTCATCCATTCACTCTTCCTTCTTCCCCGGCGCCTTCCACTCCTTTAACCACTCCCGCACAAAGAAAATCATCTCTTCGTGTATCTTGCGAATCTCCGGCGGCTCGTCCGCGAGGTCGCGCAGCCCCCACTCATCGTAGTGATGCACGCCGCCTGCGCACCTCAGTATCAGTACCACGAGCGATCTAGTACGAGAGAGGAGGGGACGCACCGGGAATGAGCTTGAACGGTCGGAGCACAGTGTCCTCGCGGTCGTACGCGTAGTCGCTGTGCGGCGTCGCGGGGCGCCAGGGGTCGACTGGAGTGTCGGATCAGCTATATACACTTGAAGTCGGCAGAAGCAGCGATGGCACGTACCCTCGCCGTCGATGATCGCGAGCCTGTCCGCCGCGATGCCAAAGTCGCCTAACGCGTTGACGACAGTGACGTTAGGTAGCTGGGGCACAGCGAAGTGCTTCCCGGGCTTGAATGCCTGCAAGAAATTATGCGCATCATTCGCGAGGAGGACGATTATATCAAACACGTACCTGGTGGCAGATTTTGGACTCGTAGCCGAGCGTCAGAAGCTTCGAGACGATGCGCGGTTGTTCAGGGTCCGGAGGCGCGGTGGTGAAGTAACCCCACTGGAATGCGAAGTAGATAAGTATGTGGCGGGGGGCGAAGGAAGGAGCGAAGCGACGAACCTCAGTGCAGACCTGGAATAGCCAGAGCCGCCAGTCCTGGTCAATGTCCACGGCCTCGTACTTCTCGTCGTCGTACGTCCCAAAACACTGCGCCGGTGTCAGGCCCTCGACCGCATGCGGAGCAGCGACGAACGAACCTCCTCGGTGCTGAACCCTTCCGGACACCGCGAGACGATGTTCTCCTTGATGTACTTGCCGTAGTTAACGATCGTGAGGTCGACGCTCAGGCCGCCAGGGAGGGAGACCATGCGCTCCGGCGCGCCGTACGGCAGCTCACTTAAAGAGTCCAGGCCAGCGCCGAAAGGCGGCTTGTCAAGCGCGGTGCAGAAGTCATCGAAGCGCGTCGAGAAAAAGTCCGGGTGCCAGCACTTCGACTGCCACGAGCCGAGGGGAGACTGCGGAAAGTGATCAACAGGAGCTCCAAGCGACGTGTGGATTTACGGGCACCTCGATGACAGAGGCGAAGTCCTCGTCGTGGACGAGGCCGCCGAGGCCAAAGAGCGCCTTGAGCGGGCGCGTGAAGCGGCCACCGGAGAGGATGGCGTCGATCGTCTTGATAGAGTTTTCAAGATGTCCAGAGCAGACTGGGTCTGCGGCATTGCGGATAATCTCCATATATTCGGGGTTGATAATGGTCGCATGGGTGACGCCGCTGGACGCGATGGCGCCGTAGACAAGGTCGGGGTATAGTATTTTCATGTGCGCAGCGCGCGCACCCGCATACGATCCCTGCGCGGGTTACGTTGGCGGGTCAAGATAGGCGTCGCGAGCACTTACACCGTAATAGATCCAGGGGGTGTTCGGTGCGGTCAAGTCCTCCTCGATCCCTTTGAACTGGACGTTCGCCATGAAGTTTGCCGAGTCCGCGGCGGACTGGTCGTTATTCAGCCACCGCAGGTTATCCGTCGTAAAGTTGGCGACGGGGATGGATTTTCCTGAAGTAACGATTAGACGCGTATTATTTCCGTGTATTGCCTACCATAGTATCGGTGCTCCAGCACGACGCCGACACCACCGGTGCTTCGTGCAAGAATTTCCACAATACCTGAGAAGACGTTGAGCAGGGCCAACGCAAGCAATACATGTACGAACCAGTGTCCAAGAACGAAAGACGGTTCTGAATGTAATCGGTTAGGTCGTGAGCTGCCACCGAGAGGGATACGAACAACACCGCTAGTCTCCCCGCCATCCAGAACGATGACTGGACCACCTTTATCGGCCTTGTAGTGCCGCGTGTTTATCCAGTAGCGCTGGAGGTACGTCGCGTTGTCCGTCTTGGAGAAGTGGTCCACGGGCTGGCGGAACCACTGCGCCTTGAAGCCCGCGATGGGATTTGGCTCCTCGTCGTCTTGGTTGAAGGCGTAAGCGCCGTCTTGCACCACGAATTTTGCCGAGGTCGCCGCAGTCGCTGCAGCTTTCTCAAGTCTCCATAGGTTGACTCCTTGAGGGCCGAGGATACGAAACTGATCCACATTTTGAGTAGCTTGGACGGAGAGGCCAAGGAGGAGCACACTGAGGTGCGCCTTCATCATGGCGAGTAGCAAGCAGAGGCGCGTTGGTGCCGCGGCGATCACATCACCAGATCAATGGCACTTGAACTGTCCGCTCATGTATCCCTGGTTCACGCGTCGTAGGCAGTGGGTCGACTCGCTTTCGCCTCTGGGCATCCACCGGCGTACCCATTGGCGTACTGCAGAATAAATCTGCTGCTCTTCAGGAACTTTTGCAGGTCCTGCTCTCCGTCGAATGAGACGGCTCGGCGATGACCTCAATCGCGTTGAATTTAGGTCTGACTTACCCAGGATCGATACCCTCAAGAACAACGGGAAAGTATTTCAAACATATCTCGCTATGACGAAAATATCACTACCTCGTAATTACTGGGAAAGGAACCAACAATGAACTCTTTCAAGCTTCAAGCTTCAAGCCTCAACCCCGACCGTCTTTCTGATCGCAGCCTTCTCTCTCTGTAAAAACTCTTTCAACGGCGTCAGCTGGAACCCATACGACGCCAGCTCGGTCGCGTTATCACTCTTCTTGGCGGAGGGCTCCCAGAGCTGCACCTCGATCGTGGGCAACATCTTGCGCATCGCCGCCGATTCCTCCTCCGTGCGATACTTGACCGTCACCTCCGCGCCGATCGCCTCCGCCAAGTGGGCCGCGAGCTCCGCGACTGTAAGCCAGTCGTGCGCCAGCTCGAGTTCCTTCCCCGCGAATTGCGCCGGGTCCAACAGCGCAGCGGCAGCGAACTGCCCAACGTCTGCCGCATCGAGGTGACCCAGGCGAAACTCAGGCGGGTAGCTCGTCGTCAGCACGCGCGTCTCCGCGTACCCAGGCCAATTGAACGCCGACTGGGGCCCGATGTAGTTGTGCATCAACCAACCCGGGCGCAGGATTGTGTAGCTGAACCCCGACGCGCGGACCACCTTCTCGACTCCCGCCTTGCTGCTGAAATACATGGACACGAATGGCCAGTCCGCCTGAATGGTGCTCCAGTCGGAGGAGAGGTTGACCTTGAAGACGGTGGATACGACAATGGAGGTGACGGTGCCGGCCGTGCGCGCGGCGGCGACGACGATTTCGGCGGTGCGGATCTCGGCGGTGGGATCGGTGAAGCTGGGGAAGGTGTTGAGGAAGACACCGTTAACGCCCTGCATCGCGGCAGTGATCGCGGACGCGTCCTCGAAGTCCCCCTTGAACAGGGTCGCACCCAGGGCCTTCAAGGCGAGTGACGCGGGGGAGGTGGGGTCGCGCACGAGCGCGTTGACCTTGGCGCCTCTTTCGATGAGCAGACGTGCTGTTGGGCCACCTTGGCGGCCAGTTGCACCGGTAATGAGGAAAGTGGGCATTTTCGAGGGAGTATTTCTGAGGGCGAAGACAGTGGGATGAAGACTGTGGTACAGGCTCGCCCTCTTTTAAACATAGTTATTTCCCGACTCGGGAATTCAACCGTTGAACTTTCTTGTCCCAAAATGGTCGCATCCGCCTATCCGTGAGACTGTCAAATCAACACGACGTAAGTATGAGGGACGACTTTTGCGGTGTAAAATGTCAGCATGCTACCAACTTAGACTGTTTCCATGCATTGCTAGTATAATAACCCTACCGCGGCCCCGGGCCAGCTACAGGAACTTGAAGGGAGACTACGATAAAATCGAACTTACAATTTCTAGCGAGCCACGAATTTGATCGTAGCGTCCGAGTCTGCCTCTAAGAGCGACTAAATGGAACTGCAGTCCAGGTATATTTCCAGCCAGTATCAGGGTCCACACAATTCAATACGTCCATCGTCGAATTAAAAAATAAAAGTGTCCGCTTCGTCTAATAAACGCGTCCCTTAACACCAAATTCCGACTACTTTCGTCCGCCCGTGGAATTGGTCGGCGCGGACTGCTTGGGCGCAGTCGATGGGGGAGCCGGTGTGGCGGCGATCTTCGGAGCTGGTGCTGCACTGGCGGGGGCGATCTTCGGAGCAGGTGGCTCCGGCGGGCGGGTCACCTTGCTGCTGCCGCCCGACTTCTCCGGCTTGCTAGCCATCGAGGTGCCGTCTTTGGCCCGGGGCCTAAACCTGCATCAAATAACTTAGACATCGAGCAAAGCACGAGTTGAGGCTACGAGGCGTACGAGATGAAGCTTGGTTGCTCCTGCCCCTCGTTCGTGCGCGACTTCAACCGGAACAGCACACTGGACAATTGGTTGAATTGAACACCGTGGCGCATAGATAGAAGGAGGCTCACCGGTAGAAATCAGGGATAAACTGAATCTTAGGCAGAGTCATGGTCAATTGAGGGGATGAGAGGATGAGAGGATGCTGCAATAAGTAAGAGCCACAGGTGTTTTATATGTGCGAGCTGTAGCGACGCCGCAGTCCGCGCGGCGCAAACAGCTTCAGTTAGAGGAAAGAGTGCATCCCGCCGTGCTGTATGTCGCTGTTGCGCAATCGGGGATCATCATCGGTCCGGGCAGGCATAATCCCTGTGTAAAAGAGATAGTACGCCAGTGGAATGAAGGTAGCGACCGAGTCACCGCTTTTTATGGCTGGGGAATGAATCATCGAGTATCTTTTCCGTTTCGGTTCCCTTTTATCCAGCAGTTCGCTGTGCAAACTGCCACGCCGTGAGTACCGGCAACGTCTGCTGTGAACATGCTGTTAAAAGGCTGAGCTGCTGCTGTGAAAAGTCCTCGTGTTGCTCGCCATCGGCGGATGAGCAGCTTTCTGCTGTCAAGGATCCGTTTGGAGATACGCAGGATTTGTTGTCGCGAGATGTCGATCCGGGACTCGAGGTCATTCGACCAGAGAGATAGTATTCCGCTAACAGTTATCATGACGCCCACGAGCACCGATGTGGCCGTAGCCAACAACCCATAGAGGTACATAGTTTTTGACGCAGCGTTTTGACCGGCGGCGTTCAGTTGTTACGAGACGGTCAACAGCCTGAAATTATGGCCAAAGGCTGGACCTTCTTTTGAGATCTTCGACGGTCCATCGATGTTCATCGCCCCAACCGGCTCTGGCCCGCTACAGCAACCACTGCACTGTGGAAGTTGCAGTACATGGTGCTGTCGAGATGCTCAGGCGACAGCGGGGTCCTCGGTCCTCGTGGAATTATTGCTTCAGACTTAGACGGTCCGGAAGAATTGGAGGCGGTACTATCCCATCGACGCCGGAATTCCAAGTCGAGTTTCGAAGCTAGGAAGCGCCACCAGGGCTCTGAGCTGAATTTAAAGGGGAATTGCCTCGGCGTGGACGACCAGAATTCGGAGTGACAAAATCGATGGTGGTGGTTCGGTTGAGGCCGTTATTGCGGTTTATTTGAGTCAGGAGCTTTCGCCACCACTGTCTTGTATTCACCAACCACCACGGGACATGCGCTTCAGCGTTCCCAGGTCCTTATCCCCGTCTCCTGTAAGACGGTAGGTGTATTCCGTCCACGAAATGCCATCCAAACCAATCTATTCCAGGCAAAGGCAACAACGACGGAGTAAATCCACCTTTGGTCTTTTGGATGATTCAGACGATTCAGACTTCTCCGAATCCGACGAGGCAGGGTCGTCGGACGACTCTTTCTGCTATGCGTCCGAGTCGGAGGTGCCCAAACCGCCCATGTGCGTCCTCTCGGTGGAGATGAATCTTCCGTGGACCACTGACTATTGGATTTGCAGAAAATCGCGTGTAAAGATAAAGACCACGGCGGAACAGCGGGATATAGAGGACACGGTCGCTGCAATACGCCTTCGTACGCGACATAACGACCCGTACGAGGAATGGGAGAAACAAACACGCAAAGATGCTTTTGTACGACCTTAAAACCCATGCCACTGCTTTCGAGAAACTGACACTTTTATCTCAGCGTATAGCGCGCAAAAAACAAACAGCTATACAGCTACAAATGCACGATGAGCTAGACCAAGCTCGCGTGCAGGAATCCCGACGGCTGGAAGCTCTCCACGACCGGCAGATGGCGGAGGTGCAGGCGCAGCTGAACACGCTCAAGATTCAGCAGCAGAAGGAGGAAGACCAGCTGCGGCAGGGCTGGAAGGAGCGCGACAAGGTGCTGTGGCAGCGGATAGACTCAGTCATCCAACTGGAGGAGGACAAGGTGCGGGCGCGGCTCGAGGCAGAACGGAAGGTGCGAGAGCAGGAAGAACGGAGGCGACAGGAGGAGGAGATGAAGAAGCGTCAGTTGGAGGAGCAGAAGCGCAAGGAGGAGGAGGACAAGCGGAAGGCTCTGGAGGACGCGGAGCGCGAGCGGATAGAGCTGGAGAAGGAGAAGGAGGAGGCGGAGAAGCAGCGGATACAGCACGAGAAGGATCAAGCTGATCGTCTTGCGGCCGAGGGCGAACACCGCAAGGCTGCTGGTCTGACCACTCCGGAGGAGGATTGGCGGAATGCGCGCTCAATCTTGACGGTTTGTTCCGAACTCTTCCTTTCTGACTCGTTACTGACGCCCAGCAAAAGGTTCTCAAGACGAACACCATGAAGCCCATCAAGTCGGTCAAGCCCGCCAAATCTATGTGGATGGCGGAGAGGCGAAAGATCAATCCGAAGATTGGACAACTCACTAACGATCCCAGGGTGATAAGGGAGACTGTAGGTGTCTCCTCTTCGTCCATTACGCGCCATCTAATACGCACCTCAGACCGATTTCATTCACGACCAAATTATCATGCCCCCACAACGCCACCCACCCATGCTCTATACCGGCCTCCTTTCATCCCTCGCCAAGATCCTCCTCCTCCAGGCCGAAACAGAGGTGACGGCCGAGAAGAAGGCCGCCGGCCCTCTCGCTCAGGTCGCATTCACCCTCCTCGACCGCCTGGAAACCTTCCCCGACATCTTCTTCGCCAAGCTGCTGCAGCGTTGCGGCGGCTGGCCCATCCCCACGGCCGTCCCCAACGCGGACTTTGACGGCCGGCCCTGGGCAAACGACGCCGAACGCTCCAAGGTGATGGGCTACCGCCGAAGCGTCCAGCTCGCGGAGGAAAAGTCTGGTGTTGAGGATACTGTGGAATACATGAACCGCGTCGCGGGGTGCATGCGGCTATACTTCCACATCCTCAAGATACCTCCGCCGTCGCGTCCTATGCACCCGATGTTTCAGCTACCGCGGTGTTGGACGTGGTTCGCGAGGATCTTGGGCAACTATCCGTTGCTGGAGACACCGGTGGCGGCGCAACTGATCTATAGTGCGTATTTGCTCGCTCGCTGCTCATCCCGTACCCCAGCTAATAATTGATTACTCCTCAGCTGGCCTTGACGTCCTTGGCTCTCATGCGCTGGAGGTTTGGGGACACCAGTGGCTGAAGATGCTCGAATTAATCTACAAGGGCGTCACTGTGGGCTTCGCCGAGGGGAGACTCATCGGCGGGCCCACTGGTGTAGGCAATTCTGCACGGACACGGGTTCAAACGGAGGTGGAGAGGATCATGAGTGATGCTCGGTAGTACTTTTTGATTTGTGCACACATGTATTTTTATCTGCCAATCTACCGTATCGGGATATTACGTGAGCTCGTAGCCATCGCTTTGACCGCCTACTCCTCGAACCACCCGACCTTCTTTACCACGAGTTTCCAAATTTCGAGTAGGACTAGAGCCGGCAGGCCCAGCCTAGTGGGATGTTATACTTGCGTCGGTTTGACCCACATTGCTGAGACTCACACGAGGAAAAAATTATCGAAGATTTTCGCACTAGGTGAATCTAGTGACGGATCGCTTTCAGGGGATCCCCACACTGCCATCCTCAGAGCCAAGGCGATGCTGGGTACACTGTTCGACAATGTTGAGTTCTCAGGCCAGGATAGATGTGTGGAATGGCGTCACATGAATGCCGCACAAATCACGGTGGGCAGGGTACTGTTCGGGAGTATGAGCTGATGAAAAAGCCTGGTAGTGTGTGCCGTCCGTACAAGAATAATATAATCAGAGTTGTCTTCCAAGCGAACTTCAATAAACTGGAATGAAATTTTGTAAGTCATTATCTTCAATCGTGGACCAATCGCAATACTGACCCCTTCGTAATGATATATCTGGTCAATTGAGTTCAAGCATGAATATTTTGTAGCAGGAAAGTGGCGCACCCGAATTGGAGGGGCAGTCCGATGACTTCCAAAACCATCCCCAGGATCTTCAAGGAGCTGCGAGAATAATATCAGTGACGCAGTTCCGCGAGGTTGGCATTCGCTTGGAGTGACCTCTTTCCCATCCTTCCTATCCTCGTCAGAAACCTATTAGCCATTAGAGAGGGACCGAAGAATGCGATGGGTTGAATTACTCTTCCATTGTACACTGCGCCGATTTGAAGATTTTTAAAAGCTGCAATTTCGCGTCTAGTTTGATTGAAACCCCGTCTTGCTTCGAGCTCTTGGCCATCTTCGACATTTTCTCTGGCAGCTTCACCCTCAAGCCCAGTCGTGACTTTTCTTCAACCACTGTTGGATATGTCTCGACCAAGGTCTGCTGGGTGTCCGTCCTTCAACAGCTAGTTCAACCTTACTGCTCGAAGTAATACGGCCAACATACCTCGGGAAAGCCTTCTGCATTCTTCGCGACAAAAACCGGTGCTCTCTGAGCTGCCTGAGCGCTTGTATGCTTCGAGTCTTCATCGATCGTCCTTGTGGTTGTCGGGGCGACGGAACCTCTTGCTTTTCTCCGAATGGCCGCTCCTTGTCCGAGTTGAATATGTTCTTGAGAGATGATTTCAAGGAGGGTTTCTTCGACGGAACATATTCGCAATCGTCCCAATCCTGCTCAACCAAGGTCGACGCAGTGAGTACTCGTTCAAGAGGTGGCCCCCTCGTCCTTCCGACAAGGGTTGACTGGCGGGAAAGTGTGGCCATGGCGGAGGGAGTATGGGTGAGGCGAATCAGTGGCGAACTTGTCAAATCCTAGTATGAGTCGGCAGTTTATATTGAATCGCCTTCCCATTCTGGCCTGTGGCGTCGTGGCCACAGTGGCTATACGACCGGCGGAATCTTTTCTTCTTGTACTCCGGCAAGCGAACAAGACTTGTTGAAAATGAGTGTGGCAACCAGAGACAATACAGGGTTGTACTTCAGAGAGACCTCTCACGTTGTGGCCACACCTTGTTTCCGACGCTGGGTCGAGTTGGCAATATTTTTGTGGCTCCATGTCAAATTGATGCAAAATGGAGACGGAAAGAAATTGATCCCCGCTAGCGCACACTGTCAATTCTAAACATCGCAGGAGCATATGCTGGCGTAGCGCTCCGCGGACGCGTGAACGCGACTCGGGTGAGGTATACTGACCTTGTTCAACCTCGGCCATCTCGGCAGCAACTTACGACATGATGCAACCGTGGGAAACATATTGAAACCGAAACACTAAGTATGAGCTCCGATGCCTCTGCATAACTTGATCTGGATCCGTTCTACCTAAAATATTCAACCAAGTACTCGGCTATTACAGCTGTGCTTGAGATAGATCAAATGGTAGCAATAACTCTGCGGGTCTTTAAACGGTGGTACAACGGTGGTACGGTACTATTACTATGTATGAGGGCACAAGCCAACTCAACTATGAGTCTCGCCCTACACAGATATTGAATTGAGCTGAGTTTCACTGTTCTGAGCACCAGGAACTCACGATAAAACGATGCTCAACAGCACAGGGCATGCAGCACGATGAACGGTGAGAGGAGGCAAAAAACCACACCGCATAAAATCATGCCCGCCAATTTTTCAGCAAGGCCTATTATGGTGTCGACACTGCAAGTCATTAGCGCGACTGTTGAGGATGTGATCAAAGTAGCTTACAGCGCAAGCATGAAGACGATAACGATTAGCAACCTGAGAACATAAGGGTTAGATGGTTAGAATTCGACAACTCAGATGGGAAAATCCGAACCCAACGCCACACCACTTCAATATTTTGAAGGTGAGCTTGACGAAGCTGCGATAAAATATCTGTGAGTCTGCGTCTTGTGAGGTGACTTCCTCGTACTGACCCCCATATTTTGTTAAGGCTAGCAATATCACCAAGTTCAGTACTGATTTGCGGAAAATTCAACCACCCAAAAGGATTGCTTACCCGAATTCGAGACCCCGGACTGCGAGGTCAAAGGGCGTTTTCAACACAGTCGCAGGTAGCCCCACGAAACTGAGTGGGATTAGGACTCGGCCGTACCATTCAACCCAGAACACCCAGAACAAAGCTTACCTCTTGCCCAGACCCTCTACGCGCGCCGTGAACCTAAAGATAACAAGATGAGATCTTGGACTGAGAGATGATTCCGCAAGACTTACTTTGCCCTGGCGCATTCCACCCACTTGCACCTGCGTTCGAAAGTTCAAAACCGTACTTGATATCTTGGAATGGAACAAAAAGGGATACCTTGAGGTTTCCACCGGCTGCTCACTCGACGACGGCTTCTCAGCGAAGTCTGAGATTTCGGTAGAACTAAATTTCGATGTCGAGTCAACTGGCGTTAACTTTTCGTCGACGAGGGTGGCCGAGTTAGATTCCTCAGAATATGACCTGTAAAGAAGTGATTTGAGGACAGTAGAAGTGAAAAACAATTTTGAACCTACCTCGGAAAGCGCCCCTGCTTCTTTTTCGATACAGGCATGAATGCCCGCTCCCCAAGTTTCTTCAATGCCTGCATGCTACGAGCGATGACGGACGGCTTATTTTGCTTTTCCCTGGGTTGACCTTCCCATTTCTTTGAAGTTGACTCCGAATCCGAGTCGGAGTCTGAGGTGAACATCCTCTTGAGTGACGACTTCAATGATTTCCTTTTGGACTTGGTCTCGGACGACACCGAAGAAGATGAATCGGAGTCCGAGTCGTCGGAGTCCGTAGTAACCTTTTCGAGGATGGGCCTCCGCGAGTGAGATTTGGCGTGTTCATTTCGCCTGAGGAATGGGGAAACCATGGTCGTAATAGTGGGTGGATGGGTGGATTTCTTGTGGATTTCTTGTGGTGTGTGGAATTACCATGCAGCTTTATATACGATCCACGAGTCCTTCATTCGTAGTGAGGGCGTCTTGTTTTCAACTTGGTGGCCACAGATGGCCGTGCGCTGTCTTCAACGCTTGTTGTACTTGCGAGTAGAAAGAATAAGAGTTTTGGTGAGAAAAGAAGGGATTTTATACTCTATGAATGTGTTCTCCTTGTATCGTTGTTCTACCATTGTTTTCCATGAGTGCAAGCCTGAATTATGGAGGGACGATAACGTATCGAGCTTGAATACGTTCAATTACATTTAATCTGGGGCCATGTCAACATTTTGGCCTTGAAATCCATGGGGTCCACAAGGTCCGCGCCGTCGGTGGGTCTCGCTGAGGTTGAATTTCCGAGGTCGCCTCTGCCCTTGCCAAAACATCGGCCATCTCGGCGAGATGACATACGTGAGAAATAACTTGAACCTGAACCACGATGGCGCTCCGATACCTCTCCGCGAGACTTGCGCAACAAGTGAGAGGAATCGTCTAAAGGCTCCCTCATACTGATGTTCAGATTGACGACGAACTCATGAGCGCTGCGGGAGCCTTTAGTCTGGACCAGGTGCGCTGGAACTTCGCATGGAGCGCAACGCCGTCCAGTTTCTCAGACCTTGGATTCAGTTGATGGAGTTAGCGGGACTGGCCTGCGCGCAAACTGTCGCAAAAGTATACGGCGCTGACAAGTATCCTCGTGTACTCGTTTGCTGTGGTCCCGGAAATCAAGGTAGGACAGATGACGACCGTTAGGACCTGGCGCTTCAATCGATCTGCTAGGCGGCGACGGTCTGGTGGCTGCTCGCCATCTATGTGAGTAGTGTGCGAGATAAAGGGCCTTTGGTTGAATCCTCTGTAGCCATGTTTGGGTATAAGCCGACGATATACATGCCCAAGGTCAGTACTACTCGGATTTCCGTACGCATACCTTTCTAATGGCTGATCCTTTGCAGCCCGGGTCCAAGGATATATACAAGGTATCTCGAGCTGCCTGCTAGTAATGCAACCCACAGTTCATCTCAGCTTCCAGCGTCTTCACACTCAGTGCCAAAATATGAGCATCTCGACGCTTTCCGGGGACGAGCAATCCTTGCGCTCAGCACTCAAGTCTTCCGACGTTGTCCTCGACGCGATATTTGGATTCTCGTTCAAGGGCCCCATCCGCGCTCCATTCGACGCGGCGCTGCCTATGCTCTCTGACTCGGGTCTCCCCATCGTATCCGTCGACATTCCCTCTGGCTGGGACGTCGAGGCAGGAAACGAGGCGGGCGTTGGTTTGAATCCCGACGTGCTGGTAAGCTTGACTGCCCCGAAGGCAGGCGTAAAACTGTTCCGCGGTCAACATTTTCTCGGGGGTAGGTTCGTTCCGAGGTAATTTTATTGTACTTATACCCTCCTCGATTCTCCTTGTGGCTTATGCGCAACACAACAGAACCTTGGAAGAAAAGTTCCAGTTGAACCTGCCCGCATATCCGGGATACGAACAGATCGTCGACATTACCGAGGTCGAGCAAAAGTTGTAAAGTTGTTACTTACCGAGGTCGAGTAAAAGTTGTAGTAAGTCAACCGTGTCGATTTCCAATTCAATCCGGCCGACCTATAGACGTCTGCGGCAGTGGTAGATTTTCTTTGCATCCACAGTTCTGATACACCTCTCAGGACCATTCACCATCATTTGGAAGTAATTTAAAACCAACATACAAATAATCATCTTGATATCTCGAATCAAACTACGCCCTCGTACTTTCTCGAACTTGCCTGGTATCGATGGTTCTTTTCTCACTGCCTTAACACCTGTCGAGGCCATCAGACCCAGCGAGAGACTCACGCTGCCTCTGCTTGTCACTGTCAGCTGCAGACACATGTACTTTCCTGGCTACGTTCTCCATAAAATAAACGTAGTTTTGCTCCCTACCCGTATATTTCTCTCTTCTTTGCGAATAAGCCCCAGCCCTTGGTTGGCCACATACCCAGGTTTCCAGGATACAGCGGCCGTGAAAGATTCGATCAAAAGTGATTAGAAAAGTGTCCGTCACCTGGTGTCACCGCAATGTCTCTTGAATCCGAACTCCGTTCTCCGCCAGAGGTCCACAGTTTCCTGGCTCCCACCGACGACGACGATGGCGACACCGCGTCCCAGCGCTCTATTTCCCTCTCCTCCCCCGCGGTTTCCCCCCGAAACTCCGTCCAGAACCCATCCCAGTCCTTCGACACCTTTTCAAATCGCGCATCCATCCCGCGTACGCTCGACACAGACCTGAGCTCCGAGCCGGACGACTCCAGCATGTACACCCACGAAATGGGCATTCCAGAGAGCCCGAATACGTCTGCAGCACCCTCAGTGCTTGAAGAGCCGAAGGAGCTCAATGCGATGCCCACGTATCCGCCCTCCCCGCCCAGGGGCGACACGGCGTCCATCGCATCCGTGGCGTCTGGTTCGTCGCGCAAGGCGAGACCTGAATCGATCATTGTGCTTCCGGGGGATCAGAAATTGGTTCTTGGTATTGCGCTAGTCGACTTCAATCATCTCGTATGTATTCCATTTCTGGCGCCGTTACCCTGTTGAATTGCTCAAGGTTGGCCCACGGATCGAATACTCGACGGGGGACATCTTCGAGGACGAAGAGGTCACCAAGATCTTGCCCTTCTTGGCGTTGCCAGACGGTGCACACCTCGTATGTCGTCTGCTAGACATCTGCCAGCGGTCTGACTGGATATTACACAGAGCGCCGAGGACTACTCGTACTTCCACATCGTACCCTCGGGGCCTACTCCCAGTACAATCTTTGGTATTTCGTGCAATCAGCAGATTGCCGCGTCCGCGCTGCTCGTCAAGATGCCCGACGTGACCCGCTCTACCGTTCAAAAGGCCGTTGTAGTACTCGCCTCCAAGCCCATCTTTGGTCCAATACGGTACGCTCTCGCGCCGTTCTATTCAGTCGGATCCTCATGCTGGCCTAGCGATAAACTTGGTGTGGTAACGACCGCCTTGTTCAACCAAAAGTGAGGCTTCTCATGAATTCCCCGTCGCCCACGCTCACGCGAACCTCCAGGGACTTTTCGGAAACCCGTATCCTCGACGACTTCGGCTCATCTCTCGAACAGTCGCTTCGCACGCAGCTAACGGAAAGCAATCTCTACATGGGCACGAACCTCCGCGAGCTAGTTCACACCTTCCGCCAACGGACCCTCGTCCTCGTCAAAGCACTGATGCTACAGAAAAGAGTGCGCGACTCTGCTGTTCCCACACACTACTCCAGCTAACGACCTGGCCAGATAATGTTCTACGGACACCCGGTGGAGCGTATGTGCACCTACCAGTACTCCCTCGTTTCGCTCCTCCCGGGTCTCTTGCAGACCCTGGACGACTGTGGCTCCCCGCCCCTCGCTGCTCGTGCGCCGACACTCACCCGCCCGACGTCGCTCCGGACGTCGGACCGCAAGAGCATGATGGCGTACACCGGCCTCCCGCTCGACATCTTTGGCAAGGACGCGTTCTTCCAACCATATCTGCCACTGCAGCAGCTCGACCTCGCCGCGGATACAAAGAGCTGGCTGTGTGGCAGCACCAACTCGATCATGACCCAGCGCAAGGAGATCGACTTGCTTGTCAATGTGTGTGTTTCTGCTCTGTGTTTGACTGACGACTGACGATGGCCACCAGACGGAAACTGGCGTGCTCGAGTTCCGCGATCCCAAGCTCGAGCGGTCGGCGGGGCTAACACCAGCAGATCGCAAGTGGATGGACGATATTGTTAAGGATGTTAATGACGGCTGGAACGACGAGGAGGGCCGGCCAGTCAGCATGATGTGCGTGTCAATATTCTGTTAGTGTGGTTTCCCTCTCATCTTCCCCTTCTCCAGGTTCAAGGGCAGCGACGACTATCTCCGGACCAAGGTACTTTTCTCGGAATTAGTTACTATCTCGTGCTTATCACTTCCAGTTCGAGGAATACGTCTCGGCCGCGCTCTCGTCGGTTCGGTATCGGGATTTCATGGCTAAAGGCGAGGGGAACGGCGTGATCATCTCGGGCGGATCTGGTGCGTCGCGTCTTGACACCAATACTCTCTCGCTAACATCGGTTTAGGCGGTGACGCCAACTCCACCGAGGATTTCAACCCCCTCTGGATATCCGAGTTCAAGCACACGAATGCGTACGAGGTGTGGGAGCGCACGACGGATCCGCTGCTCTTTGATATTGTCGAGCCGCGTCACCCGTGCAATGAGAAGCCGTCGGTCGTCGCTGACATCGGACTCCGTCTACAGGAGGGTCTCCAGGACCTCAAGCTTGAGCAGCAGCTTGCCCCTGCGCGCGAGGCGGTCGCACGTACACTCACCGCGGGATCGACAAATTTCTTCAAGGCGGTGGAGGGCGTACGGGGGCGGTGGAACGCACAGCGCGACTCTGTGTCTTCTATGGCGAGCGTCGACTCAAAGCGCGCGAGCACGCCGGTAGAGGTGACCAAGGCCGATGTGGCGGATGCGCCGCCGGCAACCACTGCGAAACCCCTCCTGCTCGCACGACACTCCACCATTATCGACCCGCCTCCGACACCGCCCGCTCGCCCTGCAATCTCCTCCTGGGGCTCGGGCATCGGCTCCTTCCTCTCCAATCGCGCGTCCAAGTTCTCGCTGCCGACCCTCGGGCGCCGAGAGAGCGTCGAGATGCCCCCGCCAATCGTGACGACACCGCCAGCAGACAGCCCTCACACGGCGCCGTCATTCCTCGGTATGATGTCGTCGCCTTCGGCCGTCACGTCACCGTCGGTCTTCCCGCCCACGCCCCTCGAGCCCGCCCCACCGACCGCCCTCCCCGTCGTTCCCCCCGCCTCGCCGTCGCCGCTGCGGTCGCTCTCGCTGCTCACTCCGCGGGTGGCTCAGCCGGCCGCGCAACCGCTGCCTGTACCCGAAACGGTGGTGGAGGAGCCGGCGCAGCTGCCCACGCTGGCGCCCGCGCTGCACGAGCTTGGGGCGGCTACTCCGGAGAAGCCGGCTGCGCGCGATGGCGAGCACGTCGATGGGGATTCGGACGAGGCGTCGTTCAGCGCAATGGCATTATGACCTTGACGCTGGATGTGTTGGGATGCGATTGCAGCCACCTTGTTGGTCGTGAGCGCGCGAACCCTTGTTGGGAGAAGGCTAGACGACTTAATATTCGGTGCTTTCCCTCTGACTTTGCGGGTGGCCTTCAAGCCATCCCGTATCATGAGTAATGTTGACCCGTGATGCATTTTATATATTCGGTACTGTACAGGCCTGTCGCAGCGCGGCGAATAGTTTCTTCGTAGTAGATTTTCGATCAGGATAATTTTTATAAAGAGCGTGTTATCTGTTGCACACCCTTGTCTTGCTTTTTGCTCTTGCCATGTCCGGAGCACTCAAGGCCTGTATACTTATCTATCCGGTCGCAAGAGAGATGCGGCTCTATCTCGTCACTGAGGACTTTTCCGTTCGCCTTTGTTACCAGTTCTACACGACGTAGGTCGGAACCATCGGATACCCGGACGCGTCCTACAACCCATACCACGGCGAGGACCCCAAACTATGGTCCACATGGGTGATGGAGACCTCGAGTCGAGCTGAGTCAATGAACGGCTTCAACGCAGGAAGTATGTCGACGGTCTTCTTTCTCTGGAAGCTCATCTTGACAAGCCTCAGCTTGGAGTTCAATCCCTCCCCCATCCGCGCGGAGATAAATTCCAAGAGGGCGGCGTCGGATATTCCGATGCTGTAGTCTATCTCGAGAGACTCCAATGCAGGACAGCAGATGGCACTGGACATGCCAGGGGTCGGAGTGAGGACCTCCAGAGCCTCATCGTCAAGCGAGGAGAAAAGAGTATGTGACGGGATATCGTGCATCTTGAGCCGCTGCAAGGTGTCTGGCAAGCTACGTAGGCATTCAAGCAGGGATGATCTCGAAAATGAGTCGGTGTTGAGGATGAGAGTTTCGAGCCGGGTGTGGTGAGCAATGAAGCGGACCATGGATGGAGGCGTCTGCGTCTCCGGATCGGCCTGGCCACATAAAGTGAAATTCCGTAATTCGGGCAGGATCGAAAGACAGTCTAATAGATGCGCGAACGCCGAATCGACGTTCTCGGTAGATAAATCCAGGGTGTGTAGGAATTTCAGCTCGATGGGGGGATGCGAGAGGACTTCGGTACTACCGCGGTCGTTGACAACGAGCGAGCATGTGCGAAGCTCTGGGCAACGGCCGAGGACATCGAGGGCTCGTGAGCTCGTCATGGAGGTTTCCCATGTGGCGCCATGCATATTCAGCACCGTAAGCTGGCGCCATCGGAGGGGTAGACTGTCGCGCGCAAATTCGTTGCTCGAAGCAGAGATACTGTGGACCCGGGGACCCCGAAGCATCCCGAATGATTCCGATTCACCGCTAATCCAATTGAACGGAATAGGATGCAAAACAACGGTCTCAAGGAGAGGAACATCACTTTCCCTGAGATGCGCTAAGTCGTCGAAGGCACTCGGTGGGGTTGTGAAATCGATGTGCTGCCAGCGGTGGGCGTATGGGATGAGCGCCTGTAGCAAGAAGCCCCCGAGTGGGTCGACGTCCAGCGCGGTGTCAACCGGAGCTCCCCCAGGTGGATATTGCAGTGATATTGACAGAGGGTACTCTCCCGAGCGCGCGAGCCACAACTTGGTAACCTGCAAGCGCTGTGCAATTTTATTCTGAGACTCGGGGTCCAAGCCAAAGTAATGCGGAGGCTCCACAATATGGAGTTTGGCCCAAAGACGGGGGGTTGAGAGCGACAGCGCTCGCCAGGAACTGCATATACGCCCGAGAAGAACGGGCGCCTCGGAAGCGCTCATCACGCAGTTCCGATGAGTTGGTATGCAGGCCACGAATATTTCCTGGATTATATCGAGGGGCAGTCGGCGGGCGGGAGAAAGAAGGGCCTTGTGAGCGTCTACGAAGGCGTTCAAGTTGTCGCGTTCTTCGGCAAGTTTGTCGATTGCCTTCTGCAAATCGGCAATTTCATCGTCAAGTCGCCTCAATCGAAGAGTAGGTTCAACGAGGAGCGTTGTGATTTCTGCGACTTCCTCGTCACTGGGGCAGTAGTTCGTGCCCAGATGTGGGGCGAATGAGGAGGTCATGGTAGCCGGTCGACTCAAGTCGGGTATTACACAGACAAACAGCGGAGTGATACGCTGTTGCGGACTTTGAATTTTCTACTTGAAACACGAGACGCGCTCCAGATTTTGGGAAGCTTTTTTCCTACGTAAAATGCGGCATAGGATTCAACTTATCAAGCTGCAATTTTCATTCAAGAATGCAATTTACAGATGCACTCATGTTGGTTCTCCAATTGCAATCCCGCCCAAATCATCCCGGTGCATCACAGCGAACCATTGAGACGTAAATCTCGACTGCTAGCGCCAACGGAAATGCCAATTTTCCCTGCAGGGACCTGCCAGCGCTGCTGAACAACATTCCACACCGCCAAATCGAACCGTGAAAGTTGAATTGTTACGCCTTGGCTTTGGCTGGGCGAAACGAAGACGCTATCGAATCCCTTGAGGACGCGCGGCGGGGAGTTCGTCGACCCCGGCAAGGAAACGTAGAGTTGGGGAATCTGAGAAGATTGTAGACATGAAGTCGAACTGAAAGTAAAAAAAGTAATCATAACTAACCTCGTGTCCTCCAACCTGCCCGGTATTCTTCACGGTAAAGTGAACGGTAACGACGGGGGCGTGCAGCCTGGGATTGAGAAAGGTCAGAAGCGCGGATTCGAGTAAAGAGGCGTCCTTGCCAAGGGTCCACTGAGGAGCCGGGCCCCGTTGGAGCCTGGCCCCCACGCGGCGAGCCACGGATCGAGAGCCCCGAGTACGCGAAAGTCGTATAGGATAACCCGAATCCGAACTCAAACCGGGGAGCAATGCCTGCAGCATCAAAGTGCCGATAGTCAATAAAAATCCCCTCAGAGTACGGGATGTCCAAGATGGGAGTCGGCGAGTTGTAAATAACCTGCGCGGCATAGTCGTTGATGCTTTTGCCGATCGTATACGGGAGACGACCGCTGTACAATTGTAAAACTTATAAAGTAACCGAAGAAGAACTTGGTGCCGACCTTGGATTGTAGGCGCCAAATAGGACGTCGGTGACCGAATTGCCCTGGCGGAAGTTGAACGTGATTCAACACCAACATAAGACAATGAACTGACTGCTTCTTGTCCTGGGAGACCGCTCCAGACCTCCGAGGCGCATAAGGGCTGGTTAAAATCATCGAATGTGGCGAACTTACAACAGCAGTAACTGCCAAAAAAAAACTTGGTTGAACTCCAAATAATAATACTATCTCCGACTGCCTTCCGAGCCAAACTAGGTTCCGAGCCATTTCGATAATTCAGCCATTTAGCATGCCGCCTAGTGTGATTTGAGGCTTGTGGGACGGAGCAGGTTGTATGAGGTTGTTGTAAACCAAAATTTGGCCCGGAGTGATGCGTTGATCAGAAGCTGTGCCTCGGTTGTTCCCGTCCGGTGGGTGGGAATTGATGATTTCTTATCACCGACCAGGACCCACGCTCTTCCCTCGCTCATTGCTCCGCCAATTCTCCGCCGATTCATGGGTTTGGGGGCTCGTTTTGTTGCCTATACACAGGAGAATGCCCCCAAGGGGTAATAGGCTCCATCAGGGTGCGGAAACCTTTGATATATTGGTCAAGAATGACCGCACGTCATCTAGGTCAAGACCGCACGAAAGGGTCTCTGGTGATCCATCCAACCCGCGGGCGACCTTAGGATCTGGTATATACACTCAGAACACGCCCTTCAACATATTTACAGTTCTATTTCCCTGCCTACTGAATGTTTTGACTTCAGTTGTGGCCCACTCTCCTCGACGACCCGTTTTCACTGTCACCGATACATGGACCTTGTTCGGGGGGTTCTTGATTTGAGGAGGACATTTAACATGCTTTAGTGTGTGCTAATACTTCCCAACTATCCTTATGAGTGTCAATTTGGCCTCAGCTTAGACTCTGTTCCTTGCAGCACACAGGTTGTTGTCAAGACACCAATTTCATCCACTCTGCGCGGCCGGAAGGTCCATTAGTTAAATTCATTCTAAGGCCTCGATTTGTGCTTTGAGTGTATAGAATGGTTCATCTGAGCCCCTTGAGTGAGTACAAGGTCACTCGGCCTCAGCGTGCGCTTATGAACGGGTTATTTGGCCGGGTGGCTCGGAAGGTCGTTGATTGCCATTTTGGGATAGCGCTGAAAATAAATTCGCCGGGTGTTCGAATCAGGTCTCAAAATTCCCAGAAAATATCCTACTCTACTCGTAGGATGCCCACCTTCATTCTAGGGCACATATGCGGCCGATCGCCGTGCAGTAGCGGGGAGCCAAGGGCTAAAAGTGCTAAGGTGGCTCGAAAGGCAGTTTCCGATAGTATGTGGCGCTCGTGTCCACTTACCATTGGGATGATCGATCCACGCCTCCACGACTATCGGGCCGACTGAATTCACCACGACGATGGTGTTGGCACTGAACTGCGCAACTTGTTGAACGAGAGCATCCTAATTAGAGCTTAGCGAATAAAAGAAAACCACAGTCGACGCGAATGTTTTACTCCACTATGCCTGAAACATACTTGGAGGTAAACTGCAGGGACGGAGATGAACAAGCGCTGAGACTGACCAGGCCTGCAAATCATTCCGGTCCCCAGCGTTGCCTGAAAGATCCCACTGCATTTAGCACTGCTTCCCTGACGCAGATGTCTTTGGAACATACCTTCAATTAGTGCCCCGCCTTCCCCGCTATCGGCGGTGATGAAAACAAGCGCAACATCTTTGCCCGACGCAACCGCCGCCGCTGCCGCCAGATCCGTATCGCTCAGCGAGGACGACACCGTCGTCCCATCCTGGGCGGCACGAGCCGTAATGGCGTCCAGAGGCTATAATTTATGTCACTCGTCGAATAATGCCCAAGAACAATTGGGCGACGCACTGTAATAAGGTAGGGGAAGTTAGCAGTTCCGCTGCCCCAGCCTGAGCAAAGTGATCAGTTCGGGTTCAACATCAAAATGCAATTGAACCCACCCATGGCCAAGACGCCATCGTCACCCTGACGATTTGGGAATCTAGTAGGCGTCGGAAACATAAGCCAACATGTTCACCGTATGCATGCATTTCGTTCAGCGTACTTACCCGTTGGGGCCGAGAGCCGCTGGACCAGCGCCGTTCCCGACAATACCGATGGTTTTCAGATTTTTCAACGGAAGCGTCTTGCCGCGATTCTTCAGCAGAACCGTCGACGCCTTGCCGATTTCTCGGATTAACCTTCCATGAACAATGTCAGGGCGAAACTAATCTCAAGTTGTCCTAGTACTAGGACCCACACTTTATGATCGTCTTGGACGTCGACCCGTTCATCGTCCGGCGCACTGTTATCGTGCGAGTCGAAATTGACGGGTGGGTATCCGCTATCTTGCCCAAGCAGGTACCTATAAAATCGAGTCAATATGCGGCGATCCACCAGCCACGCATGGAATATATTTACCAAGCGGCCAAAACGCGCACTGCCATATCGTCCACTCGAGCCTCGGGAACAGAGCCGTTTTGGACTGCCGTGACGAGCGTCGTTCCGAAAAATCTGAAAGCGCGAGCCCTGAAAGTCTGTCCTGCAGGACAGAGGTTTTCAACTCACGACGAATTTGTTCCGCGGACCAAGCTGCCTGGCATCGTCACCTAGGTGGACGTCATGGATATTTGAATCGATTCCCTGGCGGAGTCTCACATCTAGACCGGCCAGCACCGCGGCGGCTGTACTGTGTGTTGCTCCCCAGTCTAGGAACACGTCAATTCAGATGCGAGTTTAATCCTTAACATCAAACTGACCGGACATGACATCTGAGGGTGAATTAGTTCAACCTTGAATCGCGTCAAGTGCCTCTGCAACCGCTCACATCCTTGGAATCCGAACTCTCCCTTGAGTATACCGTTGAGAGTCTTGTCGTTCTCGCAAGCGTAAGTGCCATTGACTGCATGATTAATCAGTAAGTGGCAGGCAACCCTCGCGAAGTCCTGTGCAGTGTGCACTGACTTTGGTTGTAACTGCACATGATCGCCGCGACCTAGATACAAAACCCTCGTCAGGTATGTGCAACAAACACGAAAGGATTGTGTTTACCCCGGCCTGGACGCTGCGCAGGAACTAAGCACCATGCCGTCAGTAAATTGAACCGTGGGGAAAATAGAAATAGTTGACGGGAATAGTGTAGATCTCATGTTGTGTTCTGCGGGCGGGAGTGAATACCCAATCAATTTCAGCAGAACGCGACAAATCGACGCACCGGTCATCCACATCCGAGCTACTCGTCGTCCGGAAATGTTCTTGCTCGTTATTAACGAAATGCTTCGCAGTTGCTAGATTGTGGCAATCCTCAGCGCGCGGTGGAGGAACGAAGGCAATTTATAACCTTACCCTGTACTCCCTGGCTCTGCATTCCTATTGCATGCGTATAATGAGGAATATACTCGCGCACTCAGCGAAACACGCACCAGTTACAGTCTCAAACGCCCCTTCACCCGACAAGAAGGGATCCGCGCCGAACCTATCCGCCCCTGTTTAGCCTTGGGATCAACGTGACTCGAGGACCTCCACCAACCCTTCCCAGTTCCGTCCCGCAGCCGGCGCGCGCATGAGGTTCCTAAATCGAACAAAACGCAAGTGAGCTTTCTTTAAGCGGCCGAAGGTGCAAAAAACAGACATCATCGGGCCCAAAGCGACGTTCACGCCTGGGAGTAGTAAGTTTCCGAAGGAATTAAACAGACACGGCCGCCAAATCCACCTTTGCCACGGAACTCTGCCCCCATGGCCTCGCCGCGCTGGCGCATCAACGTGCGGTTGAACGTTGCGGCGACGTTTATGGCACTAAGGAAGGAAGGAAGAAGGAAGGTTGATTCAGATGGAGCTCGCGGTAGCAGGCTCCGAGGGAAGGAAGCTCACGGGGGGAATGCCGAGACGCTATGTAGTGATTGTTGAATGGAAAGATAGGTACAGAGAAGGAAGACAAACTTACTTGGAAGCCAAACGGACGCCGAGCGGGCTATCTGTCAAATTCACGCCGCGAGCTGAGTAACAACAGACAAGCGAGAGCGCGCCGGTCGAACGAACGAACCTTCCAAGCAGAATCCCGGAAAGTTGATCGAAGGCACAGCGAAGGTGTTGCCAATGCATCTTGCTGGAGGGGATGGATGGAATCACAACCACGCGGAGCGTAGCTATAGACTCACAATCGTCGCCCTGTCCTGGAAGGAAGGCGGTCAGCCGATGTGGTGATGCCAAGGAGTAAGAGGACTCGGAGGAGAAGAATATGCTTACCTGTGAGAAGATTCACCTTGTCCGCGAGCGCGAGTTGCGAAACGTCTTTCGATGCCTGGCTATCCTCTTAGCCGACGCAACACTGAAGCGAATGCCGATCCTCTTGCCTTTGCGTACGCAGCCGTCCAGCTCCGGGCCTGTGCGCTGGCCGTGGAGGAGAATAGCAAGAGTACCAGCGAAACGCGAACAAAGCGAGATGGGTTAGGCATTGCGCTCGGACATCTTCGAGTGTCGGAATGACTGCCTTAAATACCAGGCCCAGCGCACGATGAACGGTGCGGAGGACCGCGCTCGCCCCAGTTCCGCGAAGAGAACAGACAGTTTCGGGGCGCGGATGACGGAGCATATTTTGTGGAAGCTCGGGATGGACTTGTGCTTCGGTCACGAGCTGGCGATGTAATACGGTGCCGGACGTCCGTGCGAAGGGCAGAACGAAAAAGAAGGGGAGCGTGAAAAGGAGTGGGCTGTTGAGGTTGATTATTGGGAATTCTTGCGAGTCAGCGGACTGGAAATGGGTGCCACTATCAGAGAGAATTCCAGACACAAGTCAGTTCATCGGCCGAAAAAAAAGAAGAAAGAATGGCCAAGGGGAAGCGGCGAACCAATTATAATGGCAGGCAGGAACAATCATGTCGTTGACGAGTTCCCGGCTGAAAAGGGAAGGTGTGGCACGACGGGAACAAATGCTCCTCATATTTTCATACAAAAGATCCAACCACCACTAACGAACATTGAACACGAAAAAATTCAGAAGATGACCGACTCACCAATTCAATACGCCTCCGGACCCTTGAACAACCCCTCCCGCGGATCGAACCTCCACTGCGGGGTGGTATACTGCAGCTCAAGCTCAAGCCGCCCCTCCGAAATGAGCGGGCCAACGATATCCACCTCCACCGCCCGGTCAAACTCAATCCTCAGCTGTTCAAGCGGCGATCCCATCTCCTCCCGCGCACACACGAAATCGCGCACGGCGGCGTCCGAGAAGCCCGCACACGGCGCGTTGACGGCGAGGTGCGTCAGGCGGGGGCAGAGGGGGTCCTCCAAGTCCTCCTCCTCCGACGACGACGACGACGCGGCGCGCCCGGAGAGCAGCGCGAGGAACGCGTCGTCGAGGATCGGCTCGGGCCCGGCCATGGAGAGGAGCCGGAGGTGCGTGATGTGCGGGAAGCGCTGCAGGACGGCGACGAGGCTCGCGCGGGGGAAGCGGCTCGGGTCGATGAAGGCTTTCAGGCTGCACCCCAGGCGACTCGGACGCGGGTCCGAAGAATAGTCGGTGTCCAGCGCCCAGTCCGCCTCGTCGAAGAGCGCCGTGGCGCCGCGGTTGTGCAGCCGCCGCCGCCGCCCGCGCCGCGCGGACATGGCTTCGATGCGCAGGGAGGCGAGGCTCGGGAGGGCGAGGTGCAGGATGGCGTCCGGGAGTGCGAACGGGCTCCCGAGGATGAGGGTGTGCAGGTGGGGCATGGTCACCAGGGGTGCGTTGTCCGAGGCCGCGTCGGGCTTGCTAATTTGGATTTGGCATCGCTGGAGGTTCGGGCATCTGCGGAGGACCTCGAGTGCGGTGTTGGCGTCCACACCGCCCTCCGTGCCGTGGTCGGTCCATGCTGGGAAGCATATGAGGCTGAGCCCCGTCAGCTGCGACCATTGGAGGGGAAGCGAAAGCGGGTCGCCGGAGATGTATAGTGAGACGTCCCGCAGGCTGGGGATACACAAGGCGGTGTGAGGGAATTCCCTGAATGGCTTGTTCCCAGAGTGTTTGATGCCGATAGTTTGTAACAGCGGCAAGTCGTTCTGCGCGAGGTTCAGGGCTAGGTGGAGCGCGTGCACGCTCGCCGACAGCTCGAGATGGCGGAGCCGCGAGGAGAATTTGAGCACCGCATGTATGGGCGAGGCGCGCGCGCTCCCGGTATCGGAAGGCCCGGCGTATTCGGTGAAGGACACCGACAGGGGACAGGTGGCGGAGCGTTCAAGCCACGCCTCGACGACCCGGTCCAGTGCGTGCACGGCCGCGGGGGGCGCTTCGTCGGAGTGGAGCGCCGGGATGTGGATCGAGCTCCAGAGCCGCGGTGTCGAGTACGCGGCGCTGCGCCAAAGCCGGCAGATGCGCCCCAGAAGCAGCGGCGCCTCAGCGGGGTCGATGAGCGCGTTGTGCGTCGAGGGGAGGCAGGCGGCGAAGATCTCGAGGAGGACGTCGTGCGGGATGCGGCGGATTGGGGACGTGAGCGCGCGGTGCGCATCGATGGAAGCCTTGAGCGAGGCGTGTTTCGCTCGGAGTGTGGCGAGCGCGGTTTCCAATTCTGCGATCTGAGTGTGTAGACGGGCCAATTCATCCTCGGGCTCGAGGAGAAGAGCGTGGATGGCCGGGATATCCGAGTCTGAAGGGACGTAGTTTGTGTTGAGTTTGTCTGTGAAGGGGGAATCGCAGGGGAACATGGTCGTTTGTGGCCAGGATTGCCAGTGATTGGCGTAAGCCTGATCTCCCACGGTTCAAAAATATTGCCGACGTGATGTTCTCCGCTACTCGCGGCCTCTATAGATCTGGTTCCCATAAAATCCCAACAAACACTGCGCGCCCGACGAAGAGAGGCCTACCAGAAAAGGCGCTCCACCTGAATGCGCTCGAGCAAGTACGTATGTTGCACTTTAAGTCGATTGCTCTCGCAGTGTTGAAAACTACAATACAGCGAGAGACGAGTGCCCGTGTTGTACTGTAGTGATTGTCTATGAGAGAGTAATTGAATCCTGAACCTCGTCCAGGTACTTATTTGGTTCCAAGGGCATACCGCTGAGGAAGATATTCCTCGGCGTTAGCTCGTCGAACATAGATGCAGATTCTCGTGGAGGACACCATTATTTATTTATCTCGCGGAGACCACGGGACAAATAAAAATCCATCGTAAAATCCCGTCTCGCCCTGTGTACTCGGATGTCCTGTTCAATCACGTGGTCACAGCGGAAGCCTTCAAAACCAACGCGAGACCTTCTCTTCCGCAATTAGCACTGACATCCCCCAACATCCCGGGCTCGCTATTCCAAGGATCCAACCTCGTGGATTTGAAGTCGGGTTGTTCTATCCAATTGGCTGGCATCGGCTTCATAGGTCTTTTTCTCGAATCTGGATGGCTTTGAGTCCAAGTTTGTTAGACTCGCGACACTAACAGGACAGGGCTCATGATCACTGTGGCCAACCTCAGGCTCCTTCATCTCCCAAGCAGCCACACGACTCCGGTGTTTCGAAACAAATCGAATATTCAATCTAGAGAGAATCAAAGGCGTCCAATGCTCTGTCTGGGCCCTAATAGTAACCACGAACGAACCCACGAACCTCAAGTCCGGAGTACCGGTATCGCGTAAAAAGCTCTGAGTCTCTGACGTACATACGTACCAGCCAGAATCCAAAAGAAAAGAATACCAATGGTCTCCACTTGCGACTCCATCGCCAAATCCATCCGGTCCAAGCACCAAATACGACCCCTATCCGGGTCCCCCCTATCCACCACATTACGGCAAGCATGGGTCACGCGACGCGGGAGAGGTCATGGGTGCAACGTTATCGCAAGCGGGAAAATGCCGAAATTATCCCGTCCCGTACTTACCCCAAATTGGAGTAGCGGGGACAAGTGGGGTTCTAGAATCTGGGGTGGGGATGCGGGCCCGAATCGGGTACTTGGGGGCGTGGGGAATGCCGTCGCCCAATCCGCCCCGCAACTGCGCTGATCAATTTCCCGTTAAGAAACAGTTAGCTAGCTAGCTGAGATCGTCCGAGTCCTATCCAGAAAAGCAGAGGTGTTTGATATATCTAAGGGAAAATGTGCAGTATGTGCAGTAACTAACTACTAACTACGTATCTATGGTGTGTCTATGTGAAGCAAGCGAGGAGGTAAGGAATACATACAGGATACATATAAGGAGGTCGGGAGAGGGAGTAGGAGGGGGAGGGAGGAGGGGGGACGCATGTGGTGTCGGTCGTAGTTCGACTCGTATGTCGAAGGAGGAAGTAAGGGTGAGGAGGAGGGGAGGATATGGTGGGGGTCGTTGACCTCGTCTATGGTATACGTTAGATAAATAGCAGATTAGCAGCGCTCCAGCCACCCGGCCAGGCAACGTCCAGCGTCCATCGCGCTCGCGCTCACCCCTTGCGCCCAGTGCTCTCGGGTTCCGATAATCGCCCAAGCCCAAGCTCGATGAGCTCAATACCCCTCCCCCCTCGACGCCGCCTCAAACGCACTAAACCCCGGCAACTCCACCCTCCTCCCCGCCCCGCCAGCACAATCCTCTTGCTTCTCCCCCCCACCCCGATCCTCAAGTCTCGGCGACCCCGGATGCTCGCTATTCCCATTCCCATTCCCATTCCCCCTACTCCCCCCATGCGCATGCGCACCAAGTTTGAGCGGCGGCAACCGAATAGGCGGCGACCCGCTCCGCGACCCAGGCACGCTCGAGCCCGCACTGCTCGCGCCCGTACTCGCACTCGCGCTGTTCCACCCGCTCCAGCTGCTCGAGGTCGATGCTGAGTTGGATCCCGAGCCCGAGTTGCTGTTTGCGTTATGGCTGGTTATCGGGTTCCCGTGAAAATTTGAGTGTGAATGTGAATTGGGATGTGAGTTATTATGGGAGGAAGAGGAGGCAGTGGAGGAAGTGGGGAGGTGGGGGAACGACGGCCAGGAGGTCGTGCGCTGGTACTGCGGCGGGTGCGGGGCGGCGGCGCTATACGGGTAGGCCCCGGCGGCGGGGGGCGAGGTGGGCGACACGTGCCCGTGGATGGGCGTCATCCCAAACGCCAGGCGCACCGAATGCGCGAGGTGCTGCGGGTGCGGCGTGCCCCCAACCCCACTACCCCCACCGCCATGCGGGGAATCGAGCGCCAGAGGGGGAGGCGACGGCGCGCGGGACTGGATCGTGAGCGTGCGCAGCGGGCCGAGGAACGGGGACGTGCTCGTGCTCGGCGTCGGGTGCCAGCTGCCGCTCCCACCGCTCCCACCGCTCCCACTCCCCCGCATAGTAAGCGGCGCCTCCGAGTCGCTCGCCGTCCCCCCATGCTCCGACGGCGGCGACGCACTCGCCCTTCTTCGATCATCCACGTCGAGTGCATAGGGCGCCGCAATGTGGGACGCGGAGCGCGAGTGCGCGGTCGTTGGGGGCAGGGGGAGGACGGCGGGCTCGCGCGAGGCGGGGGTCATCTGCCACGCGGGGCCGCTCAGCCTCCGGTGGTTCTTGCTGCTCTTCTCCCGCTCGCGGGCGTGCGAGAGGCGGAACGGGCCCGGGCCCGGGGCGTCGTGCGATTCCGCGCGCCGTAGAGCGGCGGCGTGGCGGGCTTCGTACTCTGCGCGCCGGAGGGCCTCCTGGCGCTCGAGGGCGTAGAGCTCGTCCATGGCGACGGAGGAGAGGGTGGTGAAGGCCGAGTGCGAATTGGAGTGCGAGTGCGATGGGTGCGAGTGCGAGTGGCGGTAGCCGTCGTCGTCGTCGTCGGGGCCCCTGGTGGCTATTGTGTCTGTGGGCCGGGCATAGTCCGCCTCGTCGTCGCTGTTTGCGCGGCTGCGAGCCTTTTTCTTTGGTGGTGCGGGGTCGTTGCTGTGTATGCGCGAGTGGCGCGTGAGCTCGTCCGAGCGGGAGAAGCGCTTCTCGCACGACGGGAACGTGCACACGAACGGTTTTTCGCCGGTGTGCGTGCGGATATGGCGTGTCTGGCGAAGTGAAAAAAAAAGTGAGCAAGGATGACGACAAGGACGGGGCTATGGTAGTTGCCTGGTGCTCGAGACGGCTGAATGCGCGGCCACAGAGGGGATACGGGCACTTGTAGGGGCGGGGCTGTGGCTGTTGTGTAGCCGCCATGGTTGTGGTGGTGGTTGAGGAGAAGAACGGAGATGCGTTTATCCCTCCCGAAACGACCCGCGCCCCTTCCCCGCACAGATCACTATCCGCGATAATCGACAATTCGGTCCGACTACCGCCACATGTGAATCCCCTGGGCCTTATCGTCATCTTTTTCTTCCTTTTTTTCCTCGTTGTTTTCCCTCCAGGCTGAGCCCAGGAATGCCCCAGACTCGCCCGGGGTTCCTTTTCGCTGATAGCGCCCGTAACCGCCCCCAATTTAATCGTTAATTTTATCCGTCCCCGCCCCCACAACCACAGCCCCGGGAAGGTACATACAACAAGCATGTGAATGGCCTCGCGTAGATTAGGATAGGAGCGAAAATCTATCGCAAACAATCCCATGTTATCCACCTCCTCCTCATCCTCGTTCGTCATTGGAAAAGCCGTCCACGTTCCAGCGGGGAAATCCGATGTTAACGGTACGTACCTGAAACAGATCGAAACACAATTGAAAAAGAAAAAAAAACGGGGTGGGGCGAAGATGACGCCTTGCTTGGGCGAGATGGGCACTGGGCTTGCTCTCGTCAAGGGTCAAGCTTTCGAAGCCGAAGCGTCTTTCCTGCGGAGGATTTAGTACTTACGACGGCATCCAGACATCCAGGCATCCGCTCCAGGTCGGTGTTTCGAATTCAACGACGGTGCCGAGACTCGTTTTTGCATGCACCCGGTTCTGCCCGAGGGTTCGAGGGGGGCAATGCGCAATACGGCCGCAGAGAATCACGTATGTGTGTGTGTGGCCTCGAGCGCTTTACATCTTGGTCTCGTCGTCTGAACATGGCACCTCACGACCGCGAAACACGGGTGAACGAACGCCCGAGGGTCGAGGCCGGAGGTTGTCGGAGACTCGGAACTGGACAACCACCGCGTAGACCGCGTCACGGTAAGGTACGTATGTTTGTTGCAGACCTTTGCAGACGCGTGCGCCGCGTGCGCATCGGATTTAGGCGCTGGCAGCCGCGGTTCATCCGTCGTGCGCTTGGAGGCACGATGGAGATGTTGAGATCGAATGCGCACGGTCGTCGACTACCACCGCTTACACCGCGTAAAGTGCATATGTTGTCGACGCGTGCGCGTGCGCATGAGATGGACGGCGGATTTAGGCGCTCGATGGTCAGGAAGGATTCCAGGAAGTTGGAACGTCGGCTGGGCCAGTTATTCGACAGAGATGGAATGATACATATAGACCACGAACGAGTCTCCTAGTTGGCGTGGCTGCTTGGATGTAGCAAGATGCATATGGGCTGACAGAGATTTGAGAAACGTTCCGCCTTGCGGAGCCTTGCGGACGGGGGAGTACTAGTCCAACTTGCCAGTGCGACTCGGAGGACTCCAGGTGTCGAGATCGAGCTTCGACAAAGGTCAAGACCCGGAGTCGATTTTCAGCTATGTAGACTGGGCAGGACCAGCGGACCCGGCAAGGACCCGGTGTTGGAGGGTGGCTTTGTTTGGCTGTGGCCTCCGTCGTTCGGCATCGCGGCTTGCTTCCGACCACATTATCGAACGCGACTCAGACATTCCGTCGTTGTCTGAACCCAGTTTCCCTGCAAGCTGAACCGAAAGGTCGTCCAATATCAGCAGGAGCTCGCTAATAAAAAACTCCCTCTCTCTGTCTTCCAATCATGTCCAGAACAAAGAAGACTCAGGGCAGCGCCCTCAAGCCCGTGCGCGAGGCAGCCGAGGCAGCCCCGTGCGTTCATTCCACCGTCCGACGCGTCCCTGATCCTAATTACCATTCGCAGTGAGAAGAAGAAAAAGAAAAGATCCCATCGCACTCGGACGGACACCCGAGGCCGCCTGAGCGCGCCGCGCCGCAAGGAATTGAAGATTCAGCGCCAGGCAGGCTCGCGGCGAACCCTTCGCCTGCCTGGCTAGCCATGATGGCTGAGCGCGAATCCCAGGCATCTTCGACGCAGACGCAGACCCAAGATGAGGATGAGGGTGAGGATGTCGTGCTCGAGAGTGCCGCCGAGTCGCCCTCACGCCTCCACGGCGCAGAGGAGCCTGTCGCATTGAGGTCCGCCTCCGTAACAGATACCACTGCGACGACTACTACCAGTTCCGCTTCTGCACACCCCACGAGCGTGGTATGCGGATTGACTGGGGCGGTATGATAGGCGCGGCGCTGCTAGCAAAGTCTCGTTCACGAACGCGATGGGCCGGTCGATGTGGTGCTTGAGGGTTGGGCAGACGGCGGGGGACTGGCTAGAGGTCCGCGCCTGACACGAACGTGGCCGGTGCTGGTTCATGTCCCCGTCGCGCCAGAGTTCTATAGGTCGTCTGCGTCCCCGTTGGATTTGGGCGGCTTTGTACGAGAACTAGCCTCGTACCTGTATACTCCCACCTCATCTCACAAGCCCTGTCCACTTGAAAAATCCTCGAATCTCGCGTTGTACGTGACAGGACGCGCCAACCCCCGTCGCCTTTTGCTTTGCCCGACGATGACCACCAACATGCAAATCCACTCCTAAGGCGTTCCCCACCCGTACCCGGTGACACGCTGGGACATCTCCGGCCCCACCACGGCGTATCATTCCAGCCCATGCCCGCCAACGCCGCCTTCCTCGTCGTCTACCAGAGTGACCAGACGCGCTTCGGATCCCTCTTCATCAACCGCCACGGCGACAGACGCCCCGCCCCAATCACCCTGGACGAGGCGCTCTACGCTCTACTGGGGCAACGACCTCGCGCGCGACGAGATGGTCTTCGCGCAAGCCAACTTGCGCACCGTCTGCCTCCCCCACTTTGAGAAGGTCCTGCGGCACGAGAGGTCCCCACGGCACCGGGCGTACCAGCGCCTGCTCCGCGACGCCGAATTCCACGCGACCCACCTGTCCGAGCTGCCGGACAACGACTGACTACCTTTTGGTGCCGGTCCACTACGGGATGTGGGTTATGAACACGGGCGAGTGGGCGGGGAAGGTGCTGCTTAGCGTCACGCAGTGGTCCTCGTCGGCCGCACCTTCGAGGCGCTGCACGACCACGGCATCGTCCTCTGCAATTTTTTCCTCCTTTCCTCTTCGTTCGACTTCCGACAAGTCATGCTCGACGTCAACGCCCCCGGCCTTTCCCAAGAGGACTCCATCCTGAACGGCAAGACGCCGTGCTACATCGTCGGGTTCTCCGACGCGCGCGCGAACCACAAGTGCAGGCGCAAGCTCCTCGTCCTCCCCCTCGGCTCCTTGATCCCCTCAGCAAGGTCGGGTGCGCCGAAACTGGAGCAGTGCAGCTTATGCTGCAGTTCATGGATCGTTTCGAAACATGTACATGAGCATTATGCACCATTGACGCATGCTGCATGCTAAGGAACTTCCTATGTAGCCACCCCGGCAGCCAAAGGTCCTCGTCGAAATGGAACGACGAGTACACTCGCCGCTATCCCACGACGCACCCTGTCGACGTGCTGCTGGCGCAGCGCCCAAAACTCTTCCCCGACGCGCGCTTGCTGTATCCCAGGCTCGTCGAGGTGTCGTTTGCCGGCGACGAGCTGTACTCGGAGGCGATTTGTACGCAATTTGGCGGCGATGATGACGGGGAGACGGACGATGCAGTTCTCGACGAAGAATGCTGCGCGAGTCCAGAGCCTGTGGGAGTGATCACCGCCGAGTTGCAGCGGCGTGTACAGCTGGAGGACGCTGGCGTCGAGTCGAAATTTAGACCTGGTATGTGCTTTAATCCTCGCTCTCTATCATCCTCCGCTAACGGATCCCCTCGCAGGTCGAGGCGTTACGGCTCGCTCCTCGCGTTTCTGCTCCGCGTTGTGTAGTTGTCCATATACGCTCTCTGCTTGCTCAGAACAAGTTCATGTCTTGTTCGCAATATACTGTACAGCGAATCTCTCGCGTCAGTGGTAAATCGACGCGTCCGTTCCGGACTATCATCTGATCCATGCCCACGCATGCATTGACGAAGAGCCAATAGCTCGACTCACTGGAATTTTGTTCTGTTGTTTATGTTTGCCACTGCTTGTCCAGGCCATCAAACGCGATCACGCATTGTTCGCACAAAACCACCATGGCCAGCATCCACGTCCGCTTCCAGGGCCTTCCTCAGACTAGTACTCAGACGTATATCGCTAGATACTGCACTATACCCGGTCACGATGGGTTATTCCATGCCCTGCCAGCCGGCGCCACTGGCCTTCTTATTCCCCAAACCCATTCGCTTTTTATCAACCGTTGGGGGGACAGGCGTCCTCGAGAAATCACCCTCGACGAGGCACGGACGTGGGGCTCCGCTGACCGGCAGGACGCAGAGACGATCTTCGCGCGGGCCAATTCCACCACTACCGAACGGTTTTGCCTCCGACTGATCCTCAACCCCAAAGATGTCGTCCGCCACAAGACCTCTCCGCAATATGCGGCGTACCGGAGGCTGATCGACGACGCCAAATTCCACTCCAACTACCTCCCCGAAGCAGAGGGAAGCCTCGTGCCTAGACACTATGGGATTTGGCTCATGGAGACCGGCGACTGGGCAGGCCAGATCATGTTCAGTCTGACTCAATGGGGCGGGGTTTCATGGAATGAGCTATCGCATAGTAGATTCAATACAGAGGCTAATAGGTACTCATGAAATTCCTTTTCTTTGTGTGACCACGCTCATTTTTTCCAGGATTCTCGTTGGCCGCACCTTTGAGGCTCTGCACGATTTTGGCGTTGACCACGGCGGTCTTCGTAACTCTGAGAAATTCCGCCATGTTGTTGTCGACCTCGATGCGCCAGGCCTCTCAAAAGAAGACCGCTTAAACGGCAAGGCGCCGTGCTATATCGTCGATTTCTCCGAGGCAGAGCGAGACCATGTTTGCCGCCGCAAGCTCCCAATCCTACCTCTCGGCTCGTTCCTGTATCCGAAGGAGGTCGGGTGCTCTGAGATAGGGAGCGCTCTCATCCTTCTCGACCTTATGCAGAAATCTGATAAACGTGAATTATCCTTCTATTCAATTCCCCTTTGGTTTGACGAAGTTTGCAGTCCATTCGGCTTCTGAGGTCCTCGACTGGCACACCAAATATTCCGAACGCGATCCCGACACTCCTAACTGGGAGGTGTTGTTGGTGCAGCGAGCAAAGTTCTTCCCCAGCATGCCACCGATAGATCCTGACGAACTGCTGCGCATTTCCTTTGACGAGGACGACGAATACGCCGCGACCATCACCATGCTCGATTTCGCCGAAGAGATACAAGAGAGGGAGCAGACGAGCGGCGAGAGCGACACCGTCGTCAAATTACGGTCCGACTGCTCGACTCCCGAGTTAATGGAGGTCGCCATCGACAAGTTGCAGCGTATGCAGCTGGAGCACCTCCTGCTGGACTGAAGATCCACCTGTATGTACTTCTCTTCGTCCCTCTCCGACGTCTGAGTCGTGACGCTTTGGCGGCTTCGCTCGCAGGAAGGTCGCACTGTCTCGTGTATCATTATATCTTTATATCTTGTCCGCTTTCTACAACCGCTATCGTTGCTCTCTGTACACGTACACTTCCATGCCTTTTTTTTTTACCAGGGAGGAGCCCCACGCAATATAAGTTTTTTGTAGCTGTGTACGTAACAATCGACGCTTGACGAACGCCAGCCATGATCATGATCCTCGTTTTTCCCCAATTTTTCCCCCTCGTAAAACAAACGATCTGGTGCAGCACAAGTGCCCTCGACATCTGTGGCTTGCTCCTGTTTATAGCCTGGTTGCCCATTGTTCTTCGCTTCTGCCCATTTGACTCCAGGTTTTCGCTCTCCTGATTGCCAAAAGTCATGACCCCGACACGACTCCGCGTTCGCTTCCAAGGCCTCCCTCACGCGTACACCGCAGTGCCATGGAAGATCCCTGGCCACGATGGCTCATTCCAGCCGTTGCCAACCGACGCCACTGCCCTTGTTATCCCCAAAACCCGTTCTCTTTTTGTCAACCGCTACCCAGACAGGCGTTCTCATGAGCTCAGTCTCGACGAGGCGCGAACGTGGGGCACCGCTGACCCGGACGACACAGAGACCATTTTTGTGTGGGCCAAATCCACCACTTCTCACCGCTTTTGCCTGCGCCTCGTCCTCAACCCGAGAAAGGTTGTTCGGCAGAGAGCCTCTCCGCAATATCGAGCGTATGAGAGGCTGCTTGAAGATGCTAAATTCCACTCCAATTGCCTCCCCGAAATCGAGGGAGGCTTCGTGCCTCGGCACTACGGGATGTGGCTCATGGACAGCGGCGAGTGGGCTGGCCCCATACTGTTTAGCCTCACTCAATGGGGCGGAATCTCATGGCATGACCTGTCGTATTCCCAGTTCAATACGGAGGCGAATAGGTATTTGTGACTTTCGTTTCCCCCGACCGGTGCTTATTGTTCTTTGTTCTTTGTAGGATCCTCGTCGGCCTTACGTTCGAAGCTCTGCATGATGCCGGTGTCGACCATGGCGACCTTGGAAATTCTCACGAATTTCGTCACGTCGTCGTCGACCTCTACGCGCCCGGCCTTTCAAAGGACGACCGCTTAAACGGCAAAGCACCGTGTTATATCGTCGGTTTCTCCGAGGCAGATGGCGACCACCTTTGCAATCGCAAGCTCCCAATCTTGCCGCTTGGCTCGTTCTTATATCCGGATGACGTTGGATGCTCTGAAACAGGCAGCGTCCTTATTCTTCTCAAACTGATGCAGCATTCTGAGAAACGCAAGTTATCCTTCTTTGCGTCTCACCATCCAATTTGACGACGTTTGCAGTCTTTTCTGCTTCTGACGTCCTCGACTGGCACACCAAGTACTCCGAACTCCATCCCGACGCCCCCAATTTGGAGGTGTTGCTAGTGCAGCGAGCAAAATTCTTCCCTAGCATGCCACAGATATATCGTAACCAGATGCGCATTACCTTCGACGAAGACGACGAATACGCCGCGACCATCACGATGCTCGATTTCGCCGAAGAGATTCAAGAGAAGGAGCAGACGAGCGGCGAGAGCGACACCGTCGTCGAATTACGGTCCGACTGCTCGACCCCCGAGTTAGTGGAGGTCGCCATCGGCAAGTTGCAGCGTATGCAGCTGGAGCATCTCTTCGTGAACTCAAAACCTAGCATTCACTTCTCATCCTCCCTTCCCGAGGTCGATACATGACACTTCATGGTCGCACTGTCTCGTACCATGTATCATTGTATTCTGTCCGCTTTCCACACCCGATATCGTTGCTCTCTGTACACATTATTCATGTTTTTTTTTTACCCCGTGTACGTAACGAACGACGCTTGACGAACGCCATGATCCTCTCCTGAAGAAAAGTCTTAGAAAACCCTCAAGCTGCACCAGCGTCGTCGGTCGATATCTGTGGCTTGCTCCTGTTTATAGCGTGGCTGCCCATTGTTCTTCGCTTCTGCCCCTTTTGACTTCAAGTCTCCGCTCTCCATATTGAAGTTATGACCCCGACACGACTCCTCGTTCGCTTTCAAGGCCTCCCTCACGCGTACACCGCAGTGCCATGGAAGATCCCTGGCCACGATGGGCCATTCCAGCCATTACCAGCGGATGCCACTGCCCTTATTATCCCCAAAACTCGATCTCTCTTCATCAACTGCTACCCGAGCCGGCGTCCTCGGGAACTCACTCTCGATGAGGCGCGAACATGGGGAACCGCTGACCCGGACAATACAGAGACAATCTTCGTGCGGGCCAAATCTACCACTTCTCATCGGTTTTGCCTGCGCCTTGTTCTCGACCCGAGAAAGGTTGTTCGCCAGAGGGCCTCTCCGCAGTATAAGGCGTATGAAAGATTGATCGAAGACGCCAAATTCCACTCCAATTACCTCTCCGAAGCCGAGGGAAGCTTCGTGCCGAGACACTATGGGATGTGGTTAATGGACACCGGCGAGTGGGCCGGCCAGATATTGTTTAGCCTCTCCCAGTGGGGCGGCGTCTCGTGGACTGAGCTATCACATACCAAGTTCAATACGGAGGCCAATAGGTATCTCTGAATTCGCTTTTATTCGTGTGACCGCGCTAATTTTCGTCCAGGATCCTTGTCGGTCGCATGTTTGAGGCTCTGCATGATTATGGTGTCGACCATGGCCGTCTTACCAGTTCTGTAAAATTCCGCCACGTCGTCGTGGACATCCACGCACCAGGCCTTTCAAAGGACGACCGCTTAAACGGCAAGGCGCCGTGTTATCTCGTCGGTTTCTCCGAGGCAGATGGCGACCACCTTTGCAACCGCAAGCTTCCAATCTTACCGATGCGCCCGTTTCAGCAAATGAATGACGCTGGATGCTCTGAAATAGGGAGCGCCCTTGTTCTTCTTAATCTTTTGAAGAATTCCGATAAACGCAAGTTAATTTTTTTTTGTCTCGCCTTCTGATCTAACCAGTTTTCAGTCATTCCGGCCTCTGAGCTCCTCCACTGGCACACCAAATATTCCGAACGCCATCCTAATACTCCGAATATGGAGGTGTTGCTAGCGCAGCGGGCGAAGTTCTTCCCAACAATGCCGCGGGTATATCCTAATCAGATGCGCATTACCTTTAACGAGGACGATGAATACGCCGCCGCAATCTTTACGGTGGATTCCGACGAAGAAGCGGAGCCAACGAGCGGCGAGAGTGACACCGTCGTCGGTTTCCAGTCTGACTCCTTGACCCCCGACCCAGTGGAGGTGGTCACCGGTAAGTTCCAGCGTATGCAGCTGCAGCACCTATTGCTGGCCTGAAGGTTCAGTGGGCTTCCCGCTACCTCCTGCGCTCCTTTTCCAGGTCGAGCCCGACCTAACGTTTCACTCGCAGCCTAGCACTCTCATGTATTATATATACAGTGTCTCTCCGCTTCACTACGTCACGTCCGCTTGCCAATCCCATTATACACTATCTACACCTGCATGCAGACACACAGTTCGAACACGGCAATGAGGGCAGCCTCAGGGTGCCTTGTCTTCTGAGCGTCGTTCATTGCCTAGGGAGCGCCAGCGCCTGGGTGGGTGCATACGGTGTTGACGACGCAGGTGGTATGGACCTCGTCGTCAATGAACGGGTATAGGGTGCCATGCCGGCGTCGGGCTGAATCCACGAGTAAAGTAGGATGCCTGTGGGCGTCGGGTGCTGCTTCAGTGCGAATGTCGAGCGGCAAGAAGCGAGCGAGTGCGAGGCGGATGGGACACCAAGACCTGCGAAGAAGTCAGCATCGAGTGTAGAACTTTAGGATCAAGGCAGGAAGAAACTAACCAAACACAGCACCCTTCGTGCCACGAGAGAGACTCCAGATTTGAAGGCTGCTTGCGGAGTCGGATCGACCACAGGCCGTCGCCTGCGGCCCCTTCGGAGTAGGGTCGGTGGTGAGGGTGGCATGGCGGTCGTGTCTCGTCGGTGTCCCGTCGACAGGGCGTCGTAGGCCGGGATAGCGGGCGACGGGTTGGTTGGAGAGGGAGACTGTTGGTACTAGCTCGCCAGAGTTTCGTCTGTCCATCCCAGCGGTCATCATGTGGGCTGTGCCCTCGCATTTGTCCGATTGCGTCCTTGGGGTCGACGATATCGCGAGCTTGATTAGGCCGGCGTCGAGAGGAGGGCACGAGTGAGGCGCGCGCGCACGAGAGCGAAAGGCGAGGGAGCAAGGCAACGACTAAGCAGCGCCAGCGGGGCGACGGGATTATCGGGAGAGGGGGACTGACTGGTGCGTCGTAGCTCTCCGGAGCCGCGTCTATCCGTCGCGGAGAGGAGTCGGCATTTTGCAGAGACCCAGACCAGGATCGTTTGCGTCGTCTTGAGGCTGCCCGGCGGGGGACGCCATTGAAAGAGTGAGGACAGCAGGGGCAGCGTCGCGACGCCAACAGGGGCGGCGAGGGGGTCGGGGAGGGGACTAGTGCGTCGTAGCTTTCCGGAGTCTCGCCTATCCGTCGGTCTGCAGCCGCTCTTCCTGTGCACTTGCGGGGCCTATCTAGCTTGAGCTCACTGAGGGAGTATTTGGAAGAGGGAGCGAGGCCTGAGTGAAGGACGTCAGCCACACGCGACGACGGCGAGACATACTCCTACCGTGGTTAAGAGTGTCGAGGGCAGGTGGAGGAAGGACGCCGAGGATATACGGCTTGAGTATAGGGAAGGTTCGAGGAGGTGGTGACATGTCGTGGTAGAAAGCAAGACTAGAGAAGGGCTGCCAGATATTTATACAGAAGTAGCTGATATTTGCGCGAGTTTGGGCTCGAGTTCATGGTGCCAGGTACCGTCTATGGAAGGGTTGGTGCTTGAAGATGCCGCACGGTACACCCGAGAGGAATTCGAGACGTTGCCAGTGAATGGACTCCTCGGATACTGCTAGAACAACGAGTCGACTGTTGCCTGGAAGAAGTCGAGCCAAATGAGTTGCAGGGGCTTTAAAAGCTCTAGCAAGAGAACGAATGGCGCGAAAGCACTCTAGTCCGTGGCCTGCATTCGCCTCTTGAGCTGCTGGCTGGTCATGGTCGGAAGCAAGCGCCGATTTCCTTTTTGGGACGGCGTCGATCTCTTCCTCCCTTCATGCACACCTCATCGCCTCGGCCAGGCTCAAGCTTGCCACTCGGAACAAGTTCAAGACAAATACACATGCATTTAAATGACTTCATGATCCGGTACACTGGTTATACATCCTCCCCCGAGTCCTCGGCCGTTGGTCTTTGCCAGTTAACTTGAGCCCTGCTTCCCCTTTCCTTTGAGACCTGGAGGCTTCGACGACACCGCCTGAGCAGTTTGAGCTGCGGGCCTCGGCAACCGAGTCCCTTGCTGCGGCTCTCTAGCAGTTGGCTGCCCGGCGATCGACTGGCCTTGAGCGGGCCCAACAGGCGCCCTGCTGTAAGAACATCAGGTGGATTCAAAAGAAGAATGAAGAAGGGTCCCTACGCAGCAGTAGCATTCCGACTCTTGCTTCGGGTGTGGGGTCCGGACTTTACAGGCTGCTGCACGGTAGACCGACTTGGGCGCGACTCACTGCCAGAGGCGGTCTGAGGAGGCTCAACAGGTGTATCGCTGGAAGAAATCAGCCAGATAGAACGGAACCAAAAAACAAGTGCACTCACTCGGGAAGACCAGGTTCTTGGAGTGGACGTTTACTGAAGGTTGGAATCCGGCTCGGGATCTTCCTCTCGGGCACGGCGACAGCAGGGACGTCGGAGGCAGTCGGGAGCGTCGATTCGTCGATTCGTGACGTTGAAAGGTCCTTGTAAGGATTTTTTGGCGGATTACCTCGCACAACACCTTGCTTGTTGACCGGCTGGTCGTAATACAATACCCCGACAGTTCCATTTGAGAGGTTAACCCCTGCGGTACCCTTTGTCGGTCGGGCTTCCCCAGCCCGTTCAATGTCGCGGAAGTGCACCGGAATCAACTTTCCCTCTCTTTCCATATCTTCTCTCAATTTCTTGAGGAATCCATCGGCGTACTCGGACTTGTTCGCTATGCGAAACAAGTTGTACATTGTATACAGGGCGGATTTAGCTGGGTCCTGGATTGCCTCCGGAGGGCCCTGCTCAGAGAAGGTTGTTAGGTAACAGGAAGAGATGTAGAGCCGCTGCGGGGTCTCAGGGTCCTTTATTGCGAAGAACGAGTACTCGTGACTCGACCCTTGGGCAAAAAACGACTGTTTTTCGTGCAGCTGGCTCCAGATTTGGACGATGGGTTGAGTTGCCGAACCCAGTGTGTCTGCAAGGAATGTAGGGTACTTGAAGGCGAATTTAAACCCAGCTTCGGGATGGGGATCAACCAAATTACCCAGAATTCGAGCGGGAAGATCGAGTAGGGTTGGGATGAATTTTTCATTGATGGACCAATAGGTCTTGAGCTCGACAGACGCACGGTCGATCTCCACATCTGCGTATGCATGGGATAGCCCGGACCCCGATACGACTTTGCCCTTCCGAGGGTAGTAACGCCGCGGGTCCTTCGGGCCGTACCCTTCCATGATGTTCAAATACTCCGCAACGATGTGGGCATAGAACACCCGAAAGTGGTATTCCACATCTGCCTCGCTGAACACTTTCAATGAACAATTGGCAACGGTGGCACCAGAGACCAAACACTGAAGGATTTTCCAGTTCATCGGTCGCTTCTTCAAGTCCTCGCCTTCGAGTGTGGAAAGGAACTCGTGGGCGCGTGCGCCCGCGCTAGGCAGATACACGATCTCCTTCAGTTGGAATTCGGGTAGCTTAATTTCGATGGGGCGCGTCGGACGGGCTGAGATTTTCTTGGAAGATGCAGGGATAGGGCGTGAGATGTGTGGTGTGAGGAGGAACTGGTCAAGCGTGGGAATCGTAGGCCTCGAACCGAGGATGGAGGAATCATAATCCTCTTCGTTCGATAAGTCGAGGGAGAAAGTTAAGTCGAGGGGAGGCATATCGTTAGGAATGTTTCCCTCGTCGGCAGAGGAAGCGTAACGGGAGATGTGAGGTAGATCCATGAACAAATCTTTGTTGCCGTCGAAAGTAGGGAAAGGCGGATGATAGAGTGTTCCCATGGGGTTGAATGAACCGCTGGTATCGTCGACGGCGGGGACGATGGCCGGAGCAGACGCCAGATGCTCGCTTGAGGGACCCAATGGAGTACCCGCCGTCGCGACAACGGAGTCAAACCGACTATCAACGCCGTCTGTGTCTTCTACATCCGGCCCTAAGTCTTCTGAATCTATATTTTCACCGAGACATCGGCCTCATCAGCGCTGAGGGGTTCCCCAACAGGGTCTGTGGGCGTCGGTGAACTGGGGGGATGGACGATGAGGGAGGAGTCGAGGTTGGGGGTGGTATCAGGGAATTTGGAAGCGCTGAGGAACTTCATTTGCGCGTCGAAATTGCCACGGTGCTCCAGAAAGCCAGTGGCAAACTGGATATCCGAGTGGGCGCGGGCCAGAATTGTGTCCAGAAATTCCACAACGGCGCGGTAGCAATCGGAAAAAGTCGGTGGGAGCGGCGGCGGTCGCAGCGGGGACCCAGACATTCCAGACAAACGACTCGGAGTAGCGGGAGTGGCGATTGTGGCGTTCAAGAACAAAAGGTTAATTCAGTGTCGTGATCGTGACCTTACGTGACTCACGCGTGTTGAAGTTCGCCACACATCTTGCCTCCCGCCATGACCCCGACACGACTCCGCGTTCGCTTCCAAGGCCTCCCCCACACCTACACCGCCATACCATGGAGTATTCCTGGTCACGATGGGTCATTTCAGCCATTGCCCGCCGATGCTGCCCTTATTATCCCCCAAACTCGATCTCTCTTTATCAACCGCTACCCGGACAGACGTTCTCAAGAGCTCACTCTCGATGAGGCGCGAACATGGGGAACCGCTGACCCGGACAATACAGAGACAATCTTCGTGCGGGCCAAATCCCCCACTTCTCACCGCTTCTGCCTGCGCCTCGTCCTCAATCCGAGAAAGGTTGTTCGCCAGAGGGCCTCTCCGCAATATCAAGCGTATGAAAGATTGATCGACGACGCCAAATTCCACTCCAATTACCTCTCCGAAATCGAGGGACGCTTCGTGCCTAGACACCATGGGATGTGGCTCATGGATACCGGGGAGTGGGCCGGCCAGATTCTGTTTAGCCTTAGCCAGTGGGGCGGGACTCCATGGAATGAGCTGTCGAATACCAAGTTCAATACGGAGGCGAACAGGTATCTGTGACCTTTGTTATTTTCCCGGCCACCGCTCATCGTTTTTTGTAGGATCCTCATCGGCCGCACGTTTGAAGCTCTGCATGATGCCCGTCTCGATCATGGCGGTCTGGACTGGCTTGATCAGTTTCGCCATGTCGTTGTCGACGTGCATGCCCCGGGTCTCTCCCAAACCGACGCCTTGAACGGCAAGGCGCGGTGCTACATCGTCAGCTTCTCGGAAGCAGATGAAGACCACCTCTGCATGCGCACACTCCCGATCCTGCCATTAGGCTCCTTCATCGCTCCGGCAAAGATTAGATGCCCCGAAATAGCAAGTGTGCTTACTCTTCTTGGCTTCATGAAGAAGTCTGATAAACGTAGGCTTTTCTTATATACATTCTCCGACTTGAATTCACCGTGTTTTGCAGCTATTTCTCCTTCCTCGGCCGTTGAATGGCACGCTCAGTACTCTAAACTCCATCCCGACGCTCCCAATTTGGAGGTTCTGCTAGCGCAGCGAGCAAAATTCTTCCCTGACAGGGCGCCGATATATCCTAATCAGATGACCATTACCTTTGACGAGGACGATGAATACGCCGCAAAATTCACGATGCTCGATTCCGACGAAGAGACGGAGCCGACGAGCGGCGAGAGCGACACCGTCGTCAGTTTCCGGTCAGACTCATTGACCCCGGAGCCAATGGAGGCGGTCACCGGCAAGTTCCAGCGTATGCAGCTGGCGCACCTCCTGCTGGACTGAAGGTTTAGCTAGCCGGTAGGTGTTTCTCAGCAGGAATTACGCTTCCTTGACTCACCCCTCTCCCAGGTCGAATGTACTCGCATCTCTCTCTACTCTCCCGCACTATGTATCAGATTACAGTCCTTCCCCAGTCCTTCCCCGCTTTGCAAACACGCTATCGTTCTCCACCTTGATGTATTTTTTCTAGAGGAAAAGACCTCGCGCAATATATTTAGAAGGACTTTCGAGTCGATACACACCACAATCATTCTGGCGGCAGAAGGAAAGGCGCAAGACTTTTGAGGACGAATGTTTCTCGCGGCGTTTCGCAAATCGAGGTAGCAAACTGGAAAAGCCGCGCAGGAATAATTTCCTACCGACCGAATATCATTCTAATTTCTACAGCTTGGCCTTGGGAGGTGCGGCATCGTATTTCGCCCGTCCAGCATTCACCTCCATCGGCAGCGTCAGCGCCATCTGCGTCGCAGTCGCCAAACAGACCTGCTCCTCGCGCCATCCCTCCACCTCAACGCCCTTCCCGATATCCGTCGGCGCAGTCCAGATCTCCACATACGCATCATGCCGCCCCTGCGGCTCGCCCCAGAACGTGCCCGTCGAGTACAGTCCGACCGTCGTCGCCGAATGGCTTTTGCTTTGCGCGGGCGGGATCGGCGCCTGGAACGCAATCACCAGCGTCATGGTGGGGAACCACGTGTCGGCAGGGACGAGGCCGGCGCGCTCCGCGCGCGGGAGGAGGGAGGGGAGGTTGAGGAAGGTGTCGGCGAGGAAGGCGAGGCAGGCGGGGGTGACGCGCTCGCCGGGCCCTACGAGCTCGAACCACGCGCCCCAGGCGAGGCTGCCGCCGCCGACGGTGCTGGGGGAGACGGCAAGGCGGGTGGGGCTGTCGGGCTGGTTTTGGGCGCGCAGGTGCGGGTCGTTGGCCCATTTGACGTAGGGTTTGAAGCGCCAGGGGCGGGCCATGCGGGTCTCGACGGCGGCGGATGGGTGGACGTAGAGGGGGAGGCGGCGGGCGTAGGGCGACGGGGGTACCAGACGGGGAGGTTCGAGGGTGCCGAATATGAGGTGTGTGGTTATTCGGGTACGGTCCTACGGCGGCGGTGAGGATAGGAAAGGGATTAGATGCAGAATGCCTACCTCTTGTACGAGGTCTGCGAGGACATTCGTGAACCCCCGACCGCGTTTCAGGGTCCTTACGCGGACCTGGAACGGCGCGATGGACGTAGATTGCAAGAAGTGTGCAGTGACATGGATGGGATCGCGGTGGGCCGTCGATGACTGGTGGTGGATACCGGCTTCGAGGACCAGAGCCAAGACATAACCTGAAGGATATGAGTATTTGTTCTGGGACGTGAAAGCCTTCGGCAGAGAATCGCAGGGAGTCTTGGAATTCAAGTGAAGACTCGGAATCTTGAGCGCTCGAGTTTCAAGACGCGTCGCGACATCTCCGCCGAACGAATGAACTTGACCCACCTCCGTTCGGGACACTGGGAAGCCAATTAAATTGGGATCCACGTGCATGTCGAGTGTACGACGACGACGTACTGCCCAACAGTCCAGTCTGGATCTATGTCGCCTTGGTAGACCTTCATATCAACGTCAGGGGGACCATCGTAGCCGACTCTAATGGCTTTCCCGAGCGGCGCCATAATGCAGCAGCCAGAAAAAACGGAGGGGGTGCAGCAGATAATCCAGGTGTCGCCAGCGAGAGAAATAAGGACCAGCGGGGCAGGACTGGTCTCTTCTTGCGCGTTCAGACCTCAGTCGGTGTCTTGAAGGACGTGGGAGACCGGAGGCAAGGGTCGACAGGCCGCGGCATAGCCATGATCGGCGGCGGATTTGCTTTGTGATCCCCCACCCCCCATGTACTTTCTCTAGAACACCTCCGTCGCGCCATGGCCTCCAGGTCGTCCTTTAATCCGGTGGAGACCATCTTGTTGCAGTCTCCCTCCCATTCTGTCGACTTTTCGCCCAAGATTGGCCCGTCCAGCGACCCCGAAGGACCGGTCAAGCGATGGTACCACTACTTGCCACTCTGCGGTACGGCGCCCTCGAATTCACCCCAAGTAAACGCATAGACTGAACGATGGTGTTTGCATAGCTGCTATCTTCCTAATCCTGGCGCCCCATCCGTCATGGCTCTACATCCTCGTCGATTACCACCTCAAGACTAAACACCGCCCCGCACTCTTCCTCACGCACCTGCTCGTCACGTACACGCTCACCTTCATGATATTCTCTGCCCTCATCGTCTGTGTCGCGCGCGACCCCGGGCCCGTGATGCTCAACGAGTCCAAAAGCGAAGGCGACTCTGACGGGGAGGGCGAGTCGCTAATGACACCGCATGAAGACTATTCCGCGCCCGGGCGGTGGTGTCGCAAATGCTGGGTACGCGTGGCTCGTCTTGTGGCGTCCTCCTAAGTATTCCATCCTAATTCGTCACCAGGGGCCCAAACCGGAACGGACGCACCACTGCAGTATGTGTGGACGCTGTGTTCTTAAAATGGGTGCGTCTCATTAGCGCGCCGTTGAGATGATGTCCTGTCCTAATGAACTTGCCGCTAAGATCACCACTGTCCTTGGATGGCTGGTAAATGCATTGTATGCGCGCCCGCTCACTCCGATACAACGATCCCGACTGATTATCTATTTTATCGCAGGGCCATAGAACATACCCCGCCTTCCTCCACTTCCTCTTATGCATAACGCTCCTCGCGACATACATCTCTGTCGTCTGCTCTCTCGCCCTCTGGGACGCCTTCACCGACCCATTCGCTATGGTGGGTGCCTCATTCCCTTCCTCTCCCTCTCACATCACAACTAACGCCCCCGTTTTTTTTCCAGAACGAACTAATGCCCCTCCACGCCATCTTCGTCGCCTTCTTCGCGCTCATCTTCGCGCTCGTCATCGGGTCCTTCTACGCGTACCACCTCTACCTCGTCTGCATCAACCAAACCACCATCGAGAACCTCTCCCCCTTCCTCATCCTCCGACACCTCCCGCCCCTCCCCCTCCCCCGCACCGGCGCGGCCGCGGGGCTGTCGGACCCCCCGCTAGAGCCCGAGCTGTCGAGGGCGCAGCGGCATTTGGTGCGCGATGCGCACGGGCATATACGGCTGTATGATGTTGGGTGGAGAAGGAATTTGGGGCAGGTGTTTGGGTGGCGGGGGCGGTATGGGTGGGTGGCGAGGGTGTGGTGTGGGGCACCGACGTGCGTTGTTTTTTTCTTCGGCACTCCTTCTTCATCCCTCCTCATTTTCTGCCGATTGACAATTGACAAAGACTGACTGCAATTATCCTTACAGGGTCGGAGACGGGCGGACCTTCCCCCGAAATCCCAAGGCGGACGAGCTCCTCGCGCGGCTGGCGACGGAGCTCGTGAAGGACGACGATGACCGGCGTTGAGCTCATTCATATTATCTAATACTCCTTTACTTATATCTCTCTGCCCACCCACCATTTATTTACGAGGGCAAACGAAGGACGACGACGACGACTGCGAGCATATCTACAAACATACTTACCCTGTAGCCCATCTTAACATAATATTCACAAGAGGAAGGAACTGGCCAAGAACTGGCCTTCGACGGGACCGACTGTAGATCGGTGCGGAGTAGTCAGCTCTCCCAAGGCAGTTATGGCACGGGCGGGATCAGGGCGGCATCAGATCATCGTGCCGTACTACCGCACGCGTGTCAACCGCTTTCTCCTTGCAGCATAATTGGTGCCCTCGCGTCACGACGCGTCTCGAGAGTAAAGCAGCTCGAAGCGACGCGCCACCTAACGTTGCGAACCTCTGGGGGTTTGGAGAAGAACCCTGGGGGTCGCAGATGGGTTCGTAGACAGTGCGCGCGCGGTCAAAGCGAGATAAAGCGAAAGTGGGTCCAGGCGCGCGGCGCTTGTTGTATTTATCCGAAGGGGAGTCAAAGGGGACCAAGAAAAGCCCTCTGAGAATTGGCTTGGTGTCTAGCCTTTCCTTGAATTCTAGCGCTGATGCTTCCTTCCACCACGCGGAATGCTTGTCCGAAAAAGACGTGCAACATTTGGAATTGGGGTCCTAAACGTTGTTCTCGTCTTGTAGCTCCGGGATTGCGGTATCGATGTGATTCCGCTACCGACCTGATTTCAAACGACGTCGTCCCCGACTCCACCGATTGCGAGCTCGCAAAATGGCGCCACGGTTGCGCCTTCCCGGGAGCCCAAGTATATAAGGGACGTCGCGAGAAGGCTGCGTGGGTTCACGGCCCCCTCCACCCATATGCATTCCCCCAACTCGGTCCCAGTCGGAGACTTCTATGTTCATGATGTGTTGATCTCAATCGTCTGCGCCCGCTTCTCGCGCCCCGTTAACGCGGTTTGCTGACTGAGTTGGCGCACGCTGGCCCCCGCCGGAGTGCTGCGGACCGCGTTATTGGAACGGGTAGCACGGGCGTTTGCCCCATTAATCGAGTCGGAGGCGGGGTGGATTGCTAATGGGGGCTCAACCAATTTCCAATGTGAATTCGTTTGCGGTTGACCCCCTCGTGATGTCATCCACAACCAGAACACCTTAAATACGAACCGCGTTAACACCACTACGAATCCAATTCGCGACTACATCAACGCAACTCACGTTGAAATGCCTGCGGAAATCATCAATATCCAGAAAGAGGCGGGGAACGCGATGGCGTTCGACATGGCCGCGCAGGTCCTTGAGGGATTGAAGGGCCCGAGCGGGGGGAAGCACCTCCCGACCATGCTCTTGTACGACGAACGTGGTCTGAGGTGAGCCGTTTCGCGCCCTGGTCTAACGACGAATACGGCCTAATTCCATAGGCTGTACGACGATATTACGACCCACGTCCCCGAGTACTACCTGTTCGGCGCGGAGGAGGAGATTTTGAAGAAGAAATCGGACGAGATTGTCGCTGCTATGCACCAGGGAACCGGTGGCTTCTCCGCTGACGAGGTGGTGCTGGAGGTCAGTGCATTTCGTGGTCCCAATTCCCCTGCTTATCCGTCTCTAGCTGGGTGCCGGGTGAGTTCCGTTTCATTTTTGGCTAGACGCGTTTGTCGCGGTTCCAGACTCGAGTTTGTGGCTGTTGTGATGTGGCGGCCGCTCTCAGTCTCACGTCTATCTACTACCTGCTATCCTCGCGGTCCGACAATCTAGATGCTGATGCATATTCAAAAGGGCTCTCCGAAAGACCTCGCACATCCTTCTCGCGCTCTCTCGCCTCGTCAAGGACTCAGCGCAGGACGGCAAACCCGCCCCCCTCACATACTACGCCCTCGATTTGGAGGAGCGCGAGCTGCAGCGCACTTTGGGCGAAATAGACCTCTCGGACGTGGGCAAGAGCTTGCAAGGCAAGGTAGCCACCAAGGGTCTCTGCGCGACCTACGACCAGGGCCTCAAGTTCGCTGAATCCGGCGGCCTGCACACCCGTAACACCGCGGGTCGACTCTCCAGAGGCTCAATCACGCCGTTCAAATTCGACACCCGCGACCCGTCCCCCATGTCTGGATCCTCTGCGAGCGACTGCTCCGAGGCCGCTACATCGCCGCCTTCGACCCCGGACGACGTCCCCCCGCCGATCCACCTTATGTTCCTCGGCTCGTCGCTGGGCAACTTCTCGCGCGCTGAGGGCGCTGACTTTTTGCGCGCGCTGCCGCTGCGCCCTGGGTCGGGCGACACGCTGTTGATTGGGATGGACCATGATAATGACAAGGCGCAGATTGAGGAGGCGTACAATGACCGCCAGGGGTACACCAAGAAGTTCATCATGAACGGGTTGAAGGGCGCTGGGAAGGCGCTCGGCGACGAGAATCTGTTCGACGAAGAGAATTGGGAGTATGTCAATGTGAGTCGGTTGGTTTTTGGCCACTTGCGCCAGTACTTACGCGGAAAATACAGAACTACGATGTTGCTGACCGTACGTCGAGCGCCTCCGGGATTAAATTGTTGTGCTGACTCCAGGCAATTAGGTCGCCACGAAGCCTTCCTCAAGGCAAAGCGCCCCCACAGCGTGATCGTCCCGTCGACCAAGGAGACGATCAGCTTCATGCAAGACGAGCAAGTCAAGACCGAGGAGTCTTTCAAGGTAATTCACCATACGACCCTCACAAACTACTCCGTCTCACTCACGATCCCAGTTCTCCGAGGTCGACGCCTACACCCTCTTCACCGAGGGCGGCCTCCGCCCCATCCAGCGCTGGTCCGACAGCACCGCGCGCTACTCCCTCTGGCTCCTCGAGCGCCCGCCCTTCGTCTTCCCCCTCCTCTCCTCCCCGCGCGCGTGCAACACGCGTGGCGAGCTCGTCGTGAAGAAGTCGTACTCGTCGAGCCCCTTCGGGGTGCCCTCGCCGCAGGACTGGGAGAACCTCTGGGCCGCGTGGGATTGCATTACGAGGCGCATGATCCCACCGTCGATGCTCATGGAGAAGCCGATCGACTTGCGCCATATTTGTCTCTTTTACCTTGGGCATATCCCTACGTTCCTCGATATCCATCTTTCGAGACTCTTGCAGGAGCCGCACACTGAGCCGGAGGCATTCAAGGTGTGTGTTTTCGTTTAGCACTGGTTCTGTACTCATCATTTCTGCATGCAGTATATTTTCGAGGTAATCTTGCTTGATTATTGTTTCGCGGCTCTATTTAACCGACTCTGTAGCGCGGAATCGACCCTGATGTCGACGACCCCACAGTGTGCCACGTACGTCCTAGCCCTTCTCTCCCGCCGTCTGTCGTTTCTCACTTTCCCTCCAGCCGCACTCCGAGGTTCCCCAGAAAGACGAAGACTGGCCCTCCCTCATGTCGATCCTGCAGTTCCAATCCCGCGTCCGCGCCCGGGTCCTCAAGCTGTACGAAGACGTCGACGCAGGCACCAAGTCCATGACCCGCAAAGTCGGGCGCGTGCTGTTCATGACGTTCGAGCACGAGGCGCTGCACGCCGAGACGCTCTTGTACATGCTTCTCCAGCGCGCGGGGAGCGGGACGCTCCCCCCGCCTGGGTTCGCGCCGCCGCCGTGGGAGAGCCTCGCGGAGGGGTGGGATGCGGCGCCGAAGCCTCAGGAGAAGACGGTTACGCTGGGCCCGACTACTGTTGTGCTTGGGCATGATGATGCGGAGGCGGAGGACGAGGGGGAGTTGGCGGGGGATGTGGATGGGCATGAGTTTGGTTGGGTGAGTACTAAGAGTTGGCGGGCGAGGTGTGAGTGAGCTGACGGGGAACGTGTGTGTAGGACAATGAGCACCCGAAGAGGGAGGTGCAGGTGGACGAGTTCCGTATCGAGTGGCGCCCGGTGACGAACGGGCAGTACTTCAAGTACTACGTGAGCCAGGGGGAGAGCGGGGAGGTGTCGATGCCCGCGAGCTGGGTGGAGGTGGACGGCGAGATGCATGTTCGTCTTTCGTTCTTTTCTCTTCTTTTCCATTCCCCATCTCATCACCCTATGTGTGCGTACAGGTCCGCACGCTTTACGGCCCCATCCCGATGAAGATTGCGCAGGAGTGGCCCGTGCTGACGTCGTACAGCAACCTGAGCAAGTACGCGCAGGTTCAGGGCGGAAGGCTGCCGACCGAGTCGGAGCTTCGTGTGTTCCTCGAGAAGTTCGAGTCGGGTTATGAAGGCGGGGCGAACCTCGGGTTCCGCAACTGGCATCCCGTCCCGTGCGTCCATCCCGTCCCCAATTATGTTTCGCTGCTAATGAGACAATGTATGATTTGCAGGGCGACGACGGGCGGCGCGCGCAGCGGGGGGAAAGGAGGGAATGGGGGCGTGTGGGAGTGGACGTCGACCAAGTTTGACAAGTACGATGGGTTTGTGCCGTCGGTGTTGTACCCTGGGTAGGCGGCGTCTTTGCTCCGCTATTCAATACGCTTCTAACCTCGCCCAGGTACTCGATGGACTTTTTCGACGATGCGCATCAGGTCGTGGTGCGTCTATCCCTCATATTCATGCACCCGCTGTATCTAACGTGTAATATAGTTAGGAGGCTCGTACGCGACCATCCCCCGCATCGCGGAGCGCAAGTCGGTGCGCAACTGGTACCACCACAAGTACGCGTATCCCTGGGTCGGGGGGCGCGTTGTGTATGATGTCGTCAAGAAGTAAATGGTGCTCTTCAAGTGTAACCGTATGATATGATGTACTGAGCTCAAAGTGTCCTCGTCGCCTGGTGTAATATTATAATTTATCGAAACTGGCGTGAGCTGGGGATCGTTGGCCGGAGGGCTGTTCTACCTCAGGCCTCACTGGCTTGGCAGGACGAGGCCCTCGTCGGTTTTTCTAGCCATCATCTGTCGTAGGCCAATCACAGACGATATGTTTCACCGGAACGATTTGACCGCGACGTTCGTCGGTATGTCTTGCCCGCTCCAATATATAAGGCCCAGTCCCAGTGGTAGTACTTCATCTTTCACTTCATTCTTCCCTATTTTCCTAATTACTTACTTATGAAGACCGCGTCGGTGGTTCTCGCGAGCATCGCCCTCGCCAACGCGTCCGCGTCGTACCACTGGCCTTCGCCCCTCATCGACCAGGTCGAGGGACTGCTGTATGAAGGACGGGGCGAGGGCGATCCGAACAACGACCTCATCAACTTTGTGGGCAAGCTCGCGAGTTGCCAGTCGGGCACTTTTGGAGAGTCCGGTGCTGCAGAATGGATTCGGTTCGCGTACCACGATATGGCGACGCACAACGTCGATGGGAGCGGGGGTGGTGGGCTCGATAACTCGTTGGTCCTTGAATTAACCAGGGCGGAGGTACGCGCTGTTCTTTCTCGACGTGCGGCGCGTTGTGCTCAGTCAGTTTGCGCTTTCAAGAACGTTGGTGTGGGCATGAAGCACGCGTTGGCCGACTTTAGCCACTTCCCCAACAAATACCTCTCTTGTGAGTGCTCAAATAAATATTCTTTGGGCCTTGAACGCGTCTTACTCCGTCCATCCAATAGATTCGGATGTGACTGCAGTTGGGGTCGCGCTCGCGTCGGCGGTGTGCCAAGGGCCGATTGTCCCTATCCGCGCTGGGCGGCGCGATGCAACTGCCGCTGGCCCTCCCGGCGTCCCGGAACCCCAGCAGACCTTGGAGGAACACACGGAGTCTTTCCGCCTTCAGGGCTTTCCCCCGGAGGACATGATTGCGCTGACCGCGTGCGGACACTCTGTTGGGTGAGTTGACCGTTTCCTCGTGGGCAGCTGCTTGGCAGCTAATTTTCTGGCAGCGGGGTGCGAAGCAACGATTTCCCTGCCATGGTTCCCCCGGCGCCGGGCACCACGGCGGACAACTTTATACTCTTCGATACCACGACAGCGTTGGATAATACTGTGTAAGTTCTCGTGCGTCGTGTTTACCTTTCACTAACCCCTCCCACAGTGTCCTGCAATACCTCAACAGCACCACCAAGAACGCGCTCGTCGTCGACAAGAACGCGACCCTTATCTCGGACTTCCGTATCTTCAACAGTGATGGGAACGTTACCATGAACAAGTAAGTGGTTCGAGATGTTTGCTGGAATGCAACTCATTTCATCCCAGACTCGCCGACCCCGAGACCTTCGACCAAACCTGCAGTCGCCTCTTCGCGCAGATGATCGATACGGTCCCAGCCGGCGTTACCCTTACCGACGTTATCGAGCCCATTCCCAACAAAGTCGACAGCGTCCAGCTTTCGATCGGATATGACGCGCTCTTGCTGAGTGTCTCTCTTAGGGTGCGTAATTTCTTATTTCTCCCGCGCAATAATTGACCAACCTCTACAGTTCCTCGACTCCAACGACCAGCGCAGCGTGAAGCTACTCTGGGCCGACAAGGCCGGCGGGTGCGCCTCAAACGACTGCTTCACCTGGTCCCAGAACATCCGGGACGTTACCACGACGCTGGCATCACGCCTCGGGCTCTCCGTTCACAAGTACGACTTTGTGGCGGCCATCAACGCGACCACGTCGATCTCCAAGTTCTGGTTCGAGGTTAACGAGGGGGATGGTTCGGCTGTTAAGACGCTGGATAACGGCGGGAGTGGGTATGTGATCACGCAGGATCGAGTGCTGTACGTGCCGCATAGCAGTACGGCGCAGACGACTGTTGTTGCGGTGAGTTGTCGTCCTCCTTCAATTCGAAATCATCCGAACACGCGCTGATGCTGGTACGATTTTAGGTCCGCAACGACGCTCCCCCCTCCCTCGTCTTCATGGACGTCTACACCCGCAACCGCTCCTCCATCGCCACCCAGACTCTCGACCTGGCGCCCTCCTCCGACATCGCGTCCCGCATCGGATACGACTTTTACACCGCGACCGCGACTTTTACGGGTGGGGACTTTACGTTCGATCTGCACAGTGTTGTGGACGGGACGACGTATACGGAGGATATGCGGGACACGTATTTCGCGACGAATTCCCCGGACTTCTAATCCTGGAGCCTGTCGCGTGTATGTATGTTTCCACTTCACGGGTTTCGGGTGAGCTGTCGGACTCTGCACTTGTTCACATATCCATATCGTATTATACTGCGCACATTCGAAGTTGGGACCAAATTTACTTTGCTTGCAATTGACCACCACCAGTTGGTTGGTCTTGGCCGTAATTTCTGTGAGTGAGATCTCGCACTTTATTTAGTTCGCGGAAGGATTGACTTTTCGAACCGAGACGCGTTGTTTCCTAACTTGGCGAATGAATTCCTTTTCCCACCTCGAAGAGTCTTTCCAGCCCTTATCTCTGCCGAGCATTTCATGAGATGCCCACGCCTGATATTGCAGAATCTTCGCACATGGAGCCTTCTTAAGGATTCAGGTACTCACACAGAAGCCCTCTGGCCACTGCTCCCCCCAGCAGTAATGCAGTTCTTCTCGCGATTCAGTCTGCTCTCGAGAGCTCCGGCGGACGAAACTCTGGTGACCTCTGCTCTCGACTCGATGCATGGCGAGACCGAGGGGAGCTTTGAGAAGTCTGACGCTAGGGATGTCGATACGACCAGTACTGAAGTTGTTGTCACTGGAGGGGAGCTGACGCACGATGAAGGTAGATGAAGTAACCCAATCTGAACGCTACATTCTAGGCTAATTCAACCACCAGACGTTCAAGGCGGAATGGGTCGCCATCTCGGCGTCTTCAGCTGCACTATGTTGATGTAAGGTTCTCCTCGTCATGGCTGAAATGTACGCGTAGATTTACCCTCTTGCCACACTTAGCGTCGGTCGGATAATCGGCACAGGCATATTCTCCACCCCAAGTTCCATCCTAGGCTCAGTCGGCTCTGTCGGCGCCTCCCTCATGCTCTGGGTACTTGGGTTCGCCATGTCCTTCTGCGGTTTGTTCATCTGGCTCGAATTGGGGACCATGATCCCGCGCTCCGGGGGTGAGAAAGTCTACCTTGAGGCGGTATATCGGCGGCCCCGGTATCTCGCGACGGTGGTGTTTGCGATGAATGCGATTTTGCTTGGGTTCACTTCCGCGGGGTGCATCGTGCGTGGTTTGGTTTCGTTGCGGCAAGAAATATAATGCAACGTTGTACAGGTCTTTGCCCAAAGGTTCGTCTGCCTGTTTTCCTCGAATGCAACAGCTGTTGAGCGAATCAGCGTTCTACTCGCGGCAGAGCAGCCCAATTCTCTCTGGGCTGTTCGCGGCATCGCTGTCGGAGGTACACGATCTTCGTTCTTCCCACTAGTTCCGAACTCAACCATAGCAGTGATTGTCTTCGTCACTTTACTTCACGGATTGTCGCCTAAGATGGGGATCCTGGTCATGAATGTGGGTTGAAATTATGAATGATTGTCCCGGCGTGGCTGATTTTCGCATGTAGGCGCTCAGCTTGTTCAAAATTGCGATACTCCTTGTCATTGTCATTGCAGGTCTGGAGTTCCCCATTGCTGCTCTTAAACTCAAGTTTACGAGTAATTCAATTTCGCAGGTTGGGTCGTGCTGTCCGGGAAGACACACGTCCAGGATCCCCACTTGAACTTCCGCGACGCGTTTGCTGGGAGCTCTCAGAGTGGTAATGATGTATGTACCTAAATTCCAACCCCCATCTCCGACTCGCTTACCAGTTACCTCTTCAGTATGCAACCGCTACCTTCAAGGTCCTGTTCGCGTATTCGGGATGGTTTTTCCTTTCTCTTCGTCCCGTTTCCAAACATCTCACCCGAACCTAGGTCGAACATCAACTACGTGATGAACGATGTGAAGAATCCGATTCGAACCCTCAAAATCGCCGGGCCGCTGGGCCTCGGGATATGCGCGGCTCTGTATCTCCTGGCAAATATCGCGTACTTTGCGGCGGCATCGAAAACCGATATCATTAAATCGAACGCTACCGTCGCTTCCCTGTTTTTCAAAAATGTCTTTGGAGTGAAGGCAGAGAAAGCGCTGTCGGTTTTGGTTGCGTTGAGGTGTGTACCAAATTTTCGAGGCCCTAGAGAAGTTCATTGTCGCGCAGTGCTCTGGGGTAAGGATTCATGTTCAACTCATCGCGCTCACGTTCTCCTTTCCATTTTTTGTTTGACGGGTTGAATAGGGTGAGTGAGGATGTATTTCTGAGTCTCGGGCCACAGAACCTGATGAATCGGCCTACAGACCACCATCACCATTGTGCGTTTGTTCTGAAGCTTAGGTATCCTCATCTGACCCCCTTGCCAGACATTTGCTGCCTCGAAAGTGAATCAAGGTTGGTAGCTTCTCTAACAGGACATCATCGATCACCGTGGTCATTCTGGCGTGTTCAGAGCTCGCCAAGGAGGGCATACCTCTCCCGTTCGGGAATCGGTTTTGGGCCTCGAATTGGCCAACCGGAAAGTCACCGTTTCCTGGGCTGATCATCCATCTCATTCCCTCGGTGAGGACTGCATCCCTATTCCCTTCTTTCATTCGTCAATATTCGACGCTAGGTCATTGTGATCATCGCGCCTCCACCGGCGGTTGCTTACCCCTTCATCCTCGACATTGAAGGTTATCCGCAGCAAATTATCAACTTCTTCATCGTCGTTGTCCGTGTTTCTTCACCTTCCCTCTAGCCGAAATCAGCCTGATATATTGATACAGGGACTTTTCTGGCTCCGATACAAACGGCCCAATGCCGTTCGACCGTTCAAAGGTCCGCAAAAAAATCAACCCAGATTCCCGACGCGAAATAGGAATGACCCCGTATAGTCTGGTTGCCTTTCGCTGTATTCTTCCTTGCCTCCGCAGTCTTCCGTCGGTTCAATCCATTTTGCCTCGGCCGAGATTGTGTATTCTGAAAAGGAAAACCTCTCAGTGATCATTGCGCCATTCCTGCGACCCGCAAACGGGGTCGGAGATACCCCACCTTTGCCATATTATCTGTGAGACGCCGTTCTCCTGCCCTGGGCCTAAAACCAAGTTGATTGAACCCACCTCCCTCAGATATTGCCTGGTTGGAATCGGCATCATGTTTTTCGGGGTGTTTTACTGGGCAGTATGGCGCGTTATTCTGCCCCAGGTTTTCGACTACGAGTTGGTGCCCCGGAAGGAGCAGCTCGCCGATGGAACGTTTGTAACGCTGGTCAGTCAGTTGGCTTTCTTTCCTTCTCGATCTAAGGGGCTTGCTGTAGTTTTTCCACCGGAAGGGCATGTAGCTGGCGCAGTCGAAAGGCATACATGTATAATGTGCAGAGCTTCGAAGGGTATATGTATCCAACAAGTACAATAATGATACACCCACATTGCGTTGCGTTCCCAATTTGAATATCCAACTAACCCTCCCACCATAACGACTCCGACGTATTAGAACGAAGGGGGTAAGAGAGAGGTAACTCCAATTCTTCACAAGCCTCGTTTAGCTTGAGGCCGTCGAGCCGCAGCTGGAGGCGTGCGCTGATGATTGAGGTGAAGCTCCAGCATGTCCTGAGGAGTATGAGCTCGTGTTTCGCGATGATAATCGGAGGTGGGGCTTACGCGACAACGGTGAAGCATTGTCCAGGCTACAAGCAAATCAGTTATTGTGGTTTTACGGGGGCTGGGAGGCCTACGTTCGAGACGATCGAGCTAACGAGGTACCCCGTCCGCAGGACAAAAAGCGCCTGTTTGACCCATGAGCAAGAGGTCGGGTGAGAGAAAACGTTCCAGTGGCACGAACGAAGAGAAACTTAAGCCCGTCTGTCTGAAGCGACTCTATAACATCGCTGTGGGTCTTATGTGGACGGTCCAGCGCGTTGTAGACCGAGATGAGGATGATAAGAACATCGAAGGCGGACTGTATCAAGTACATGTTGAATCAGGGGCCGTGGGTTGGAATAATCTATTGCGGCGACTTGCCTGAATGGAAAACATCACAATCACGGGCTCCGGAATCTTGTCCAGTAAGCACGTCGAGAATATTGGCGAGAACTTGAACCGCGCTGAGAGGCAATGAAGTTCGGGATGCGTGTTGAGATTTTACAGTACTGCAGAAAAGACGTACGTTGTAGCTGCAGTTCGCTGAGGATTCCGAACGCGGTCGTGGCGGCTATGCAGACAACGAATGTGGCTAACAGCACCCGGGAGATGTTGTTCCGCTCGTCCCAGATGGCGTATGTGCGAAGAATAATGATTGCTAGCCAACGTTGAGTACAGAACCCGCGAACAGAATATTCAGCCCACTCACAATGGGTGACGGTTCCGAAGACCATGGCTGCTGCACCGAAGAACCAGAGAAAGCGTCCGCAACTTCAGCGTCTTCCTGTGAGTCGACAGGGGAAAATTTTGGCGGGGGGAGGACTCACAGCTATGGGTGTGGTGAGCTACACGATCCGCGCGGATTAGATAGTAGATTGAAACGAACGTACACACTGCGTTCCCTGGGTCGCAAGGCCGAGGGTGCCTTGTTCGGCCTTGCTCGGTTGAGGTACCAAAACAGGCCGAGCCTTGATGGTCTCGGCCCAGCACTGCCTTGTTCGGCCTTGTTCGGCCTAGACGCCCTCAGCAGCCTGTGCCTTGCTGCTCACGACCGACCACGACACCGCGGGTTCTTCATTGCCGCCAATCCCCCTGAGAGTGCCAGGACATTTGTTAGCTGCGACGTCGCCGTGATGGAGTCGGTGATGCGCAACTCAAATCCTGGTGTCAAATATAATTTGATTTATGGGCGCCCGATTCGTCCTCTCTTCGCCGCCCTGTTTTCGACCAGCCATCCTCAACGGCTTCCAGCTGCAATTTGAAGGACTTCCCAGTCTTCCTCGCTGTTCTGGATTCTCTGTCAATGTACTAGAGTGTCTTACTGTCGCGTCATCGCGTCGACACCATCGCAGTGATTTGCCAAAGTTTAAAGCTGATATTGCGCACTTTTTGCCGCTGACCAGGCATGCAGACGATCGACGCCGTCTGTGTTCCCCCTCCGCCGCCCCTCATTGCCTTTCTCCTGCATATGTACCACTCTCTATTCCTCTGGTTGAACTTTTCTATTCAATTTATTATATTTCATTTCGCAAATTTTGTGAAATAAATACTTTCGTCGACCCTGGGCTAGATTATTGAGTTCACTCCTCATTTGAGGGCGCAGGAATAGAACATGGGAATACCAGTGGAGTATGAGGGCAGTTGTCTGCTTAGGTGATGGCCGGATGTGGCAGTGTTCGTCAAGGCATTAGCCAAACAGGTGCACATGGCCGCGCTGTTTCTGTTAACCAATATTCAATTTCAACTGCGATACTCGAGGGAGTGCCGCCGCGCAGTGCTGAGCCAGCAAGGCATCCCGTGCCTAGACGAGCAAGGCAGTGGGCGCTGCCTTGCTCGGCCTCATCCGGCCTTGGTACCTCGGCGCGGCCTCGGCCTTGGGACCCAGGGAACGCAGTGACAGCATCATCTAGATGAAGATAGTTCCCGCTAAAAACTGCGCGGCTCTTCAAATGGTGTGGTCTCACAGATACGGGCCAACTGAGGATGTACATACGATAAACCGTGTAGGCCAGAACCGCTTGGGTGAGGTACCGGTTAATGATGAATGCGGCCTTGGAGAACACGCCAGCCTTCGGGTTCAACCAGATGACTCGCAGCTCCTTGTCGAAAGTGAGGAGGTTGTCGTAGACCATCGCGGCGAGGCCGAAGACTAGATTAGATGGCTCGCGTCAATTTTGGGCGACGGTCATGGCTCCGAGTCCAAAACACGCACCCGTGAAATACCGCAGGAACAGGAGGGTATTCACGACCTCTTCGAGCTCGGCCTGGAGCGACGCCATGACGGGGTAGGAAAGAGAAGGGACCAAGAAGGCAAGGTGGACTTGCTGCCTCCATCATCCAAGTCCACATCCACGGACGAAATAATACCACGCGAAGATCCTGGGAAATCTTTAGTCTCTCCCGACAGACCGACACTCGTAACCTCGTATCCTGGTCTGTTAGTTACCGCGCTCAATAAGCGGCGTCGAGGGTTATCAAATTTGATGGACTATGCTGAACCAAACAACGCGTTCAATTCACGCGTCGAGCATCGTTACAACGTGATTCTTGCCCCCAACCATAATCCAAAAGGCTCTCCAAAGGAGCCACCGAAGAATTGGGTCCACTAGGACTCACCTGCAAATTTTCGAACCATCATACCGTTTTGGGCTTGCTTTCGGCCGAAAGCTCGGACAAAGCTCCAACAAGTGCAGTTAAGGTCGTGGGGTGGCTTTTTTGGTTAAAAGCAGACACATGGTGGAGGAGGGAGCATAGTCCATGCTGCGTCGCGTTTGAAACTCAATATTTCATGCCTTGGACGCGTCGAAACGCTTCGAAGAGCAGAGCACGTGGTTTCCCAAAAGGGAAGCTTATATAATAACCCTGGTCGCCTACTGTCAGACCGTGGTAACCACAGGACTAGGAAATCTTGATGGTAGCGATTCAAGTTACGAGAGCCGCGCTCTCGAGTCTTGACTCTTTTTTGTCGCTTGAGTGTGTACCGCCAGATCCGCAAGCGACAGCTTAGTGAGGATTCCTTCCCCAAGAACGTCCGTTCGCACGACGCAATCCGGTCCTTCTGAAGCAGGCAAATAAATCGAGCGGTTGAACGTGAAAATCCTGCATCAAAATGGGTTCAGTGTAGATCTTGTAGATCCATGAGGTGCGGAGCAGCGGGACCAATACGGGTGGCGTGAAGTTTCGGGCGGGACAGGCGGCGCCGGTTGCCAGCTTGGAAGAAGGTCACATGAGCGCGACCTTTCAATCTCCGACTGATGCATCAAACTCCCCTTTCTCTGTTCCACCATCAACTTCAACAATTTGTCGTGCCCAGCCGCGGAGTTCCTATTCTGCGACGCTCGTGGTCTCAACGGTGAACCGTCGCGCCGTCGCACACCCAGCCATGAATTCCGTCGGACTTGATCGACGTTGATATTTGGAGTCGCACTTTCGTGCAACTTCCGTGTCGAGAAACCAACTTTACCTCGCTCTTGCACCTCTATATGACTTCAGTCGGCGTCTGGCGCAATCCAGCTCAGTGGAAGGCTTTTCTGGGTTAACTTCGTTAGGCTCGCCTGCAGCATCGCGTACCTGAGCAAACGATGGCCCGGTAACCGTTAACACTGACCGTCTCAGCTGACGAATCTCTGCACCACCTTCAAATACAACTTTCCGATTCCAGACTATGTGCTTTCCTCCGGCTCTGCGGCCGCCTTTAGTCTTTCTATCGCGACCCTCAGACGCGAAGGAGCTCCAAAACCTACCCGAACACATCGCATTCGCCAGGCTCGGCAGCTGCACTTCGGTGGATGATTGCAACTGTTTCGAGACTCAACCTGGCCGACGCTGCTATCGTTCGTTGACGCTCCCTTCCTCATGATTCAGCTGCGGTCCGGCGGTATGTGGCACCTGGGGCGGCCGCAAGTGGATTCCCGAATTAACATTTTCCATCGCGCCTTCTTCCAACTGGGGGTTCGTCAGCTTTCCGGTCGACCCCAAGCCTTCGTGCTCTGAGACAATTCATCTCGCGGTAAACTTGAGCGGCGGCATTGCGGAGTATTACTGCCAAATCCCGAGCCGCAATCGCGTCACTCCATCCATCAGCACCGTGCCTGACAATGACAGGCTTGTGAGGGGCAGCCTGGGCTAACCTGGGGCAGCCGAGGATGAGCATTTCACAGTGCGCATTGTGCGCGTCTCCAAATAAGGCCGCTGAGCCCATTTTCTTCGGCCGTCGGCATGTTGAATTTAAGCTCCACTCGAGTCTGTTTTTGACTCTGAAGCTTGTTCAAGTTCTGGACATTCAACATTGGTTCAATGTGGTCGTGCGTCACCATTTCAATGCGTCCCTGCTCGGTAACCACAGGGGAAATGTGGATGATCACCGTCACGGTGTTTCGGCTGCACACTTTTAGACCCGGTCGAACAAAAAGTGGGCGGACATTCTCGGTGGAAATGCGGGGTACAGCGAACAGAAGAGACGGAAAGGCCTTGACGTTGAGCATCCAAAAAAAGGGCTGACATTGTTTGACAAGACGGAATGGAGGGGACCCTGACGAGGAGGCAAAGGGTGACACGGATTTGTGACGGATGCAATATTTGACATGCGAGATCGGTTACATAACCCGTAACGGCTCTTCCCCCTCCTGCCATCTCCTCGTCCCACCGCTCTCCCCACATCCCCACCTATCCGACCCAATTTCTGCAAAAATGCTCGCCATGTTCCAAGTCTGGTCAGCATCCCTTCAACGTCCTACATCCCTCACCAGCTTACCCTGCAATTTTTTTCAATCTTTCTGTTTTTCTCAGGGCTATCCTCGCTCTCGCAGCATCCTATGTATCTGCCCTCACCATCTCCTCGATCAAGGGGAATGCTGTCTCTGGAGGTTCTTTGACCATAACCTGGAACACCGCCAGCGACGATGCGTGAGTTCTATTCCCCGAATCCACGGCAAAGGACCGTCGCTAAGTCTTGCTTCTCACAGGGCTGGCGTATTCTCGATTGAACTCAACCACCCGTCGTTCGTGCGTATTGGTCGTTCCGTGGAAACAAGTCCCCTCTCCTGACCAAGTTGTACAAATTTCGTAGAACAGCGCCCTTGCCCTTGCGACCAACGTGGACTCGTCCGGCCTCAGCATCACTATCCCCTTGCCCACCCTAATCCCCGCGTAATACCGCACCCTTACTGCATCCCTTCATCCACTCATTTTTTTTTTGCTTTGCTCAGGGACGGCTTCACCATCACCTTCGTCGACATCGCCAACATCAACAGCGTGTTCTCGACCAGCGACCCCTTCTCCATCGGCGCAGAGTCCGCAACGGAGTCGGTGACCGTCAAGGCTAGCAGCACGCCCACGCCGAAGTCGACCTCGGGTTCTAAGAGCGCGTCCAGCTCCGGTGTCGCCGTTTCGTGAGTCCTTCGTTTCCATTCGTGCTGTCCCACCGAGTCTACCTTCTTTTGTTGCGTACGCGCCGTCGTCCCGATTTCATCTCCCTTCTGCCTCCTTGTGCCCGTTCATTTCTAACTACCCCTTTTTTGCATAGCACCAAGCCCCTCCCCTCGACCAGCAACACGGGCTTCGGCACCACCGGCTCTGCCGCGCCCACCAGCGGTAGCGTGAGCGGCTCGGCCCCGTCCTCTGCCCCCACTGGCGCGGCCACCACGACCCGGGCCAGCCTCTTCGGCGCCGTGCTCGTCGCCGCCGGTGTCGCCGCTGGTGCCTTTGCGCTCTAAATAAAACGGATACCCGTGGATTCGGCTCTGTGTAATGAAAGTCGCGCGCGTAGTAGTAGTATCTATCCCCACCCACCATCTTTTACCCCCACCCTCTCTTTGTCTGGCCGTAGTGGCGGCATAATACCCACATCAAGTACGAGTTGTGCCAGTAGCAGTGTAACTTATAGACGAGTACATTTCTACGATATAGCGTAACTTTGTCCTGTCTTTACGTGTAACACTTTTCACTCTCATGGTTAGCTCGTTTGTGCGGCGGCAAGAGATATTTTTGGGTGAGTGTCTCGTGGCTCTTGCTTCCTTGTCCTACACCAAGACATCCATGCTGTCGCGCCGCCTGCATCGCCGATTTGGAGCTGGGTTTCAAGCCGCATGCCTGTGGATCGCGATTACAACGACGACCAAGATGGCAAGCACGATGAAGGACTCCACTCTGGCGCCGTGGATTCTGGTGTGGCGCGTCTTCCTTCGCCATGTATGAAACGGACATTAAATAATGGCACTCGTCCAGCGTTCTCGAAGGCTGGCGACTCGACTTGGGCCTGACTGGGACGGCAGACTTGAAATCGGTCTCTGACGCCGTACGGCTCTAAGTATCTGCGCAATCATCGACCGTCCCGTTGATCGGTATGCGGCCGTTACTCTGCTCTGCTATTTTTTCTCAAGGCAAGGGTCGGAGCCTGAGCTGCCCAAAACGAATGTTCTCCTATCATGATGTTCTCTCTGGCGAGATATTCAAGAAGAATTCTAGGGTCGACGCTTTGCTGTTTGGCACTTCGCAAAGCCTACCGCCATGTAGTCGGGACGTATACTGGCGTACTTGCTGGGTCAACAAGAAGAAAGCAAGGTGTTTCTCACTCCGAGTTCTCCAAATTCAGACTGGTTACTCCTCGTGGCCTGGTTTCTTGACGAAAGAAAGAACTACTAGTATGGGCGCCGGCGGGTCTCCGTCGATTTGCCAGACATCCGCTCCGGGGTGTTGGGCCAACTTGGACTCTATCTATCTTGTGGATGAGCTTGGAGTCCGGAGAATCTCTGCGGCAATTTTTTTAAAACAAACGCGCCAATGCTTTTCGACGGGCGGTTCTTGACTAGTACTTTCCGATGGCGATCTTGTACTACAAACTCGCCCACCAGCAATCGCTTGGAAGAAATCTCAGCTACTCAGGCTAAAATCTCGGGTCCCCTCGTACCAACCCGGGCCCACTATAGCTTGGTTGAAATGCACCTAAAGGCGTCTGGGGGTCGACATAATCAAACCAATGGTGCTGTCAATGCAGCATGCGGTGGGCTGGGGGCGTTGCGTTTTTAACTTTACGCGCCCGGTTCCATCGCGTCTTGCAAAGTCATGCCAGTGGTACTGGAGTTCGAAACTGTTGGACACGGCGGAATTGCATGTATTTCCACGACCTCCTTGTTCGGTGGCTTCAATCGAGAACCGTGACCTTCTCATTGAAGAGCGGCTCGTGCTCGTGTTCAACAATGCTTCAAGTAGATACCCAACGTATACTGAATACGGCTCAACTCCCACAACTTGGGGTTCTTTTCGCGAGTCTCTCGTTGAACTCCTTCAACTCCCGTGCAGGATCATTTCACACCCCTCCTCCCTCCTTCCTGCCTTGATGAGTGAGTACTCACTACCAAAGATACAACCATGCCTACCTACCCCCACCTTCCGTCCCAACCATTCTCAAACCATTCTCGAACCACTGCTCTCAATGAAATACATACAATACAATAAATTACATTACATTCGGGTCGTTCGTTCGTTACAATCGTTACAATCCGTGACGGATAAATAATACTGTGGAATGCATGCGGTGGGAATGAAATCTATGGGTCGTAATCGTGGTTGGCGTATAAGTAGTACATACAAAGTCGAGGCCGGGCACCGGGGTCGTAAGAGTGACTGCTGGCGTATACAAAGTCGAGGTCGGTCGGATAGTACATAAACCACTCGGGGTCGTTATTCTGGGTGGGTGGGTTGGGAGTCGAAAGTGTCGGAGTTGGATTCGGATTCGGCGTCCGTCCGTCCGTCGGTCGGGATGGATGGATGGGAATAATCAAGTCAGTTACTCGAGGTGCGGCCACCGTCGGGCGGGGTGGGGTGGAATTTCGGTATCCGGTATCTATCGCGTTGGTGTGGTTATTCTGGGTCGGCGTGGGGCGGTTGGTTAATTCGGGTCGGCAGGGATAGCGGCCGTGGGCCGCGGATAGTACATCAGTCGGCGGGGTGTGGTCATTATTCGATGCGGTGTTGGGTTCGGATTCCGTCGGTCGGGGTGGATGGGTTGGTAATGGTTGGGATTGATTATTGAACGTGGAGTTCGCCGGAGTGGATGCAATTAATCCATTAATCGAGCTCGAGCCCGCCATCGCTCTGCACGCGCTGTACAGTCAACACCGCCGTCCGCCCATCCTGCGCGATCCCGTGGTTGATGCCTACGTTCAACAATTCGTCAGTTTTCGTATTCAAATTCAATTTCAACCAAAAAGAAATCGGGGTTGAAATCGTAACCAATATCGATTCGATTCGATTTGAAAGCGAGATGAATTGTAAGGGATATGGAGTTGCGGGGATGGGAAAGAGATGAGGCAAAACGTACCCTTCCTTCCAGGCTCCAACAAACCCGCGCGCCACTCGACCTCGGCGCGGAACTGCAGCCGCTCCCCGCCGGTGCCCGGCCATTTTGGACGCGGGGGCCAGGTCGCCGAGTCGCCGACTTCAATTTTACTACCATCGTCCTCTTCAAGTGGTGCTGAAGTTGAAATCAACTTGGATTCCTCGGAGGCATTCGGAACCCAGAGCTCCGACCCCGCAAGCGCGCGCTCGACGAACCAGTCGCGGCCGAGGTTGTAACCGTTCGCGACGATGGTGTGCCCGCGGGCGGAGTCTTCTTCTTTGGAGGCGCTGTAGCGGGTGAGGTTAGTAGCGCCGTGGTATGTATTCGGAAGAAGAAGGTGAGGGTAGATAAGGAATGTATGAACGACTCGGAGATGGTTCGGTTCCCCCATCATGGGTTGGCTGAAAGATCAACGGGAGTTTCAACCCAACTTGGTCGGTAATCATCACCTCGTTCATTTAACCCACATCCCGAGATAGAGATACCGGGAAGGAAGGAAGGAATGAAGAGGGACGGCCGCACCACTCACCCGAGGAACCACGCCCCACTGTTGCCGAGCGTCCCATTCTGCCGCCAGGCGCGAAAGTGGTGCCCACCGGCGATGCTCTCCCAGCAGGTCCCCCAGCGCGGCATGCGGTAGTGCTGCCGGAAGAGCAGCGCTTCGGGCTTGCGCCCGTCGCCATCGCCCAGGTTCGCGAGGTGGATGTGGCCTACAATGCTGTTTAAATCCTGTAGTACGTAGATGGTGTTGAACGACGCACCCATGTGCAGCCCCATGCACTCGCGCGCGTAGCCGATTGAGGCGACGAAGGCGGTGAAGCCCTCGTCGGTGAGGACGAAGGGGTCCGAGGTGCCGGCGATGATCACGTTGAGTGGCTCGCCTCTCGTCTTGCTCGTGTACTACAAACCAACCAAAGCAGTAAGTAAATGAAACGACGATGATTGCTGCGAGCCGAAAGCAGCGCACATCGATTAACCTCCCGCCCCCAATGCGCGGGTCGACCCATCCTGCGGGGATTCCCTCGTCCGAGTGGTCACTGTTATTGTTCTCGGAGGCAGTAGTGAGTGGGAGATCCGTGCCGCCGCCGACGCGGAAAGGGCGCTGGGTTGGGGAGGCGAGGGCGAGGGCGAAGGCGAGGAGGGAGAGGGGGAGGATGGAGGAGGGGATTCGGGGGAACATGGTGGTGGTGGATAAGAGAAGGGTTGTATTCCGTTGTGTTCGCGGCTGAGTGAGCGACACCGCCCAAACGAGGCAAGTCCGCCGGTAAATTAGCCACTGATGTCACCGCAATTTCGCGATCGCGCGAAGTGGACTTGTCATGAATAATGACAAACCGGTTCAACCGTGTTCAACTTTCAAGACAGAGAAAGTCCGTGCGTAAAACCAGTATTTAACCATATAATACGCGCCCCACAAAAACTACACGGCCACTCTTTCGACACGGTATCATAACGACATGGAAGAACTTAACTGCGCATTGATCGTCTCGGCCTCGTTGTAAACGGCAAGACACGGAATATGAACCTGAACCTGGTTTATGAAACAGTCCCCACACGTGTGTACCCGTCTCAGTTTACCTCGTGGAGTTTGAAATGGAGGAGAAAGACGACAGCAAAACAGATCCAATATTTGTTGAACCAGTATGGTTTGAACATGGTTTCAATGCACTGGACGAGATCGATTGGGAACAGACTCTGAGTACAATGGAAGAGCGACGGGTTAAGAGCTTACCAAACTTGTGTCAGTGAGCGTGGGCAGGAGGGAAATCATCTAGCGCGGCAGGGAAACGCGGGGAATACGTCGGCCATCTCGACGTTGTTGAATTACTCCGGCAACCGGAGTGTGAACGCCAAGACAGAGTTACGGAGCGTGGACAGGAACGACGCAGCAAGTGCTTCATTGCTCCGGTATCTCTTCATGCAGCGATGATTCTTCAGGAACACAAAATGAACAGTGAACACTGATGGAGGGAATTACCTAGGCGACTCGACGGGTAGTTCGTGCGTTTATTTGGTAAGGAGAGAGTAAACGGAATGTGTTAGCACAGCACGGCAGTCGATGCACCCACCTGAAGTTCAAATTCAACGCGAGCTAGACTCCCGCATATCCCGGTTTTCCGGGACCCAAGCGCAGGCCCGTCCCGTAGTGTGCCAGGCTTTGCTGTCTTTCCCGCCGTGCAGTAAGGCAATTGTGTGCTTAATCTGGACGAGAGGGGTTGGTTTTTACACATACGAGGAGGATGGAGTTCGAATTAAACGCACAGCGAGGCCCCAATTCGAGTGACTACTATGAATCATTTCTTTTTACAAAGGTCGAACACTGGACTTTGAATGAAATCGAACAACCCGCGCGCCGGAGAGCAGCATCGATTCATTTCCGGTGTGTTTCCCAAAGAAATTCAGCAGCCAGAGAGATGAACCACGTATATAAGTAGAGCTGCACACCCTGAAGAGCGAGGCTAAACCCCTTTCGTCGACGGCGCCTCGGATAAACCGTACCGATTGCGACCTCACGGAAACTCAGCTGGTCCACCGATTTTTGGCTCACTCAATGAAGGGGCCTCGGCCCTAAGAACTTCGTTGAGATCTCACCTCTTATGAATAACTCCTGCCGGCCGTGAACAACAAACAGCCGGGAGATACTGAGCCCCAGGAACTTCACTGCACTGGGCTGGTGCACTTGATGAAGCCGCCGTGCCCCTCGACTCCTGCGCGCGCATGTGTGAATTGCGGGAGGGACGCGACTTCGCGCTGGCACCAGCCTTGCGACGTCGAACCCGGCCGAGGAGGCGGCTGCGTTGGGCTCGTCGGGGAGGGTCGTAACTCAGACTGAGCGGCTGTTGGAGGCGGTTGAGGAGCGCGTCGGGACGGCGATGTTGAGGGCAATTAGACATCGTTAAGTTTGACGCAGCTTCAAGGATTTAAGACCGTATAGTGATGTGGATGAGGAACACTTGCTGAGACAGCTGGTGCTGAAAGAGGCGAAGAGGATGATAAAATAGCGAGTCGATGTCCTGCCGCGGTCGCTTACTGAGACCATGTTCATCCGCTGAGTAGACGATGGGTCGTCTGCCAACGTGGAGGCACAACATTTTTATGGATTACGGAAAAGGACAGACGCGAGAGGGAAAAATCCGAATTTTTGTGGTGGTGGTTTAACGTTTAACGGCAGAAGGGGACGTGACCGTGACCGTGACTCGGCTACTCTGAACCCTCATCGCGCAAAACGAAGATTGTCTGCCGTCTCCGACGGCGGGGCTGAGCGCTGAGGAACCGCATTCCGCACCCGCGCAGTCTCAGGGAATACTCACGGGACTGAGATTCCGCGCTTTGACCTCCGGTACGGTCTGTCAGTGTCTGGTACGGTAGCAACCTGCAGATCACCATACCGTATGGACGCCGGCAACTTCAACAACAACAATGTGCCATTTGCCATAAGTATAAGCGTTTGCAAACTCTCCCTCCCGCCCCCCCTCTCCCTACCGCCCGAGATCTCTCAACACACACTCTTTTCCTTCATTTACATCCTCGATATAATGCTTTCGACCACGTTTGTATCCCTCGCACTCCTGGCCTCTTCTCCCCTCGCCTCCGCCACATGTGAGCATTGATCAAAATTATATTCTCCCTCCGACTCTGAAGCGGATTATCTCTTTTGCAGGCAAGAAATACGTCGATGCCGCAGTGACTGCCGCCGCAAACCTCCAATCCACCTACTTCGTCGGTGGTAGCTACGGAAGCCAACAGCCCTGGATCAACGCTGTCGACAGTTTCCACCTCAGCGAGCGTGCGTCCTTTCAAAAATTCAACTTGTGCCATCATGCGACTCGGGGTTGAACGTTGGGAATCGCAGTCGACACTCTCGCGGGTCGTTCGACCTACTCGGACGTGATCAATACCGTCTTCAACCCCTGGTTTGGCCAGCTCGACAACGGCAACTCGTATGACGACGTCCAGTGGGTCTCCATTGCGTTTCTCCGTGCGGGCAACGTCGCCCAGGCGAAGAAGTACTACGATTCGCCAGGTGAGCCTCGCCGAGCCCTCATCCGCTGAACATCCGCTGAATTCTATGTTACTCACAGCTCGGCGGTTTCCACCAATTACTGCGGCGGTGGTCGTACGTTTGTTTTCTCGAGCCTCCATCTCGTTTTTTGGTGAACTCATCGCCTCAATATAGTGTTCTGGAATGGCAACCACGATTATAAGAACGCTATTGTACGCCTAATCTCTCCTCTTTCAATTGCTCCTGACGCTAATGCTGCCTTCAGACCAACGAGCTGTACATCACCACTTCCGGATATATGTACCACGCCACCAAGGATGCGAAATACTTGACCAACCTCAAGAAGAGTGCGTAGCAGGCGATATAACAAGTAGTTCGATACCGCTGCTGACGTGCTTTATACGTAGCCTGGAATTGGCTCAAGGCATCCAAGATGAAGGGGTCTAACGGATGTACGTCTGCGCCCTGGGCCTGGGGTGGTTGACCGCAACTGAGGTCGATTCTTCATACTTGTAGTATTCAACGATGGGTTGACCAACGACGGGAAGTGCAACAACAACAAGGGAATTCAGTGGTCCGTCCTTCCTTTCTTCCTTCTTTTCCCGCGACACATGTTTGATCCTGTTGCAGGACATACAATCAGGGCGCTCTCCTCCCTGGACTGGCCTATCTCTACAAATGTCAGCTGCCAACGCGTAGTTCGTACAAATATTTGTTGACCCCCCAACTCAGACGCTGGCGACGAATCAGCCATTAAGTCCGCATGGGCAATCATGGACGCCTTGATCATGGGCATGACCGTCGACGGCGGTCTTCGCGAGCCATGCGAGACAGTGACCGCGAACCAATGCAACAGCGACCAGCAGACGTTCAAGGGGATCCTCGTTCACTATATGTGATTGATCATCCTTCGCTCGAGCCACATTAGTGCATACTGACCCATTTGCTTTCAGGGCGTGGTTCCTCCGCATCTCCGGCCGCGACAACGGCGCGAAGTACTCTGGCTTCATCAAGGCGCAGGCGAACAAGGTTATGAAGTTCTCCACCGGCCCCCCGGGGTTCTATTCCAACCTGTGGTACGATGCGAACGGCGGTGCGGCGACGTGGACTGCTTCCAGTCAGGCCTCTGCCCTTGGAGCTCTCGTTGCTGCCGGGCAACAGGACTGCTGAACTGAACGGGCGACCACTTTACCAATTGCATTGCATCAATTATACCATCCCCCACATTACACGATCGAGCAGCATACTTATTAGCATGGTTCGGAATTCAACCCTCGCGTTTCGCTTCGCGCATACTTGATAATTTGCTTGTGAGATACACACCATTCCTTAGCCTCTCCACGACAGACGGGGTAAACGGTCGAGCAATTTATGATTTTTATATCTGCCATTTTTAGGTATCACAAACTGACGAGAGCCAAAATCCAACCACTCAACGCGGAGGCTGGAATGTGGGTACTAGTAGGTATGTAGGGTCTCTATCGGGCGCCACCGATCCCAAAGAGTCGTGTGGGGAAAATTGGGTTTTTTGTGGTGGTGGTCAACCCCAAAAAGGGAATGTGACCGTGACAGTGACTCGGCTGCCATGAACCCTCATCGAGCAAAACGACGATTATCTGCCGTTTCAGACGGCGGGGCTGAGGAACCGCATTTTACGCCCTCGCAGCCTCAGGGAATACACGCTGGAATGAGCCAAACCACCAGGAGACCTCTATTGATGCCTGACTTGAGAAACCACGCTCCGGGCCTCAAACGCGCGCAATTCCAGCGGATACGCGCCGTGGAGGCTCTCCTGGACCGTGGCTTTCCGTACTCACGGTCCGCACCGAAGAGCTCACCCGTTCTGCGCGTATACTGAGGTTGGGTCGGTCAGCAAACTCAATGCACACGCTTCCTGCGTGAACGCGTTGGCTTTCTCTTCCCTCGACGGGCGCTTCTTGGCCAGCGGCGGGGACGGTAAGTGTGATACCGGCTGACTGCAGCACTAGGATGACCTCGGCTGTCCCAGACCTCAATATCCACCTGTGGGACTTGCATGAGGAGCAAGTTTCCACGCCATGCTGCTCCTTTCGAGGACCTCGAGTAGCGCTTCCTTTCAAACCAGGTACTCGTATCCATCTGACACTCGCACAGAGGAACATTTTTGTGCTCTCCTTCTCCGCACACAATCGATTTATATTTTCGTTCGTTGGCCTCCTTTGCCTTTGGCAGCACCGATACTCACGCGCCGTAGGGGAGGCGCGGATGACATTGTGCTAAAGTTCGACGCCTCCCAGCTCGAGCGGCCGCTGACTTCGCGGGCACACCGCACCCCAAGCAGCATTTTCCGCGAGCACGACGTGAGTTCCGCACTGTCGCGTAAGGAACGATGTAACAAGGTTCCTCCCGCAGGGAAGCATCCGTAGCGTTGCGCCCCATTCTGTTCAGGACGAAATATTCATCGCCGGGAGGTGCGTCGCCCTTCGCCAGCCCCGACATAATCATTCAAGCCCCACAAAGTGAGGACGGCCGCCTCATCCTCCGCGACGGACGTACCGTCCCTGGGGTGCGCGCCCGCGCGCAAGACACGATTCAGCTCACGGCGGAGGTCACCGGCGTGCAGTTTCACCCCCGCATGGAGCACGTCTTTGCGACGAGCGATGGGAACGGCCGCGTCTGTCTCCGCGACATGCGCATGGGCTTTGGACCGCTCTCGCAGAGGACGCACAACGGTGTGGTGCAGATTGTAAGTTTTGCTGGCTGCCGCGTCATTGGGACCTCATTTTAATGACCGCTCGATAGTACAACACCAAGATCTCTCGCCGCGCGACGCCGCATTTGAGTAACCCCGAGACGAGCAGTATTTCGTTTAACCGGGACGGTTTGTGGTCTCATCTATCCATCCTTGGAGACTCGGACCTAATCCCCACTGCAGGTTCGCAGCTCGGCGTGACTATGCTGGTGAGTACGCTTCATCCATCCAGTCGGTACCTGGCGCCGACCACACGAAGAACTATTTCCCTACAATCTACGCCCTCACAGACCCCGACCCGGTCGCTGTATGCAGCGCCGCCAAGCTCCCTGACGGCACGCCCATCCCTTCCGGCGAGCGGACGTACGCAAACGCCTGTACGATGAAGGTGCATCTCCCGTCTTGAGTACACTCACGTCGAGCTAACGAGAGCGTACAGCACGGCTCATTCGGCGGGCCCGGGCTCGACGCGGACGCGCTCTACATCACGGGCTCGGATGACTTCCGCGCCTACGTCTGGGCGCTGCCGCCCCCCGCTACACTCGCCGCACAGCGCACCGTCCTCTCGCACGCAGATTGGGAGGCTGGCGCGCACGCCGGCGTCGTCGGTACGTCCTCCATCCTCTTCCTATCCATACTCGCGCTCACTAACCAACGCAACGCAGCCTTCGCGGAAAGCACCACCGGCCCGCGATGCGTTCCCGTGCAGCTCGACACGCCCCGCGCGCGTCTCGGCGGGCACGCCTCGATCGTCAACACCGCGCTCATCCACCCGCGCATGCTGCTCGCGGCGACCGCGGGCGTGGAGGCAGGCGTCGTGCTGCATGGCGCCGTGGACTCGCTGCTCGGAGGGATGGAGCCCACAAGCGCGCGGACGCGCGCGCTTAGGGAGGAATGGGTCCCGGATGCGGGGGCGGGGGCAGCGGAGGATGAGAGTGAGACGATCGAGCTGTTTGATGAGTGTGTTTCGCTTTCCGTGTCTTTCTGTGGAGGCTCGACTGATGTGGGTGTGTAGGCTGTTGGAGCAGCAACGAGAGGAGGACGTGTTTGTACTCCGACGATGGAGGGAGGACGGGGATGCTGCCCCGGACTCCTCGGATGACGATTCAGGCGAGGATTCGGAGGGAGAGGGAGAGGGAGAGGAAGAAGAGGACGAGGAAGTGGAAGAGGCAGATTCAGATTCGGATGCCGTGGATCAGGATGTCGAAATGGAGGAGACAGACGAGCAGGACGCCGGGTGAGACGGGCCATGCATGCTTCTCTGCCCTGATTCCTCTGTTGCTCCATGAACGCTGAGGTGGATGTGGTCGCTCTTTCTGTGCAGCCGCGTTTAATACAATGACTCGGAAATCTCAGAGAATGTGAAAACTGCTAAAATAATGCGCGTGCACGAAACCTTCTTCGGCCAAGCTTCGGCCGAACGGTTCTCACTCTCCCATCACCTGTGGGCGCAGGCGCTCGAGTCAAATCCTCCTAAGTTAACTTGACCAGCACCTGCTTATATGAAGACCACAGAGACGGCCGTACAGGCCCTCCAGGAAGTACGCAATCTGTCAATTAGCTCAATCCGAACACTCACTCCTGCGCAAGATAATTTCAAGTCGGCTTGAAGCACTTTCATTCATCGAACGGCTCGCAAGCGTCATCCAGCACGATTTTCAGTCTGCGCATGTCCCCGACTCGATAACTGAACTGCCACGAAGGCGCCGTACTACGACGCCGTCTGCCGCCACACATATTGCAGCGATACTCTTCCCCGCATTCACACAGGAGAAGGCGGATATACACTATGAAATTGCTTTATCGCGTGCGCGGCGCGTAGTGCGTCAGCGGAAAGAGCTGGAGATCATGCGGCACCAGGCGTACGCGGGCGACTTCCTTGCTGCAGCGTATCAAGTTTGTTACTCTCCGTTGGGATTTTCCCTCTATAATTACTCGAATTGCAGGGAGAATGGCGCGGGCAGGAGCACGATCCTGTCTCCTTGGAAGGCCCCATCGCGCTGCCCATGCCTGTGGAGATTGGAACCGACGAGGACTTCAAGGTGATTGCCTCATGAATTCTAGTTACTCTGTCTTACCTCCTCAAAGGACGTCTTCCAATTCCTTCACCTGAATTTGGATCCCAAAGACGTCCTATCCCCCGAGAAGAAAGATATGCGCGAAGAGCTGGCTTCCACCCTTGGCCTCAAACCCGGCCACGAACTCAAATGGGACACTCCCATGGTCGAATTCAAGCGCGGCGTCGTCTACGACGACGGCCGGCTGGATCTTTGCAAAATGGTCGTCGGCCCGACCCACATCGACAAGTTACTCGACGCTCTGGAGGAGAACACGGTTATCACCCAGTTCCTCCTCGGGAATAATGTCATCAGCACCACCGGCGCACGTCGCATCGCCAAATTCATCGCGGACTACCCCGAGCGCATTGAAACTTGGTACATCCCGCGCACTGAAAGTTGGTACATGACTAAAAGCTGGTACATCGCCATAGGTACCTCGCGGGCAACCACATCCGAGCAGCGGGCTTTCAGCTACTTGTGGACGCGATGGTCGACAGCCCGCGCATCACTAATGTCTGGCTCAAGCGGAATCCTCTAACCCCAGACTCGATCGACAACGTCGTACGTCTTATCACGCAGACACCGAACCTGCGGACGCTGGATTTGGAGAACACTGAGCTGGGGAACGACGGCGTGGCGAGGATTATGACCGAGCTCACGGGGCGGGACCTGCCTCTGCGCAATCTGTACCTCAACGCCAACGGCGCGGGAGAGGTGGCTGCCATCGCCCTCGCCGGATACCTCGCTCATCCTGCCTGTAAGCTCGAGTCCCTCTATCTCGCGTCAAACCCTATTGGGGACGCAGGTGCCCTCCCCCTCGCCGAGGCCCTCCAAACCAACACGAGCCTCCTGCGCCTCAGCGTCGGGTCCACAGGCCTCACCTCTCGCGGCACGGCCGCTCTCTGCAAAGCGCTCACCCTGCACCCGCGCATTATGTCCCTCGATCTCGCCGCCTCGCAGACCACACGCGTGCACGCACAGCGCTTCAACCACCTCGCCGACAGCGCCATCCCCGCCATCATCGCGCTCATGCAGAACCCCACGATGCGGCACATCGACCTGGGCCGCACGCGGCTCTCCGCGGATGGGCTCGAGGACGTCAAGGCCGCCGTGCCCGCGTCCACCCTGTGCGAGTTCCGCGCGTTCCGTACGCCCGACTACGGGGAGGCCCCGAGCTGTCCGCTTGCGACACGACGCGCGCTCGAGGAGAACGTGCGGCGCTTCTACCCGCAGGAGAAGAGTGGCTACCGGGCATTTACGACCGGGCTCAATGCGCGGTTCTTGTTCAGCCCGGAGGATGTGAGGCTCATTGACAGTGTGTATCGGACGAGGGACCAGCGGAGTACGAAAGAGATCAAGCAGTTCTGGGACGATGGGGATCCGGTTTGGGAGCTGGTGGATGGTGATATTTGATGGGAGACACAAAAAAGCTCTTTAACAATGTAATTCGGTTGTATCATAGTACCTCAGTCCAAACTTGAGCTGTAAATGCGTATATCTGCCCTGGAGACTTACCCTTGGCCCTGGACTTGACATTTCTGCGAACATAACGCCCGACGCTCAAGCTCATCAGTGGCGTCCCAAAAAGGGAATCAGTCGTTTTGCGCCTTTCCTTTTACCACCACCAGCAACAAGCCAGCTCAAGCCACAAGCACCTGCAACTTGGCCAACTCCCATGAGTTCCCCCTAGGATCCATTGCGGTTCCGAGTTCCAATCCCCTTCAAATGACGCAGAATTTCGAGCAAATTTCGATCCTCGTCCAAGAAAACGGACAACGCCTCTTTCCTCCTTTCCAGTACACTCTCCCGGATCTTCAAGCCTCAACGGTTTCCCAAGCGGTGGCTGACACCACGAACTCGACCCCCCAAACTCGCGCAAATGCCAGCCACCTGGGGTATAAATACCTAGCCGCCCTTCGCTTTCCAGCATTCCCCTCTTGCTCTCTCCCACTACATGCCTTGTCCTCAAGTGTGCACTCGGCCCCGTATACCCCAAGCCCTCATACAGCCCATATACCTGCTTCCACCCGCCCTCGTCTCTTGCCCTAGCGTAAGTGTACGTCTCGCCGTCGTCGTAGTATGCATGCGACTGACATAGTTCGTTCAGGCGTCTCATTCCCTCTCCACCATTCTTTTTCAGCAACGAGCTCAAGCCGGATAGGACCCGCAAGTGCACAGGAAGAGCGGCTGCATACCGACGGATAGGCGAGACTCCGGGAAGCTACGACATACCAGTCCCCCTCCCCCGACATCCTCGCCGCCCCGCTGTCGGCGTCGCGCCGCTGCCCGCCCACCTCGCCGTCCCCCTCGCTCGTCTGATGTCCTCTCCCTCTCTCAATGTCGTCCCCCGCCGAGGAACCCGAGGTCAAGACGGCACACGTAAATCTGGTTTGGGTCGCTGCAAGATGTCGGCTCCTTGCGACGGATAGACGAGGCTCTGGAGAGCTACGACGCACAAGTCCCCCTCTCCTGATAACCCCGTCGCCCCGCTGTCGCTGTGGTAGTCGTTTCCTTGCCCCTCGCCTCTCTTTCTGTCTATTCCTCACTCGTTCGCTCTCTTCCTCTCGACGCCGCCCCCCGTCGAGCGCGATAATGCCGAATTCAAGAGAACAATCAAACGAACACGAAGGGCACGGCCTACAGGACGGATACCCCGTGCCGCTGGGATGGATAGACGGAACTCTGGCGAGCTAGGACAACTGTCTCCCTCCCCGACCAACCCGTCGCCCCGCTATCCCGGTCCATGACGTTTGCCCTGTCGACGGGACACCGACGCGACACGACGGGCATGCCACCGTCACTACCAACCCCACTCCGAAGGGGCCACAGCGCGACGGCCTGTGGTCGATCCGACTCCGCAAGCAGCCTTCGGATCCGGAGTCTTTCTCGTGGTACGAACGGTGGTGTCGTCGGTTAGTTTCTTCCTGCCTTCCTCTTCTTTACTCGATGCTGACTGTTACTCGCAGGTTTGTCTTGCTTGGTGTCCCATCCGGCCTCGCGCTCGCCCGCTTCTTGACGCTCGACAGCCGTACCCAAGCCCGCACCGCATCCCACGCCCACAGGCACCCAGCTTCGCTAGCGGATCCACGCCGACAAGGTCCCCAACGCCCGCATGGCACCCTATACCCGTTTGTGGACATATACCCCTCGTATACCCGCGTCGACAACCCGTATACCACGTCGTGGACCTACGCCTGCAAGGCATTCTCCTCGCCCGATACCCCCGTTATACCCAACCAAGGCGCTGGCGCCCTCAAGGTGAAGAACGACGCCAACAAGGCTCCCCTCGCCGTCGTGCCCGGAGGAGACTAGTGGATGAATGAACGTACTATGTATTGGCTCATATGGATGGTACTGCCTGTCACCGCTAATGTTGTGTCTATTGCAAAAAATACATGAAGTGTGATAGTATACACTGGGATCGCGAAGGGAACGACGTTTGTAAAGCGGAGAGACATTGTCGCATAAGACGGGAGAGTGATAGGTGAAACACCCGGTCGAGCTCGACCTGGGAAAGAGAACGCAAGAGGCGAGAAGCCATACGAGGTTCACCTTCAGTCCAGCAACAGATGCGCCAGCTGCATACGCTGGAACTTGCTGGTGGCAACCTCCACTGTCGCCGGGGTCAAGGAGTCCGGGCGGACACCGACGATAGTATCCCTCCCGCCGCTCGTCTGCTCCGTCTCTTCGTCCGAATCGAGGATCGTGAGGGTTGCGGCGTATTCATCGTCCTCGTGAAAGGTAATGCGCGTCTGATTAGGGTATATTGGGGGCATGTCAGGGAAGAACTTTGCTCGCTGCGCCAGCAACACCTCCAGATTGGGGATGTTGGGATGGCGTTCGGAGTATTTGGTGTGCCAGCTGAGGAGTTCGGAAACAGGAATGGCTGTGAAACTTCGTTAAATCAAATTGTCGGAGGCAGAGGGACAACTGAGGGACAACTTACAGTTATCAGATTCCTTCATAAAGCCGAGAAGAATGAGGGTGCTCTCTATTTCAGGGCATCCAACCTCATCCTGATCCAGGAAAGAACCAAGGGGTAAGATTGGGAGCTTGCGGGTGCAACGGTGGTTTTCCTGCGCCTCCGAGAAACTGACAATATAGCACGGTGCGTTGCCGTTTAAGCGATCGTCTTTGGAAAGACCTGGGGCGTGGAGGTCGATGACAACATGGCGAAAGTTCTCAAACCAACCAAGACCGCCATGGTCGAAGCCGTAATCATGTAGAGCCTCAAATGTGCGGCCGACGAGGATCCTGTAAAAACTCTCAACGCGGTCACACATTCAAAAAGAAATCACGGATACCTATTTGCCTCCGTATTGAACCTGGTATAGGAGAGTTCATTCCACGAGATCCCGCCCCACTGGGTCAGGCCGAACATAATCTGGCCTGCCCAGTCGCCGGTCTCCATGACCCAAATCCCATAATGTCTAGGCACAAGGCTTCCCTCGGCTTCGGAAAGGTGATTGGAGTGAAATTTGGCGTCTTTGAGCAATCTCTGGTACGCCGCATATTGCGGAGAGGTCTTGTGGCGGACTACATCTTTGGGGTTGAGGACCAGTCGGAGGCAAAACCTAGAAGTGGCAGAGTTGGCCCGCACGAAGATCGTCTCGGTGTCGTGCCGATCAGCGGAGCCCCACGTCCGTGCCTGGTCGAGGGTAATTTCTCGAGAACGTCTGTCCCCCCAACGGTTGGTGAAAAGCGAATGAGTTTCGGGGATTATGAGGCCAGTGGCGTCGGCCGGCAGGGCATGGAATAACCCATCGTGGCCAGGAATATTGCAGTATTTGGCAATATACGTCTGAGTCTGAGGAAGGCCTTGGAAGCGGACGTGGATACTGGCCATGGTGAGAGGGAGGTGGGTTCCGAGAGTTCCGTGCGAACAATGCGTGATCGCGTTTGATGCTAACATTTGCGCAAGCAGTCGCAAACAGAACCTGACTCCTCCAAAACGCGTTCATATCGCGCGACGATTCGGGTCGTCTTGGACGGGAAACTCTCAGCCATCTGACTATGTCCTCTTCCATTGCCAGATCCTCTCAACGGGAGGAAATTGAACTCCCATCTCGCGGCCCCTTGCCTGCATCCACTTCGGAGGTTGAAGTCCCAATTGCAGATCGTCTCGGCGGCGACTCGAACTCTTATGTTGTGGGCTCCAACGACGCCCTTGGAGGCGCCAATGCATTGCCTCTTCCTCCGGTCGACGGTGGAATTCACGCTTGGTCTTTCGTACGCCGATCTCGACTGGTTCTGCCAGTAAAAAATAACTCTGGCCAAGTTGGCAGCGGCTTTCGTTCTCGAGGCTATTGTCTGGGGTTTTCCCACAGCTTACGGTGTCTTCCTGGAGGGTAAGTGCTTCCCACGTCTTCCACTGCGATACTGAACTCCGACAGCTTACCTTCAAGATCCCCGTTATGCGTCACAAAAGGGCGCTGCGTCCCTCCTCCCACTTATCGGGACGCTTTCATCGGGGATTCCGTATTTTGCCGGTACGCCTGGACGAATAATGATTCCAGGGAAAGCATTCTGAACTCTGGCAGGGCCATTTCTTAATCCGATTGCGTCTCGCTTTCCACAACATCGTCGCAAGTCGATGTGGTTTGGCGCGGTTTTGTGCTGTGGCAGCCTTTTGGGAGCAAGCTATGCGGATCAGGTCAGTCGCGTATATGACCATTTCTGGAATCGTGCTCAAAAACCGCTAGATATCACACCTTGTGATTCTCCAAGGCGTAGTCTATTCCGTTGGCGGAGGTGAGCAGGTTCTTGTCTACACCCATGTTCAATCCTGACTTCACTAGCTCTGTTATATTTACCGTGTATTCCATACATGTCCGAATGGTTTGTAGCGCGTCGAGGATTGGCAAATGGGATCCTGTTCGCGGGTATGTCTTCGCGATAACCGAATTCCTACAATTGAAATTGACACCTTTGCAATTTTCAGGTACAGGAGCGGGAGGCGTACTGCTTCCCCTTGTGCTACCACCCTTGATAACGAGATATGGTATATCCAAGACACTACGCATCTTGGCTGTCGGAATCGCGATTCTACTTGTCCCTCTGCTGCCTTTGGTGAAAGGGCGGCTGCCTCAAACACGTACCCGCGCATTTGGGCCGGCACCACGAGGGGCACCCAACGCTCACGATTGGATGAGGAACAAGACCTTCTGGCTCTTCTTAGCCGTCAACACCCTGCAGAGTCTAGCATACTCTGTGCCTATCGTCTATCTTCCCAGTCCGTTCCTTGTGTTCCTCCTTGTGTAAACTGATTCGTTGCCACTAGCGTTCGCCAATTATCTCGGTATTAGCCGTTCTAACTCGGCCGTGACCCTTGCAATGCTCAACGGTGCGCTTCCTCGGCACATTGACTCTTCGTATCGTTCAATCAATAATAAAGCTGCTTCGGTGGTTGGTCGACTTTCGATGGGATACCTCTCAGACAAGTTCAATCCCTGGTTACTGGCGCTCGTCACCCTCCTATCGACCTCAGTGGCGACATTCGTTCTCTGGGGCGTTCTTTCCCACTCCTTCGGCGGATTACTGGCCTTTGGGATCGCATATGGGAGCGTCGCCGGCAGCTGGACCAGCCTCTGGACGGGCTTCGTCAGACCCGTTGCTAGTAAGTGCATACGTCCACCCACCCTTGACCAGTGATTCAATCCCAATATAGAAGATGACCCTCTCACGAGCACCGCACTCTTTGGCTATATCCTTCTTTCCAGCGGGATAGGGAACATCGTTTCCACACCTATTTCCGCCAAACTCTACGCCAACTCCCATAATATTACGGGCACTATCGGGACTGGGTTTGACGTGGGCGATGGACGGTTTGAGAACATGATAATCTATGTCGGGACGTGTTTCGCTGGTGCGGCCGGGATTGCTGGGTTGGGTTGGGCGATAAATCGCAAAGGCACCGCACGCAGCGACCACCTTCAGGAATAGCCCCTCAGTATCATGAAATTTCCACACCGTACTCAATATCGCTCTGAATTACTTCCCTCCTTCCGCCTTTGAGCTCACCGAGTCAACTCGAACGCTTCAACCAAGCTCTCCTTGACTGCCAGCTCCCTTCTTGCCATTCATCATCCACCACCGGCGCTCAAAGTATTTGATTGGATTGATTGGAAGCGACGTTGGTCGGAGTTCCTTCGTTCAAATCTAAGGCTATTAGAATTGCACTGAGATTGCACTGAGGCGCAGACCCGACAAAACTAAATTCAACCAAGAGCACGTGGTTGAGGTTCAATATGTGTGGCGGTGCCAATTTGTGCGGCGATGTTTACGAAGTTCTCGAGCCTCCTTTTCAACTTTCCTGGCTTCACGCCTAACCTTTGCTCGTCGCGGGCTCTCTCACAGACCATGAGTCGTCGACTCATTCCACGGGCAGTCCCAGAGCCCGTCGGAGACGATACAGACGTCCAGGATTTGAATGCCATTCTGCCCCCACTGTTCAGGTATGCCCTCAGCCTCCGAGTCCTCCGTTCGCAAGGTCTAAAACTGTCGCATGCCAGAAATCACTCCTTGCAACTTCCCGAAGAGCTCGTCGATATAATTCTGGACGAGTTCGATGCGACGGCCTCCGAGTCGCTCAATCCCTCTTTGTTCCCGGATCGCGACACGTTAAGGCTGTGCGCGCTGGTGTCCCGAGTATTCGCTCGGTTGAGCCAGAAGAGGCTGTTCTCGACGGTCGATACGGTCCCTCAGGATCATTACTCCCACCTGGACAGTGCCAACCTTGGACCCGTGCACCGGTTTTCAAACGCCCTGCTATCTAGCCCACATCTTGGTGTTTATGTCTTAGTGTTGGTTCTCCCCTACAGCCGCTACGCCGACAAGCAGAAGGTCGTAAACTACCTTGCACGAGTTCAACCTTTCCTACCCAGGTTAAGAACGATTCACATGGTATCATGTCGCCTCAGCTGGCAACTGTACCCCGAGATCAATCCTGTACAAAGGATAAATCCATCCCAGCAGGGAACGCTCTCCCGACGCCTGGAGATCAAATCGAATATTTTCGCGGACGTCGATGATCTCCAGCTCGTTCTGAGCAACGTGGCCAGCTTGACGGAGCTGGCGCTCTACAATGTCCAGTTTAGGCTCCCGGCGCGGGTCACGGTCGACCCCCCTGCCACAACAACTCCGCATGTGACGATAAAATCATTGGAACTCGTTGGCATATCTCGCGAGGACATCGACACGCTGCTCCATTCCTTTCACCTCATCGATATTCGACACCTATCGTCATTTTTATGTGACATCTATCCCAACTCTGTCCTGACGGTAAATGCGCGTTCGATTGAAGAGCTTACGCTTCTTGTGGGCCCTGATAAGGCCGTCATTCCCGAGCCTGACCGTCGGGCCGCAGGAATACCGCCTCTTGCGCGTCTTCACACCCTCAATCTTCGCATTCAGCTTCCCTCCGCTCTCCCAAATCTTCTGCCACTTCTCGAGCGATTCATGCTTGCAAAGAATCTGAGGGGCGTGTCGATTACTACCCACAAAGTGCTGGGAGAACCCTTCGCGACGCGATACTGGACGGCTATGGATTCGCTCCTTGCAGCCGCCGGACCGGCACTGGAGTGGATCCGCATCGATTTTTCGACGAAACCGGAGTACCACGATCTTGAGGACGTGTTTGAACGCATCGCTCGAGAGGCGCTGCCGCAAGCAGAGGCTAAAGGCATCCTGAACATACGTTTCTTGAACCCTGGTGAGTTCGACTACTGTGGCGCAATCGAAACACGCTGACTTGCTCTGCTCATCCCTCGCAGACCGCATCAAGGCGGACTTGCGTCTGAATCAATGAAAACCGAGCAGATCTATGTGTCTTCTTTTTCAATACAAATCCGAATATGCCATCCTCGCCTACACACCAGCTTTCGGGGTAATAAGCTTGGCCTTATGAAATATTAGTGGTTGTGTTGAATACTCGACCGGCCGCGCCGTCTAAAACGTCAGGTTCAACCAACGTTCGTGGTTCAAATTCGCCTCAATCCATTATTTGATGAACACAATGGGCGGGCTTGGAAGGCCGGGAAATGGATCTTGATGGCTGCTACGCCGGTGCATTTTAGCATCGCCTTGTATGAATTCTTCGCCTCGCCTCGCGTCGCGTCTGAACTGAAGTGACCGGGTGCGCGTTTGGTCACATCGCGTGACATTCGTGACGTGACTCTGTTCTTCCCTCCAGTCTTCCTCGAGATTCTGCCTGTGTCGCCTGGCCTATTCGATGGATTCGGACTCCGAGTTTCCAGAGTATCTGACTCAGGACGACCCTGCTCCTCAATTCAGCTCTTCCGCCCTCCATACGCCGCCACCAGTCGTCTACACCAACCTCGTTGGCCCGAGCCACTCCAAGGCGAAGACATTAAGGCGTGAGCCGAGTGCATTTGTAGATTGTCATCGGTGCGTCATCCAAAGCGTGCTCTTCCAGAATCTCGCTCACCACCAATGTCAGCGTTCTAACCAAGAGTCCGTGGCCCTCCAAACCTGATCTCACGGGCTGACCTCTTCAAGCCTTCGGACATGAGGAATACAAAGGCAAGCAGCGCGACATTGTCGAGGCTGCCGTTTGTGGTGCGGCCCTTCCAACTCGGCGAGAGGACGCGTCTTAACACCCGATTCAGGTGCAGATGTCTTCGTCCTCGCCCCGACCGGCATGGGAAAGGTCAGTATAAGCGCAGATCCGTAGCGCCCTTTCCGATGGTTTCACAGAGCCTCTGCTTTCAAGTCCCCGCCGTCGCTGAAACAGTACGTGATTGAAGACACTCTTGAACAATTTGCTCATATTCCCCAGCACGGCGTCACCATTGTGGTATCTCCACTTCTCGGTTCGTGCGATCATCAGCTGGTTTATTGATGACTTAACGGCCGCAGCTTTAATGAAGAATCGTATGTAGCACCGTCGCCCTCGGTCATGCTCCGACTCAAAGATGATTGAGAGGTTTCTGGGCTTCGCGAAAAGCACGTCCCGGTGGCTGCTCTAACTTCTGAAACTTCGCCGACCGAGAAAAAGGATGTACGTGGTTCTCTCCGTCTTTCTCTGTCGAACACTTCGCCGACATCACTTTGTAGATAGTGAGAGACCTCGTGTCTGGCCACCCTGTCAACCGTCTGCTGTACAGTAGGTTGACCCCCGTTATTTCGGTTACAGGACTTAGCGGCTTCCTTTAGTCACGCCAGAGAAGATTTGCACTCCCGAGTTCATTCAAATACTTCACAAGATATACGAGCAGAAGGAATTAAACAGACTTGTGGTCGACGAGGTAGATGCTTTTGTAACACAGGGAAACCCAAGCTGATCTCTCTTACTCCCAGGCTCATTGTGTCTCCGTACGTGGTTTTACGGTGTACATCGAGGTTCTGAAATGCGGGAAGTACAGGAATGGGGCCACGATTTCCGCCCAGAGTACCGTCGTCTCGGTTTTTTTCGCGATAAGTTCAAGGACATTCCGATTATGGCTTTGACGGCAACAGCTACCGCTACGTAGGTCCTTCATGCGCAGATGTCTACACCTCTCCCTCACGCTCTACACACAGGGTTCAACTCGACATCATCCATACCCTGCGCATGTCAGAGGAGCATCTGGTAAAGGTCGTGCACCCCTTCAATCGGGCCAACCTATTCTACGAAGTCGTTGCATTCGTTACACGTATGATTTCAGCCAAAACTAATCAACGTCCACAGGTACGATACATGTCCGCCCCCGACCCGATGTCGCAGTGGGCGGACATAGCTGACTATATACTCACTCTGTATGACCGCCGGCAACGGCCGTCCTCCGGTATCGTTTATTGCAGAACGCGCGCCACGTGCGATGACCTCTCCGCATTTCTACGAGGCAAAGGGTTAAGCTCGCGGCCGTACCATCGTGGAATACCGTATGTATCGTTTATTGCATCGTTCATCCCGTCTGACCCTGCAATTTTTAGCTCTTCGACGTTGGACAGGACGTTGAAGGAGTGGTCTAGTGGCGGAGCGGGAAATAGTAAGGTTGACGTCGTATGCGCGACCATTGCATTCGGGTTGGGGATCGACAAGGTACAATCTTCCGCCCTTTTTGCTGGCGCTCACTCACAACGATTAATTTGCGCAGGGTGATGTTCGCTACATAATTCATTATGATCTGCCGAAGAGCCTTGAAGGTACACCTCATTTACCAATCGAGTCGAGCGGCGCTAATAAGGATCAGGATACTACCAAGAGACAGGTCAGTCAAGATATATTTTCCAGTGACTTGATATACTGACGCTCCAAAAGGACGCGCCGGAAGAGATGGATCTGTAAGTTCGTCGCCTCGGCGATCTCGGCCATCCTCATTCATTTCCTTTTAGCCCTCGAAATGCGTGCTATATTACTGTTCGTGTTCCTTTATGACCTCTGGTACGCCCAAATCTCACCGTACATACCTAGCTCGGGAGGATGTCATCCGTGTAAAGCGGTGGGTGACTGGTTCGCACACGAAGCGCTCGAATGCCGCCGACAGGGCAGCGGGTCCGGCACCCAGCCAGCGGGCAGTCGAAAGTCTCTCGTCGGTCCGCGCATGCCTTTCATCAACCCGCTGAAGGCGAACTAACTGACAACCCAGCTCGTCGAGTTTGCGGAAAGCACGGAAATATGTCGTCACGTTGTAAGTCCCTACAACCGACTCGGAGTCAACTGAAGTCCGTTTCCCTACTTACTTCCTGCAGGCTATTTGTCGATACTTCGGCGAGCCAATCGACATGAAGGACAAGGACGTGGTGGGGAAATACTGCAATAAGATGTGTGACGTATGTTCATTCATTCTGAATCTTCCCTCATCCCCTTGCATCGCTCCAATTCATGTGTTATCCCATACTCTAGATATGCAGATACCCCGAGAAGACGAAGCTCCGACATGCCAAACTTTCTTCAGAAGAATACGCCGGAACGCAGGTGTCCGCCAACCCGCCGCGTCAGTATGACGACGACGACGACCATCCCCCGCGCGCTGGACCCAGTCGCGCCAACTCCAACAACTACGCGAGCAATAATAATGACAGCAGCGCAGTCTGGCGGAAGAACTTTCGGGATAGCGAAGTTCAACCATTTAATAATTACAAGCGCTCTCGGTCGGAGCAGAGCAACCAGGGCTCTTACAAAAAAGCGAAGGCGTCCAGCAGCACGCCCTCGTACGGCAAGGCTTTAGGTGAAGTCTGAATATTTGAATCGGCGGTCGAGTCCACATATCTAACAAATCCCAGTGACGAAACCGTTTCGGTCCGCAATTAATCTCACGAAGCCATTCAGGACTCCGTTTCTTGCATCCGCCGCTGCGGGTTCTTCGCCAGAAATAGAGGTGACAGAGGAGCGCGAACAATCCCCGGCGCTGCCCGACGAAGATGAGGAGGTTGATTCCGATCCCATACAGATTGTCGCCGACTCGAGGAGTAGACCGTGTATGTGTTCGAATCCCTCGCGCCATTCGTCATTCTCTCACCGCGCCGTACGATAGCCTCCCCCATGGAGCTTCCCGATGCAGAAATCGCGCTTGAGGTGTCGTTTTCCGAAAAGATCGAGGTTGGTTTCTCGTGCTGGATTTGAACGAACTCCGCTCACACTGTCTTCAAGGCCACCCTGCGACACAAGGCCCTCGAAAACATCCGCAAAGCCCTGCACAAGCTGCTCCTCCGCGGCTCCGACCGTGACATAGAGCAGATGTGGTCGCAGCTCGGTAAAGACGACGACGCTGACAACGAGACTAGGTTAGTAGTATCCATATCCTTCCTTCCGCTCTATTTTGACACGCCCATTGTAGAGCCGCCCTGCTCAATACAGCGGCTCACTCGCTCGAGTTTGCTGCGCTTTCGATGTGCAGCACCGCAGACGGTTACGAGTGCCGCACTGAGGGGACAGTGGATGCTGTACGGTTTTTAGGCAAGCATTGCGGGGCTTGGGACGGCCCTGATGCGAAGCACAGCGAGGATGAGGAGTGGGAGGAGGCTCGTGCTGTTTTGGTGGTGTTGAGGCAGGTCTGTCGGGCAGGTTAAATTGTTTGTAGTCGGGTGCATGAATTACAAGCCACACTTAAGTCTGGCATAATATATCTACATGTTCGGCAATAATTCAAGAATCTCTGTATGCTATCTATATACACTACTGCGTCAGAAGCTGAAGTCCAGGAGACAGGACGCTCCCCCATGCGGACAAAATTCGGGTGAATGTGCCGTCTGAGCTACTCTCTGATATCTCGAGTTCATGTTGAATCGCCTTCAAGCTCTCCGCAAGGTGGCTGAAGAGCTCTATGTTCAAAATTTTTATTGGTTGGAATAACTCAGGAGTGAGACAAACGCGCCTTTCACTTGCACAGTAACGGGAGCAGCGCGGGTCATTTCAACGAGGAGATCCTAGGTCTTGTGTTAGTCGGGAAGAGGTAAGATAAATTTCAACCAACGCACCCGTCGTTCTTTCGAGTTCGTCGCCACCTTCAGCCGTGTCACCTCGCCCTGAAGCTTCACCAAATCGCTCTCGGAGCCCTTTTCGAATTCCTCGCACATTCCCAGCACTTTGTCGCAGTCGTCCAGCAGCGTGTCTATCGAGCGAGATTGCTTCGAGAGGAATGATTGAAAGTCCTCCTTCGGAAGGACAAAGACGGCAGAGCAGTAGGTTGTCTGCAAGGCAGAATGCATTGAGTACGAGGCGGAAAAACGAGTTGAAACAATGGAACGCACGGTAGCCTCGCGGGAGGACGACTGGACCTTGGAGACCAATGCAGACATCATCTTCCGCGTCGTGTTGAACTTCTTGGTGTGTCTCCAGATGTCCTTGTACGACGTTTTGGCAGAGACGGTCGGGAGGCGCTGGCCACTGAGACAAATGTGGTGAGTGGCAGTACGCAAGCGAAATGCGCGAAGTAACAGACTGGTCGACATAGCGCTGCAGAACGTGGAGACTCTCTTTTGTGAGCCGAGTGAGGTTAACTGGGACGACTTCGGTCTTGGATTTCTTGTAGGCGCGTCTGACCATGGTGGGGGGAGGAGGGAAAGGGAGAAGGGAAGAGCAGGGGAACTTTAAAAAGAGACTTGACGTGGGAGGAGCTACAATCGAAGCTTGATGAAACTCTATATAAATGAGGCTACTAATCCGAACTGGGAATACGGGCTGAAAGCGACCATCGAGCGCAATTGCTGCGCTCACAAAAAGAACCTATTGGTCACTCCAAAATGAGCCAACTGTGCTGTTTGTGAATTTCACAACCGCTTTCCACCGCACAGTACGGTTTACAATTTTCAACTCGCAAACAATTTTTTGGTCTACATGAAAAATCAAACACTCAACTCGACCTTAGCACTTTTGCTAATTGCCTCCTGCAACTCCTTGTCTGCCAACGCCGGCTCTACCCAGTCCCTAAGGAACGCATCAACCTGCTCGGGAGCCCGACCGATGAAACTCTCGGGGCGCAAAAGCTCGTCCAAATCAGCCTTGATGGGATCGAAGTACGCGTCCGCGCGGACGCGCTCGATGAGGTCGTTCTCGAGCCCGTGGTGCTTCACCTGGCGCGCGGCTTCGTGGGAGAGAACCTGAGGTTGAACAGTCAGGGCCGAAATAACAGGAGAGGAGCAACGAAAATCGATACCCGAATTTTCTCGTGAGCCTCCTGCCGGTCCCCGCCCTTCTTGACGATGGCCATGATGATGTTCTCCGTCGCCATGAAAGGCAGCTCCTGTGCGATGCGCCGCGCAATGACCTTCGGGTACACAACGAGCCCCTCGGAGATGTTCTGGAGCGTTGAGAGGACGATGTCGGCCGTCAGGAACGCCTCAGGGAGTGTGATGCGCCGATTTGCACTGGCAGAGGGTCAGAATAATAAGATTGAGCGCCAGAGGATAATAGCATGCCTGTCATCCAGAGTCCGCTCGAACCACTGCACAGCCGAAGTCATCAGCGCATTTTGGTGGAGGACCATTAGGTGGCGAGAAAGACTGCAAACGCGCTCCGAGCGCATGGGATTGCGTTTGTAGGCCATAGCAGAGGACCCGATCTGCGTTGACTCGAACGGTTCCTCGATTTCCTGTTCGCTGGTAAATAATTGGATCCAAGAAGACTAGAGATGTCGCCCGGACCTTGAGGTTGGCAAGCAATCTGATGTCAGTAGCCATCTTATGGGCCGTCGCGCCGAGGGACGCCAGGGGAGCAAGAACGTCGACATCGATCTTGCGAGAGTACGTCTGCGAGGTGACGGGATAGGCATACTCGAAACCGGAGAGCTTGGTGACCAATTTGTCGAGAGACTCGACCTGTGAGATGAACCATATCAACAAGGAGGCAGTATCGACGACATTGGACCCTCACCTTTTCGTGATCTCCATCGAAGAGAGTCAAGAAACTGGCCTGAGTGCCAGTCGTTCCCTTGACGCCGCGGAAACCTAGGTCATCTCGCGCGCGTTTGATGTTGCGCAGGTCCCAAAGAAGCTCCTGCTCATTATTAGGTCGCGTATTGAGCGGTCACCGTCAAAATAACTGACCTGGATCCAGAGAGTCGCGCGCTTGCCCACAGTAGTTAATTGCGCGGGCTGGAAGTGGGTGAACCCCAGGGTCGGGAGGTCACGGTATTGGGCCGCAAACGCGGAGAGCCGCGAAATCAGTATCGACAGCGAGCGAATAAGGTAATCGAGGCCGGTGCGCAGGAAGATGAGATCGGCGTTGCTGGTGAAATTACGGGCAAGTCGGATTATGAATAACTGGATGCGGAGAAAACGAACTCGGTGACATAGCAGGATGTTGCTCCCAAACTGAGAATGGGTCAAAATATAAACGCCTCGGAAGGAATAGGTTGTACTGGATGATTCCTGCCGCAGCAGGCGCCACGGTACCGAAAGTATGGACGTGAGCCATAACGTCGTGGCGCCGCTTTTTTTCCTCCGCTGCTGCAACGTCGAATTGCTCTGGGGTCAAGTGCTGAAAAGAAGATGAACCGCCGTCCAAAGTTGCGTCTGCATCACCGATGCAAAGCTCACCAGATTATCCTGCATTTGCTTGATCGCGTCATCGGGGATGGGCAATCCAAGCTCCTTCTCCGCGATGGCGAGATTAAGCCACAGTTTGCGCCAGGTGAAGAAGCGATTCTGGATCGGATTGTGGCGGTCAGAGAGCGAAGTCCAACAGGGCGGTAGGATTCAAACAGCAGGGGAGAACAAATGGGCCATCTCCTTGCTGGCATATCGACTACGGATTATTATTTGAGCGGTCTGCGGAGAACTGGGAACTGGACAAGGATGGACCTGGACAGAGGCGTCTGGTATGTTTCGAATGCGTCCATTGCTGAGGGGGACCGGGCTTGAATCGATTTTTCTCCTGCTCACCGAATGGCGCGTCAGGTCAAAGCGATCGATATGAGCGTTTTGGATAAGAAGCTGCTGATGTAAGCGACGCCGATGCCAAGCAGGTGCAAATTGTTCAACTTTCTCAGTTGAAATTTCTGGAAATCACCATAGGGCTAATCATCGTTGCGAGGGTATATACGAGACTGTGTATGGTTTCCAATGTTATGTTACAGGTGTTTTACCGCCGGTGCTAGATCTCATAACGGTACCGTTTCATCTCGAACGAGCGCCATCCGCCGACTGTATTCAACTTCAAAACGAGTAAGGATAGTAGAAAATTGGGAGGAGGTCGAGCATGAACTCCCCTCGTACTCACCGACACGGTGAGGGAATAATTTAGAAAAAAAGATGACCTGCGCGGATTGACTGTTCGAGCTCGGAGGTACTTGGCGATGATTGAACATGTAAGTGCACGGTCAAGCGATGAGAAAGATCACAAACACCACCGGGATTCAGGAGGAGTGGAATGAATAGAGGTCGAACCCGCATGGTGATTTGCATCTAGCACCGGGGGAGGAGTGGGTGGCTGCATGCAGTGCACAGCGCCTTGAAAAAGTCTGGTCAGGAAGGCCGGAGCGCACTAAGGTTTTCTGGCTACGAAATCTTCGGGCGAGCGCTAGATGCATACAGTCTTTAGAGGATGTTCAGCCGGCGAGGGATTGAGAGTTTTGTACGACGAGACGCCGGAGAGCAGGAGCGGATGCGTATCCCAATCTCCGACTTGCATTAGTCTAGGCTCGAAAATCAAAACGGCGCACACGGCATCGGGTTCCGACGCGAGCTCCGATATATAGAGGTCCAGGCATGCGACGGGTTTGTTCAGAAGGGTAAACCAAGAAGTAGGGAACCAGTGGTGGCCAGTAGTATTCAAAGTAGTAACGAGTCACACACTTTGGAGCCAATGGGGATCATTTGTGTTTCATTAAATTCCAGCTCGTCGAGCAGGTGGGTGCTAGGAACACCGCTTTGTCCGGGCCTGCGTCCCGAAGAAAAGGAAACAAGATTTTTCGAACGCCGGATTTTTGGTTGCACACTCGATGAGGCTCTGCAAGAAGCCTTTTCCTGTGAAGGTGACGGTGGGGCTTTGGAGACGTTACAAATTGACAGTACCAGCGGTGCTTTACAAGAGACGGACGTATCTCCTCGGTTCCTTGGTTTAGTTTAGACAGACGTTTGGTGGGGAGCTTCTTCTTCTCCCGCCGAATGCATGACCGCACGTTTGAATTATCTGTTGGTTGGGCTCGCGAAACGGAGCGGAGTGCCTGGAAAAGAGATGGCCGCCTCCTGGAGTGGTTGGTTTAAATTAGCTACAGATTTCAGACGTTCGGTGGGCGCACCTTATGTTGACCTCGCGGAATCAGCCAACTCGGCGTACACTCATCCATCTCGGCGGAGACCTACCTCGGGTTCGGAGGCGAAGGCCGCCGCTTGCCACTCGGTGCCCGGTCTCGGGCAAAGACAGGCTTGGGAAGACAAAATACCTGCTTTTTTTAAAGCAAGGTTCAAGGATGGAGCGAGAGACTCACCGTAACAGTTCCAGACATGGCAACTCCGACAAGAATATGACAACCCGTGATGTGTGCGCTGACTGAGCCGCCCGGAGATAAGGCGTGTACTATGTTACCGGTCATCGGGAAATGTCAGCAAGCGCGGGAAGGGGACACGACCTTACTCAGGTTTTGTTGCGATTCTGAACGCGGAGAACGATTGAGTGATAATCATACTTAACGAGCAGATCATGGCGGTCTGTCGCCCCTTGGTCTTTGCATAGGCTATGCAGCACAACTACTTCACGTCCTTCGCGGTCTTCGGGGCAGGCTTGATCGGGGCGCCCATTGCCAGAGAGCTGCACGCGCGGGGCGCCCAGGTCCTCGTGCTGGCGCGCCCCGGAAACTGCCCAGACACCGTCATACGGACGCTCCCAGATATTCGGATCGCGCAAGTCGATTATACGGACGCTGTGGTTATCGCGCGGCTCCTCAAGGAACACGGGGTCCAGGTTGTGGTCTCTACGATGTCCGCCGCGGAGGTGGCGATGCAGAACCAGTTGGCGAGCACTGCGCAGGCAGCAGACGTGCAACTCTTCGTGCCTTCAGAGTTTGGGGTTGTGACCGAGGGATTGGGCAAGAACACGGCCGAAACCAGCACGATAGGTCAGCGCAATCTACGACCAGTGCTTAGGGACTCGAACTGAGGTGTTCTTGATTTTAGGGCATCTGAAATCCATCGGGATGCCGTTCGCCAGGTTTTATGTGAGTGTCGAGTACGCAGTCCTGAGAGTGGACCTGAAAATAACAGGCTGGATTCTTCATGGAAACCATACCTGCAATGACAGGCTTCAAGGTCAACGGGAAGATTAACGTTGTTGGATATGGAAACATGCCTTGCTCTTTCACGGCGTCCGACGATGTTGCAGGTGCTTGCTCCAGACCTCTTGATTTGCGAGAAAGACCATTTCCTCAGGACCGATTTATTTTGTTGAACAGGTTTCGTAGCACATGTGCTGGTGTATCTTCCCCCGCAAGAGCTCTTCAACCGGACATTCCGGCTGCAGGGTGACCGGTCAACGCTATCGGACTTGGCCGTGCTCTTTGGGACCGAGGTGCAGTATGTCAAGGAGATTCCTGGACAAATGTGTGAAGTGTGGACGAGGATGCAGATGGCGGCCGAGTGTGGAGCGGCGAGCACTGGGTGGGACATGCGGAAATGGGCAGAAGGGGAGGAGGAATATGCGGGTTGCACCAATCATTTGTGGGAGGGACACGAGTGGAAGACCATTAAGTCGTTCTATCGGTGTACTAGTATGGGATATTAGCTTAAATTCTAGTCTGTTTCCACATCGAGGAGATCGACACCACCTATCATGGTCGAGCCAGGTTTGATAGTTGTTTGATAGAACACGTCTGAGACAAGTCAAGTCGTCCGAGGAGTCACGAAAAGGTCACCGTCGCGTTCGATGCAGGAAGGACATAGGCAGGATGCAGGACGGTAGACGCATGAAGGATGTCCGCGCGGTGAAGAGAAAGCAGTTACATAGAAAGCTCAAGAAAACGCGAAGCTGCTCGAGGTTCTGGTTCAAGGCTGAAATTCGCGGTGCCGAAGTCACAGTCACACCACGCGACATTGTCACGACCGTGTCATTCTTTCCTCCCGCCACCACCACTGCTAGTAGACCCGCGACGACTGGCCTGAGTTTGGGCCCGCGGAAGAAGAAAATTGCCCTCAAATTTTCACCTCAATCCGCCCGGAAGCGAGAATAGTCCGTCCTGGACGCTCATTTTATGAGTCGGAGTCACTGACTCTTTTTCCCAGAGATCCACTGGCAGTTCTGAGGCTCCATTTCGTTACTCTGTCCCAAGACCCACATACCTATTTAATTCATGTCTGCGAATGGTCTGGAGGATGAAAGCGACTCCGATGGCGACTGGGAAGAAGTTCTCGTCCCGGAAGAGGACAAACACCTTGAAATAACAATCACACGTCGTCCAGCGCAAGCAAAGTCCGTTTCGGCACTCTTCAAGCCTGCCGTCACTCATTACTTGTAGAAAACTGCGGCTTTCAAACGCTGAGCGACTTGTCCGTATAAATTGTCACAAGCTCCACACCCTTGCACTCCTTACGAACGGATGGGTTAGAAACAGATGGATAAACGACCGCCTATTACAAGTAGGCTGCTTCACCTCCACCTCAGTGCGATCATCGCTTAACCGTAGCAGGCGAGATTACTCTCCTTGACACCACTCTCCCTCCAAACCGCTTTTGCCGTGATTCACAAGTCCCGAGTCCCCGAACAGCACATGCGCGGCCGCATGTTTGAGAAGGCGATAGGCAACCTCACCACTTGGTGGGCGGAAGCGTTCTTTGACGTCGCCTTTGAGGGCCATCTGCGCAACCGCACCTTTGAAGACGTCCAGAGATCAATGGAGCGACACGACGTTCCCGAAGACGGCGAATGGGATCCCGAACTCTTGCGGGAGGTGCTGGACGACGAGGGCGAGCTTATCAAAGGCCCCAAGAGCCTGATGAAGCATGCATTGATGCGAAAGGGCAGTCGGGACACCAGCGCGCAGCTCTTCACCTCCCTCTGTCGCGGGTTGGGTATCCCTGCGCGGCTAGTTGTTAGCCTCCAAAGTGTCCCATGGAAAAGCTCCGCCGACAAAGCCAAAGTCAAGCCCAAGGGCAAAGGAAAGGCGACATCTGAGGATGGTGATTTTGTTCCCGATGCGAAGGGCAAAGGCAAGGCCGTCGATACCTCCGACTCTTTCGCCGGCGACGGACAACGTCTCGACGGGGCGCCTCCTCAAAAAAGCGACAAAGCCAAGGGGAAAGAGAAAGCCAAACCGATTATCAAGCTGCGCAAGAGCAAGCCCAAAGGCAACGTCCTCGGCAACGCTCCCTCGACCTCCGCAGTCCTAATCGGTACGTCTCGCGCATCCCATATCGTCCACATCTATTCTAATACGATATATACAGACCCCATCAAAACGCCGCCTGTATTTTGGACAGAGGTCTTCTCGCGCCCGGACGGGCGCTGGCTTTCAGTCGACCCTATCCGCGGAATCGTCAACCAGTCGCATGGTTTCGACCCCTCGACCCCATCCGCGACCCCATCCCTCCCGTCTCGCAGAAGCCACCCCAAAAACGGCCCAAAGGAGGCACTGCGCGCCGACGCCGACAACCGCATGGTGTACGTGTTGGCATTCGAGGAGGACGGGTATGCGCGCGACGTGACGCGGCGGTACGCGCGGCGGTACGCCGAGAAGGTCGCCCGGCTCCAGGGCCACGGTGCAAATCGGTCGCGGCGCAAGGAGCTGTGGTGGGCGCGCGTCGTAGAGGGTGTCCGGCGCCCGTATCGTCTGGTGAGTCCGTCGATCCCCATTCGCCATGCCCTCCCTCTTCTTTTCTCGTAGTTATTCATCGTTACTTGGCACAGAACCGCGACGATGTGGAGGACGCGGATTTAGATGCGGCGCAGCTGATGGAGGGGATGCCTGCGACGATGGGTGGGTTCAAGGACCATCCTATGTACGTTTATCTATCTGCGCGCCGATGGAAGGTCGTCGTCGCTGATCACCTCGCAGCTATGCGCTGGCACGCCACCTCACGCAGGCGCAGACCATCCACCCGCCGCCGCCGCAGACACGCGAGCTGGGCAAGTTCCGCGGCGAGCCCGTCTACCCGCGCTCCGCCGTCGTTGCGCTCAAGACGGCGGAGAACTGGATGCGCAGTGAAGGGAGGCAAGTGAAGGAGGGGGAGCAGCCGCTCAAGTGGGTGAAGATGCGCGCGTCGACGATTGGGAAGATGAGGGAGGTGGAGCTGATGCGCGAAGGGCTGCGCGTTGCGGGTGAGCACAACGACGCCGAGGATGCGGCTGGTGGCTCCAACGCAACGACGAGCAAGGGGCAGCAGAACCAGGGCGAGGTTATGCAAGGGATGTATGCCCTTTCCCAGACAGAGCTCTATATCCCGGATCCCATCGTCGATGTACGTGCCCTCCTCCCCAAACCGCACAAGCTGACAGATACTTTGTCAGGGCAAAATCCCGAAGAACAATTTTGGCAATATCGACATGTACGTGCCGTCTATGCTGCCTGCGGGCGCAGCGCATATACCTTGTCAGTTTGCTACTCCACGTGTACTCCTTTCCACATACACTGTTAACTGTTCCTCGCAGACAAAGGCACGGCGAAAATAGCAAGAAAGCTTGGTTTCGACTTTGCTGAGGCGGTGGTAAGCAAGCACCGGCAGAACCGCACACTCGGCTGAGTGAAATATCAATGACTATAGACGGGCTTCGAATTCAAAAGCCGACGCGCAAACCCCATCATGCAGGGCATAGTCATCGCGGCCGAGAATGAAGACGCGGTTTTAGAGGTAGGTTGTCAGTTAATCGCGCCTTCCTTTCCTTCCCTAATTACCCCACGAGGCATATTGGGAAGCTGAGAAGGAAGCAGCGGACAAGGCGCGCGCTAAAAAACGGGAGCGGGTGCTGAAACGCTGGATCCGGCTCGTGCATGGGCTGCGCATCCGGCAGAGCCTTCAGGAGGAGTACAAAGACCGACAGCCTGTGGTCAAGCCGGGGGAACAAGGCGAGGTTCGCTCGGTATTTTACTATACTCGTCTGCACCTTGAAACTGACAGAAAGGCTGCTTTATAGGACGTAGAGATTCTACCGGGCTTGGCGGGCGGCGGAGGATTCGTTACGGGAGCGGACGCCGTCGTGCAGGCGTATCGGCTGCCCAAGGCCTTTCTGCCCGGAGCAAATTCTGCTGGGCCGTCGGGGGTGGCGTCAGACAACGACGAGAGTGGGGAGCGGCCGACGTATGATCTTGAGACGATGGATGTCGACGACCCTGTCATCGAAGAGGAGGAGGAGGAGCTGCCTCGCCCCGTTGCCCGCCGGGTGCCGAAAACTATGCAGGAACTGGCGGAAGAAACGACGGCCCGCCTGCAGAAAGAGTTTGCGCGAGATGACGATCGGGCGGAGGCCCCCGCCGACGACGTGGACGTGGACATCCCGCCGTCGCCTCCCCCGGCTGCCTCGGCAGCCAAATCTAAGAAGGCTCGCCCAGCTAAACCGAGCAGAGCTCCGTCAGAGCGTAATCCGACAAAGACGAAAGCCAAAGTCGGGGGGCGTGCGTCGGCGAGGAAGAGGCGGAGGACGGAGGGAACGGACTCGGATTCCGAGGAGGATGGGGGCGAAGATTCGGAGCCGTCTCCTGCGAAGCGGGCGAAGATTGGCAATGGCAACGCCGTCGTTGCCGTTCCCGATGCAGCGCCGCCCACACCAGCAGCGGGAGGCCGAAGTCTACGCCCCCGTCGGACGAAGACTCAGACACAGCTCCAGGACGAGGAGGCGCGAGAGCGGGCATTCCAGAGAGCGGTGGCAAAGTAGCTGTATCATCATAGCACTAATTCTATACATACATAATTTTTCGTTCTACGTGCTTTCCGGGCCTAATATCAATGGCAATCCCATTAATTGTCTGTCTGTAATCGAGCGAACGAGGAAAGCAAACCTTGGGACGGAGCATCATCCTCAAGTGGGGCTGGTGCCATCGGTGGAAGCAGAGTTGCGAACGTGAGGTACGAAGTATGCCCACGGACTTCAGCTGAGGCCTTCGATACGCTAATTTTCGCAGGGGTTGCAGCGGGAATGCTGACACCATGCACATCGTGCGTGGAGGCCTCGTCGAGACTTCGCGAAACGTCGACACCTTGAGATGGCATCCCGTCGCTCATCTCGTCATTGGTTTTCAGCCTTTTGCCGCTTCCAGAATCCTCGGGCTCGGCAAGGGGTGGTACATCGTCCTCCTCGTTCATCTCAGAGTCCTCATCCCGCTTGCGTTTTTCACCGTGCGGATTGGCGTTGCTTCTTTGGCCCGCAGCGATTTGCCGGAGTCGTTTGATCTCGCGAACTTCCTCTCCTTTCTTGAGCTTGTCCGCGACCTCAGTAATGGATGGGAGGACGGGGACCTGGCCCACGTCGTGTGATCGCACCAGCGTCTCGTACATAGTAATGTCTGCCATATAAACGTTGTCAGATTAGGTTTCCCTAACGCTAGCCGAAATAGACCTGAAAATCCCGAGTCGTTTAGGGCGCTGACGGTGCGTAAGACTTGCTCCATGCAGGGGCTGAAGCAGCAGATACGTGTTGGGCGGTCTTTCTGCCGGGAAAGTGTCAGTAAATAGTCAGGAAGGTTGAGATGTAGAGTCTACCCGTAGAGCCTGTTTGGCATGCTCGACAGCGTCCCATGGCGCAGGTAAATCAAGAAAAACTGCGGGATGTGGTAAGAAATTTTAGGGTGCGGGCGGTCGCCGACAGAGTATTACCTGAATCTGCTGCGTCCGTTAGATTAAAGCCGTCCTTGCACACGTTTTGGTGGGTCAGTGTTACGATATCTGACATTCCGTGCTGGGCGAATTCCTCCCTGTGAAGGATCAGACAGAGGCCGTGACAGGTGAATACTCAAGGACGGACCTCGCTTTTTTTGCACGAGCCTCGTGGAACTCATAGGACCAAAGGTGACCAGAGGGGCCTATTGACCGTGCGACCGAGTGCGAGAAAGATCCAGATCCCGTCCCTACACGAAAAGGCTTAGTTTATCTTGGTAGATCAACACGGACACGGCGGACATGCCTGTAATTTGGATCTCATCAGAAACACTGAAGTGCATCGCAGGATGGGGACACGAGGAAGGACAGACCAGCTTCGATGACACGACTTCCCCGGCGGATATCCAGGTACGAAACAACCAGGGAGATATCCGCGATATACAGAATCTGCGTCCGATGGGGGAGTGCCATGGTCCAAAGCTCTGGAGTCGGTCGAAGGATATGTATAAACCCTCGCCCGGTGCGAGAACCAAGCTTGGATCCATATGGCAGCCCGACAAGGTCTGCGTGCCTGTAGTGCCCAAACTTGCTGTTAAAGTCTTTGCCAGGGGTAACCACGAGACTTTGCACAAGCTCCCGCGTCTGGAGTAGCGCGTCAGTTTTTCCGCGACAAAACGCGACAAGAGACTTGCAAGCCATAGGATAACCGTGTCGCCAGCTGCTATTACACGACCTGTGGACCACATAACCGATTTTGAGGGCGGAAGGTGTTGGTAGAATTAAAGCAAGAATTTGATCGAATTGTCGCTTGTTAAGTTCGGATGGCTCTTCCTCTCTTACCTTTCACCACGGTTTCATCGGCACTGCTGAGCTGGGGCTCAAATAATATAAATCCTCTGGACCAGCTTTCAACCACGAAACCCAATGAACGCGACGAAAGCAGGAAGAATAAACAGGAATTTTGGGCGCCCATGAACGTTGCTCTGCTTCTAGGTTCCTACTACGAAAGAAAGCAAATCTCAAATCTCAAGAATGCGTCTCGGAACCTTGGCTGCGTGACGAGCATCTCCCGCGGAGATTTCATCAAGCAAATCAAGCTACAATTTATTCTCAAATTGCTTTGCTTTGCTGAAATCTACAAACGAATCTGCCTCTACGCTAATGTTGAATTGCCACCGAGGTTGTGGGGCCGCCCTGGCATCTATATAAATGTCCGGGGTGCATTTAACGCGTCGAAATCACGTCCGAAAAGTCCTCCGAGTCTGACGATGAACAGTACCCCCCGCCGTCCGTGTCGTTTAGTAAGTGCTCGCGTGTAAAACCCCACTCCGCCTGACGGTCCCTCTGCAGTAGCCATTACGGACTTTACGGTACGGCAGCAACATCTTCACTGGGCGTCCTTCTCATACCTCTTCTCAAAGGCTTGCTGGAAATATCTGACGGAGTCGGTTTCCGACCTACTAGGTGACCTCTCACCTTCTTCACCCCAAATTTGAAGCTGATTTTGAATGCAGGATGGGAGCCGAGCGACCTACGCGGGCGTTCGTTTTTCGAACTCGTCCATCCAGATGAATTAACCCAAGTCCAAGAATTGCACTAGTACGCCGAATAGCGAAGGCATGGCTTCTCGCGACTGATTCGTTCGGTAGTGAAACAATTCGATCTGACAAGGCTGCAGCTATGGCGTACATGCGCCTGAAGCACAAGGATGCTCACAAAGGCTACCTCCTCTGCGCCGTTGTCAGTTTTTTGTTCCCTTGCGTGTCGAATTGTGCTCATTCCAATGTTTTTTCATAGTCGCGGTACATCGGTCATTCGGTCGTGATTTACAGCCGCTTAAATTCACTCCTCCTCTAGAACGGTTGTGTACGACAGAGTGGTGGGAAGGTATCATACTCGCACAGTGTGAGACAAAAGTATTCAAATTTGCTCCAGTGTCTCCTTCGCCAGCCCCGGAGGAGAGGCCCTTCACTACAGTTCAACCGCTCAGGAAATCACCGTGATCACTCCGGCTGCCGCCAACTTCGAGTTCAGGGTGGGTACCATCTCGTCGACGCCCTCAGAGCGCTCACTCTTACCCAGCGCTGGCACGACCCTCCGCCACCCCGCCCAAAATTCTTCCCCAGCCCCTCCCGTACCTCGCCATCCCGGCGCATCTCCCCGCCCGCAGACCTGCCCACAACCCAATCTCCACGCACCGCCCTCGTCCTCGACCGCTTCTCGCTCAACTGCACCGTCACCCACTACACAAATCACAGGCTCATCGCCGCCGCCGCAACCGTGCGCCGCCCGTTCTTTGACTTTGTTGCGCGCGAGGACGAGGCGGTCGTGCGCAGCTGGCTCGCCGCAATCAAAACGTGCGGCGTGAACGACCGCGGGCACCCGTCGAGCGGGGGCTTCGGTTATGGGCGATTCTTACTTTGCGCGGAGGGGCGGGATTCCATGTAGGTGTCTAACGCTCACCTCGTGCGCGATGGTGACTGAGTCTCTTTGGCAGGGCGTCGGAGCCTCCGCCACCGGCAGCTGGATGGCGGAGGAATAATCTGAAGCGCCTTGGCCCGCGTGCGGAGAGCCCACTGGAGGAAAACACTTTCTCAGTAGACGCGATTTTCTCAGCTCATTCGGATGGGCTGGTGTGTATTCTGCGGCGCGCACAGTAGCACCTGTATCCTCAATGTATCCTCGAGGATGACGCACTTTTTGGAGTCGAGAAATACATTTTGTCCCTCCCCAAAAAAAATTGGAGTGATTTTTTTTTCCCGAGCACACGAATCCAAGTCCCATTCATCCGAGTCCATTTGAGCGTCTCTCTCGTCACCTTGGATTCTGTGAGATTTTAGCTTCAGTTGCAGCCGAGTTGAAGCCTACAACGTGAATAAATAACCTGTACACACAACACGTCCTTAATTCACGCCTTGACGCCGCAGTCTTCCCCTCCGCTGCTCTCCGTCTGCCGCGCTCGTTTTCTCGAGGAAACCCTCTCCCTTCAATCACCTTACCCGACTGCAGCGCGCAAGGACCAGGAACTCAGAAACAGCCCAGGGTCTTCCCTTCGCCAAATTCTCGGCAGAAAGCTTACCGGTCCCCTTGGGCGCTCATCCTACTCGGTGTCAGGGACTTATATAACAACCCTTTGAGTCTAGGCCTGTAACTCAGGCGGGATTCCGCAAGACGCGACCCTTTCGCACCTTTATCTGGCGGACTAGGCTAATATCGATATCGAAGGCGAAGGTGTCTTCTGTGACTCGTCCTTGTGCCAAGTGAGTCCATCCCTTCCTCGCGAAAGTGCTGTTTTCAATTTTCGCTCGGCAATAGGCATTAAACCAACCATGTCGATGCAAGACTTGTCAAATCAGCAGCTGCAGCAGACAATCAGCCAGCTGCATGCTGCCGCTGCAAATGTCCCTGTCACCACACCATACAAGAATAACCTCCTTACATGGTCTGTAAACTCTGCCGCACCAGCGCGAACTGCCGCCACCCGTAGCAGCACCCGTGCTCGTACAACACGCAGCTCCGCCTCCACTCCGGTCCAACAACCACCACAGCAGCCTTACATGCCAGCAGCTCCTGCCGCTCCCTACCCTCCGCCCGCCTCATACTATCCTCCAGCGAACCCCATCCCAGTGGCCACGCAAGGCTACCTATCGACCTATCCCTCCCGACTCCGCACGGGCGTCACCCTCCTCATGCAGCCCATTTTCTCCGGCCCGCAGGCAACCACCTCTCGTGCGACCCGACGCGGCGGTGCTATCAACTACGCCGACCCAGGCTCCGGGGACGACATCCCCGACGCCGGTGCGCTGGATTCGGACGACTCCGACTTTGTCAACGAGAACCGGTTGGGGAACCGCCAAAAGACGACGCGGACACGGATGGCGACGGGTATGTCTGTATTCAACTCGAATACAGGCGTCACCACTCTCCAACCGGCGCCTCCACCCCCACCGTTCAGGGCGGAGAAGGCTGAGCTGGACCAGAGTTACCTTGGCATGACCCCGCCCGCGCGGTTCCTAACGACGAAAGTGATGGCGCTGACGTCCCATGTACACCAGTCCGTCCTTCGTTATTTTGTTTATATCAAGCCAATCCTGATATGTCTCCCTGCAGTGCCCCGGAGTCGATGGCGCGGGAAGCTGTCCGACCCTCGGCGCTCGTTCCAATCCGCGTCGAGTTCGAAACCGAAACACACCGCATCCGCGACTGCTTCGTTTGGAATCTCAACGAGGAGCTCATTCAACCCGAAAACTTCGCCAAGATCTTCTGCGCGGACCTTGACCTCCCGTCGGTACCCTGGGTGGAGACTGTGACGAATCAGATCCGGGCGCAGCTCGAGGAACACGAGGCCATTGGACGGCTGGAGATTACCAACAACGACTATGCCGCCGAGGGCGAGGAGCAGGTGCCCGAGTGTCGGGTTATTCTTAGCGTATGTTTCTCTTGGAAGAGGTTGGGCTCTGACTAATTGAATGCAGATTGACGTCCAAATAGCGACGCACCACCTCCTCGACCACATCGAGTGGGATCTGCTCTCGCCACTCACACCCGAGGCCTTCGCCCAGACCCTCTGCTACGAGCTGGGTCTCACGGGCGAGGCGCTGCCGCTCATTGCGCACGCAATCCACGAGGAGCTGATGAAGCATAAAAAGGACGCGGTGGAGTGGGGCGTCGTTGACGGCGGAGGGATGCGTGACAAGACGGGGTTAGGGCTCGGCTCCGTCGCGCGGGGGCGAGGGCCTAAAGCCTTAGAGAGCGTGTGGCGGGATTGGCAAGAGGCGGATGAGTTTAGGACACGGTTTGAGGTGCTTAGTGCGGAGGAGGTGGAGCGTCGCGAGGTCGAGAGGGAGAGGGCTAGCCGGTGCGTCTTCCTGCTCGTTGTTTCCCGTTACTGCTGGCTCAGACGGTGCTTCATTTATCCAGGCGGTTGAGAAGAGAAACGTCAAAATTTCAGAGCGCCCGGCGGCGGCGATATTAGCTTTCGATAGATCGTATTGCTCTGCTTCTTGTTGTACTTTATGGGATGCGTGGAGAAAGACACTCCTGCGTTGCGGCTCGATAAATGTTTCTCGGTCTCCAAAATACTTTTTGTAAGCATCAGCTGTCTCTAAGAGGAAATCGGCCTTTCCTTTTACCAACACCAGCAACAAGCCAGCTTAAGCCACAAGCGCCTGTAACTACTTCATAAGCTCCCCGTCGAATCCATTGCAGTTCCGGAGGTCCTAGCTCCCTCAAATGACGCGGAATTCCGAGCAAATTTCGATCCTCCGCGACAACGCTTCGCAACGTCTTTCTCCGTGCACTCTGCCGGATCTCAAGCTTCAAGCCTCAACCGTATTCCACACGGTGGCTGACACCATGAACTCGATCCCAAACTCGCGCAAATGTCAGCCACCTGGGGTATAAATACCTAGCCGCCCTTCGCTTTCCAGGATTCCCCTCTTGCTCTCTCCCACCACATGCCTTGTCCTCAAGTGTGCACTCGGCTCCATATACCCAAAGCCCTTGTACAGCCCATATACCCGCTTCCCACTCGCCCTCGTCTCTTGCCCTAGCGTAAGTATACCTCTCGCCGTCGTCGTAGTATGCGACTGACATCGTTCACTTAGGCCTCGTTCTCCCTATCATCTTCTCTCAGCAACGAGCTCAAGCTGGATAGGACCCGCAAGTGCACAGGAAGAGCGGCTGCATACCGACGGATAGGCGAGACTCCGGGAAGCTACGACATACCAGTCCCCCTCCCCCGACATCCTCGCCGCCCCGCTGTCGGCGTCGCATCGCTGCCCAGCCACCTCGTCGTCCTTCTCGCCCGTCTGCTGTCCTCTCCCTCTCAGTGTCGTCCCCCGCCGAGCAACCCGAGGCCAAGACGGCGCAAGTAAACTTGGTTTGGGTCTCTGCAAGATGTCGACTCCTCTGCGACGGATAGACGAGGCTCCGGAGAGCTACGACGCACCAGTCCCCCTCTCCCGATACCCCCGTCGCCCCGCTGTCGCTGCGAAGTCGTTGCCTTACCCCTCGCCTCTCACTCCGTCTGCTCCTCACTCGTTCCCTCTTTCTCCCGACGCCGCCCTCCGTCGGGCGCGATACTGCCGACCTCAAGAAACAATCGGACGAACGCGGGGCACAGCCTGCAGGACGGATACGCCGCGCCGCTGGGATGGATAGACGGAACTCTGGCGAGCTAGGACGTACAGTCTCCCTCCCCGACCAACCCGTCGCCCCGCTATCCCGGTCCATGACGTTTGCCCTGTTGACAACACCGACGCGACACGACCGGCATGCCACCCAGACCACCGACTCCACTCCGAAGGGGCCACAGCGCGACGGCCTGTGGTCGATCCGACTCCTCAAGCAGCCTTTGGATCTGGAGTCTTTCTCGTGGTGTGAACAGTGGTGCCGTCGGTCAGTTTCTTCATGCGTCCGTCTTCTTTACTCGATGCTGACTCCTCTCACAGGTCTTGTCCTCCTCGGCGTACGGTCCGCCCTCGCGCTCGTCCGCTTCTTGGCGCTCGACAGTCGCACCCAAGCCCGCACCGCACCCCCACGCCCACAGGCTTCGCTAGCGGATCCATGCCGACAGATGACGCCATATACCCGTTCGCCGACACGAGGCCCATATACACTCACGTCGACAACACCGTATACCCGTATACCCCGTGATATACCCCACCGAGGCGCTACTAGCGCTCTCAAGGCAACGAATGACGCCCACAAAGGCCAAAGGACCTCCTCGTACTGCTTGACTTTGTGCGAGTGTGGAGGAGACTGCTGAACGGACGTATATGTATTACAGCACGGCGCGTCGACTGAAATGAATTTACTTTGAGGTACAATGATTACATGAAGGCGTATAATGATAGCAGGCTTGGAAGTGAACGGAGCCTGTAATATAATACATGATACAGATAAAACATCGCGACTGGGAGAGACGCGCTCATAAGGAGTAGTGAGAAGCAAATACCGGGCCAACTAAAACAGGTGCTCCAGTCGCATACGCTGCAACTTGCGGGCAACGACCGCCACTGGCTCGAGGGACAAGGAGTCGGTGATCACCTTCACTGGCTCGTGGCTCGCGCAGTCATCGAGAACTGCATCGTCCGTGAACTCCTCGTCGGAATTGCCGCCGGGCTCCGTGACCGCCTCTGAGTACAGATCGCCGCCCGCAAACGACACCTTGACGAGTCCAGGATACAGCGGGGGCGCGGCGGGAAAGAACTTTGCGCGCTGCGCCAGCAGCACTTCCAGGCTGTCTTTCGTGGGATAGCGTCGCGAGTACTCGTCGTACCATTCGAGGACCTTGGCTGCCGGGATAGCTATACACAGAGCATCGTCGTTAGCATTGCACATCATGGGCGCGTCATCGCACGTACGCGGCGTAAAGTCCTCCTCCATGTCCATGAACTTGAGGAAAAGAAGAACGGCTGCAATTTCGGTGCAACCGACTTTGCTGGAGGGGATGTAGGAACCGAGAGGGAGGATAGGAAGCTTGCGTTTGCAGACGTGGTTTGCGCGGGCCTCAGAGAATCCGACGATGTAGCACGGCGTTTTTCCACCGTTCAGAATATCGTCTTGGGAGACCGGGCGCGTTGACGTCGAACATAACTTGGCGAAAGTCGAACGAGGAGGAGGGATCACAGAGGACGATACCGCGGTCATGGAGGGCCTCAAACGTGCGGCCCACCAGGATCCTGCGGGGACGCGCGTGTAAGGAGCGCAGGGAAGTTGACCAGCATTCATACATACCTATTTGCCTCCGTATTGGCTCTCGTCCAACACAGATCCCTCCAAGACATCCCACACCACTGCGTGATACTGAGGAGCACCTTCCTCGCCCATTTGCCCGTGTCCATGAGCCACATCCCGTAGTGAATCGGCACCAAAAACGCCCTCCAGCTCGGATAGATGCGCCAAATGAAATTCGGCATCGTGGAGCAGGCGCTGGTACGCTCGGTGCCCGGGGGATTTCTTGTGGCGAAGCACATTCTCAAAGTCGAGGATCATCCGCAAACAGAATCGCGAGGTGCGGGTTTTGGCTTGCGCAAAATCATCTCATCATGCGCGAGGTCGTTTCCCCAGTAGATCGCCTCGTCCAGGGTGATTTGGGCGCGGCGTTTATCGCTATGGCGGTTGACGAAGAGGGAGCGCGTCTGCTGAACGACGAGGGTGGCGGCGTCGGCGGGCAGGGGATGAAATGACGCCGCGTTGTGGCCGGGGATGTCCCAGGGAGTCGCCGGGTACGGGCGGGGGACGCCTTCGAAGTAAACCTGCATGTTGCTGGTCATGGTGAGAGGCAAGTCGGAGTCGGACAACTTTTTGACGCGTCCTCGCCGACGGATGTCGCAGACGTAGATTTTCTCGAGACCATTGGTGCAAAGAACGACCTCAAAAAGCACCCGAAGGCCACCCTATTGTGTCGTGTTCTGGAGGAGACCAGTAGACGGACGCGCTTGGGTGTGTCTGCGGAAGAAAGAAATGGATGTTCGTGACAGGGAGAATTTACTGCAAAGTATGTCCTTTCCAAGAAAAACCAGGCGGAGAAGATACATAACGGGTTGGGGAATCGGATACATGTAGAGGACACAATATACGAGGATAATACCAAAAAAAGAGCTCTCGTTTGAGGCTGCCTAGAACGCATAAGCCTCCAGCTGCGTACACCTGGACCACAACGCCAGGTGCCCGCATGGCAAAAGATGTATGCCTCGTATACTACTCCAAATCCGGCACGATCCTGGCAACGGAAGGAGTCCTTATAGAAGCGGTGTCTGTCCACCGGGTTAAATCTTGCCAGTAGCAGCGAAGGACGGTCAACACAGGCGAATTGCGTGTATTTCCTCCCGTCCAACGCCCACCATTGCATCCCTGAGGTAGCGCTTCTCTGGGATGCGTGGTTTCGCGGCGAATTCAAAGAGGTACGGCGGATTGGGTGACAAAGAGGAAGGAAAGGCCGCTTTCTGATTACTACTTCGCTCGCTGGAGGGGGATCACCGCGCTCGAGCTCCAGCTGTACCAATTGAACAGAACGCAACCGATTTCACATGAACCACATCCAGAGCAGCGGAAAGCCCCACCGACGAAGCTCGCAGCTCAGAGCGCGATAAACGGTTCCAGGCATGCGAGAACGAGGCGAGGGGGGCCAAGAGGCAACAGGACGGTCGAGGAGAGTTTGTAGAACCGTAGATTCATTGATCAGGGCCGGGGCCAATTTTTGAGGATGGCCGTAAGGAGGAGGGATGTTAGTTTTGGAGGCGAACGACATTGATCGCAAATAAACTCTGCCTCCTGCCTTCACACCAACTTCGCACCCTCAATCTCTCGTCTGGCCTTCCGACAAAAATCCTGGAACTCCAGCGCTCAGGCCCAACCTACACACCTCTCCAATCATTTTTCCAACCCAACTTGAAGTTTGGCCACGGCGGCGTTAAGGTATTCAGGATCCGTCCCATCCAATTGGTCCCATCCTGACACGATTCTAGACCCAGGCACTGGCCAGGCTTGTCAAGTGCCGATTTCCTCCTGTCATTGCAATCCTCGGACTTCACGAAAGAAAGCCAAAAAATATCCCCCTTTTTCGTACAAGTCCTATGCCCTATCCTTATTTTCTTCGCGCTGCAACTTGGAGGATATCCTCGCCATTTTCCCTCCCAATTTCCTTGTCTCAAACCTTCCCCTCTCCAGAGAGCCGCCAGAATCGGGAAATTGTCTTGCTCCGCACAGCGCGCCTCGAGCCGTCCCAAGGCACAGAACCCTTGTCGGCATGGTAGGAAATGCGAGCTAGCGCACCGTCCGCCTGGTTTCAAGTTCGGCGAAAAGGCCAGACCACCATCATCGCAATCTCGAAAAGGAAAATACGCGTGCAGCAATGTGTAGCAGCAGCGTCTAGGCCCGTCAGCTGGAGAAGCCGTTCCCGAAAATATCGCGAAGGTGAACTGGGAGCACATTGTTTTTTGCCTTCGACGTCCGCCGCGAGGCGAAATGAGGCGACTGCGACGATGGTTCCGCATTTTCCAGCACGTCGGCGCGTTCCTGCATCCGCCTTCCGCCTCTTCGTGGATCTCCGATTGCGTACCCGCCTGTGCTATAAAGACTGGCAACACCGAACCCATTCTTTAGGTTTTCGTTCACCGCCTACCTACCCATCCGTTCACTTGAACTCTTACCATCCACCCACCCAACCCAACGATGCAGTTCTTCACCTTCGTTCTCTTTGCCTCGTCTTTCGCGTCTTCCCTTGCTGCCCCTGCAGTAAGTTTCCTCCCTTCCCGCATCCTTTCTAATTTCCTGACGCGCCATTGCAGCCCGAGGCCGCCCGCTCCGTCGACTCGCTCACATCGCAATCGGCGGATATCATTGCGGCTCTCACCAAGCTTCACGACGTCGGCAAGCGCATTACGACCTCTGCCTCGACGCCCGACACCCGCCTCGCGGCTACCCACATCAATAACGTCGTCAGCACCCTCATTCCCGACAACCTCCTCGAGGGCCTTCTAGGCGGACTCCTCGGCGGACTCCTTGGCGGCGGTGCCCTCCTTCCTGGCGACCTCGGCAGTCTCTTGGGCGGTAGCAGTGATCCCCTCTCCGGTTTACTGTCGGGCGATCTCGTCAGCGGCCTTCTGGACGGGACGTTGGATGGTGGTCTTTTGAGCGGTTTACTCGGAGGCGGCGACCTCTTGAGCGGACTGCTTGGCGGCGGGGAGGGGGGTCTTCTTGGCGGCCTGCTTGGAGGTGGGGGTGGCGGTCTTTTGGGCGGACTCCTCGGCGGCGGGGACGGCGGCCTGCTGGTCTCCATCACCGGTTTGCTCAACCTCTTCCCGGGCTTGAGCTCTTCCTGCGGCACCGACCTCCTCAGCCAGCTGCTCGAGATCATCCAGGGCTTGGTCGTCTCGTTGAACAACATTCTTCCGGATGCGCAGCAGTGCGGGTGTGGTCGGGACCAGGTGCTAAAGGCCAGTGTCGCGGCGTTGATCAAGGCTAGCAAGGGGGAGCTTGGGCGTATTGGCGCTTAGTGATCACTACGTGCGTGTTTTTCTCTCTCTCTTCGAACTAGCTTTTCAACCTGATTCATTGTGCCAGGTCCTCTTTCGTTGTTTTCGCGCGCGTTGGTTTGAGTTCACTTGCTTTTCATATCTTGCTACCCTTGTTCGCACCGTTACCCCATATCCCCTTTTTTTCCTTCCCTTCGATGTCCCGCTTCACTTATCGATTATCTTCGTCTGCACTTCGACTGTCCCCGTAATAGTTCTTCCAAAATATGACGTGCATTTCGTTGATTTCCTATGCACTGCAACCTTGTTGAGCGTTCATCTACGACTTCCAGCAATCTTCGACTCGGATGTTTACTTGTTCAGGGACTTTTCTCTCTAATCCACGATGCGGTATATTTCGTTTCCTTTAATGAAGCAAGGGCTCATTCCGAACCTCGACCCCTCGTGCCTTGCCTGACTTTCCGAGCATCCACCGCCCAACCCAACGCAGCGACGCCCGCGGCCCCGGCGAAGCACGTCCCCAGGTATATTATCATATTCTCAAACCGTCCCTCACCCACCTCAAACCCGGTGCTCGCCCCGCCGCTCGTGACATTATGCGCAGATCCTCCGTAGAGCTTGGCCGCGAGGGGAGTGGAGAGAATATTTCCGATGCCTCGAGAAAGTAGGAGGTAGCCGAAGAGCGTGGTGGTCAAGGCCGGGTCGTCCTCTGTGATGGTTGAGTTTCATCAGAGTTAGACTTAAAATACGAGGTGGAAGGAAAATAGGCGTACTGGCGACGGGTTTGACGAAACCAATGTACACACTCGTCCATCCGCTTGCGACGCTGCCGTACACGATGCTGAATGTGAGCAGACCGGCGAAGGAGTGCGAGAGGACACCCCAGAGGATGAAGGTTGCCGCTGAGGTCGTAAGGAGGGTTATGAGCGCTAGCATCCACGGGTTGAGCTTGTCCGAAAGGAATCCAATCAAGAGTCGACCCACGACCGCGCCAGCTTCGTTCGATCGCTTTGAGTTCGAACAGGGTATATTGCGAGAACACGCACCGTTCATCATAGCGAGCGTAACTGCTGAGTCGGAAGAACTAATGTGAAGATCGTTGGCAAACGCTGAGGAGGAATTAGTTACGGTACAACGTGGAAGTAGGGGATGGATGTAACTCGGCAGATAGACGATGGGAACGAAGAACGCAAGGCCGTGCAGGGTGTTGACTATTAGGAAAATCAAGAAGGGCTTGTGTTTCATCCACTCGCGAGATCTTGCCGCCCCACGCGCTGCGGGGCCGTGGGCGCGGGCTCGGGTGTGGGGAAGACGCCCCTTTACAAAGGGTAAAAGCGGTAAGAGGATCACCAGGATTGCGATCGCGAGGATTCGGAGTGTTTTCGAGGAACCGTATTTGAATATCAACTGTGGTAGCACTAGCGGGAGAACTATGCCACCGGTTGCAGTCCCTAAACGTTGGTTGAGTTTGATCTGGTGTTGTTCAAGACGGAGAATTCATAATATACCCGCAAAGAGAATGCCATTGGCCGTCCCTCTTCGTTTGACAAACCACTCGGACATGTTGGATATGCAGGACAGAAATAGGAGGGCTAGAAAACAGAGGTCGGCAATGAACTGGCAGCGTCTTGGTAGAAACGTACATCCGCCCATGCCATATACCACGCCCTGAAGAAGGACGAGGTGAAGGATTTGGGTTGCGTAGCTTGCTCCGAGAAGGCTCCCGAAACACAGCGCTGCGCCGAACCACAACGACTTGTGACGATGCTGAGGGTAACGAGCGTCAATGGGGTTAACAACGAAACCTGGCGACATTCAGATTGTCGTATGTGTGTGAATGTGCGTAGGCTAGATCACCAGAGCAATATATGATCCCAGAGGACAATGTTCCAATTAGCGGAAGCAGTGATGCTGCGTTTTTTTGTGAGGTATAGCGTGGATCTTGGAGGTAAGCTGTCGACACGGTCGAGCCATGTTATAGAAAAGCGCAACCAGATTACTTGCAGTCGAGAAACACGCCATAGACATTGGGAACCCCCCAGGAAAAAGTCTGAACAACGAATGCAGCAGCAAGCTTGCGTCCAAATCAATCTCCAGAAGGGCAATCAGGGATATCTGCGTACAAAAGACCAAGCGCCCCAGCCAACGTCGGTAGGAGGGAGAGCCGACTCGTTTGAACTCCCAGTAGTAACATCGGACTCGGAGTCGTTCAAGTTGTCAACTTGCGCATTGGACTGAAAACGAGTCACGTCGGAAGCGGCTAGACTGGTAGATGTTGAGGGAGGTAGCGGGACGCGGTGAGCGAGCTCAATATCGCCAGTGGGCGGAGGGGACATGGAGGTAAAGATCCAAGGTGGAAACAGTGACGTACATGGTTTTCGTGACTCGAACTCAACCAGGATTGATGGCCGACTCGCGCGCTAGAAGTGCTGTGGTTAATGAATTAAATGCAGTGTATAGCGTTCAAACATGTAATCAACGGTCGGAGGCTCCGGAATTGAGGAAGTTGAACCGTAGAGCAGTTCAAATGTGCATGCACAGAATAACTCCGAAAGTGCACCTAGTCCTGTGAGTCGCTGGCACTGCACCGATAGGATATCAAACACCTACCTTCGTTCAACATTCCTTGGTCAATCGAAAATGATCATCGGATATGATCTTTTCGAACAATTGTCTCCCGCACGGGCAACTTTCCTGCGTCGGCTTTGTCTGGAGCTTCTTTAGAATGCTCAACGGTTCGGTGTCTAGGACCAGGATCTTCCAATCGCGATGGGAATATCTTCTCACGTTGTCCAGACAAATATCGGGAAGGCCGGTTTTCCTGAGCTTCTCGCACATGAGCGAAAGCGAACAGTATCCCGACAAAAGACGATGGAGCTGCGGGGGAGTGAGATTGGATTGGGAGAAATCCGTCACCTGGAATTCCATCAGTTCAGAGTATGAGTTTCTCGTCGACGCCATAAGAAGTAGCTCGTACCTCGCCTACTGTGGGCACTAGGTCCTGCATTTGCATCGCCTGCTGGTAGTAGGCCTTGCCCAGAAACTTCATCATTCCCCGCGTCTCGCCGAAATCGAGGGCGTATTTGAGCTCTAGTTTCCCACATTTCAAACGAGCCAACCACTTCTCCTCCACCAAGCCGGACAAATCCCGCCGTGCGCCGCCAACGGCGGCGTCGTAGATTGCATTCAACATATTTTGGGGGCATTCTTGCAAATAATCGCGCCCGGCTGGCCGGGAATGGATCAAAACCATGTTCAGGGCCCAGCTTTCGAAGGAGGGAAGCACGTATTTGTTGCTTAGGTTCGCCACGGCGACCAATCTTCCAATATCCGCCCCCGCCTCGTTCTGCGCTTGGATTTCAGGGGGGCTTGAGGTACATAGTCGTCAGTGTGGACTCATTATAGTCGGGAATCCAAAGCAACAACTCACAGCGCGTAGAGTGCCCAGCAAAGCGCGCGGAAGTCCTTTGCGCTGTCCTCGACTGTGATTGGATCCATCGCATTCAAGTCGGCCGCGCTCTGTGGGAGGCTAAACATGCTAGGGAACATCGACTCTGAGTCCCTCGACAGGATCAGTTTGTGCAGCTACACCGTCCCGCCGCGTCAGTGTCGTGTAGATTGTGAGTGGCACACGAACTTTGAACATGCAGCCCTCAGCGCGAAACACACAGTCGCCATTCTCGAAAAAGTAGTCAGAGTCCTTGAACGATTCACTAGAGCCTTGTAGGGCCCGAAGTTCGTTAAGTATGGTTGAAACATCGCTAGATCATGATCTCCGTCGCCGGAGACGTACTTGGTGCGGGCGTGGACCCGACGTTGACTTCCATCTTTGCTTGTGTGTGTGAGCGGCGACTCGGGAAAGCAACCGACAGTTCACGTCGAGAGCGGCGATGGAGAGGTGATGGTGGTACACGACTGAGTGAAAGTCTGAAAGAACAATGAAGAGTCGGAGCTTCCAAAATGCTGTGTAATGATGTCGCGCTCACGTGCGAATCAACTCTGACGCGTGCACTTGGCAGAGCTCAAAGAGTTCTATCGGGCTAGGAGCCCCGAGCTGGCACTTGGTAGGACCTGAGTACAGTGCTTCTCCCCTGCGACTCAACTGATGAAAAGAGTACGTTTCGAAAGCCATCAAGATAATTCCCACGGTTCGAATTGCAGTGAGACTTATCGGATTATTCCACAATAATTTGATCATACACGACTGCGGAATCCATGAAGTAGTCAAAAAAGTTGGCCATGTCCTCGTCGCCAGACCGGTGATTCCAAACGTGGGTTGAAAGAGCCATAAAATAGAAGTCCCACGGTTCGAATTGTTGATATCCTTTGACAGTCGATATAACGCCCCAATACCGGTAGGCTATGCCGCTCGAATGACCTTCGCGCGGCATTATTACTACGGGAACCGCAACCTGCGCTGAACTCGGTTATGCTTTCCTCAGTCGAACTGCGACCTTTGGTCTCCCTTTGAGTTTGAAACCTTGTCCGATTTGAGTAATAGAGCCAGCCATAATGACCGATTTCATAGAATATAAACCGTTACTCCGAGTCCTGGAGCTGCTGCCCTGTCCGAACGTTTATCCCCCAACCCAACGCAGCAATACCGGCTGCACCTGCAAAGCACGTCCCAGCGTATATGATCATACTCTCAAACCGTCCATCGCCCACCTCAAACCCAGTGCCGACAGCAGCGCCCGTCCCATTATGCGAGCCCGCGAAGAGTTTGGCAGAGATGGGCGTGGAGACGATGTTTCCTATGCCTCTGGAAAGGAGAAGATACCCATAGAGAGCAGTGCTCACCGCAGGATCGTCGTCTATATCGTAGTTCAATCGCAGCCGAATCACGCGTCGAGGAAATGAGAGAGGCGCACTGGCAACGGGCCGGACGAAGCCGGTCCAGAGGCTACTCCAGCCACCAGCGACGCTCCCATATGCTATCCCAAACGCCAGCAATCCGCCGAAGGAGTGGGAGAGAACGCCCCAGAGAACGAATGTTGCTACTGAGGTCGATAGGAGGGTCACGAGCGCCAGTAACCACGGGTTGAACTTATCTGCGAGGTAACCCATCGATAGTCGACCCACCACCGACGCAGCTTTATTGGTCTTCAAGAATCAGCTTTTCTCTTCAAAATGCTTATGCAGAGGAAGCGTACCGTTGAGCGTGGCCAGGGCGACGGCTGAGTTGGAAGGGCTAATACGAAGGTAATTGGCGAACGCTGGGATCGAGGAGTCAGTTTATGCGAGGACGAACACAAAAAACGCACTGGGAAGATAGACGATAGGCACAAAATATGCCAGGCCTTGCAGCGTGTTGACGGCCAAGAAAAGCCAGAAGGTTTTGTTCCTCATCCACTCGTGAGCCTTCGGTGCACCCCGTGGTGCCGGCCCAAATGCGCGGGTTCGTGTCTGCGGCAGCCGCCCTTTTAACAATGGCAGCAGAGGTATGAGTAGAATCGCAATTCCGACGGCCATGATGCGAAGTGTTTTCGATGAGCCATACGCGCTTATCAAGTGTGGCAGCACAAGGGGAAGCAGTGCACCACCCACCGCCGTCCCTAGAAAATGTAAATTGCGTCAATGTCAATCCCAGGAATGCAGTGAGGACATACCCGCGGACAGGATACCATTTGCCATTCCTCGACGCGCCACAAACCATTCAGACATGTATGAAATACACGGCAGATATAGCAAAGCTGAGAAGGTTAGGGTGGAAATGGTAGAGTAGAAGAACCTGTTCACCTCCGCCTATGGCATAAACTACGCCTTGGAGGAGGACGAGCTGCAAGATCTGTTCGGGATTGAGGACACAGTTCTGAAAAGAATCTGTACAGGCGACTGACCTCCCTCGCATAACTTGCACCCAGAAGACTCCCGCAACACAGAACCGCCCCAAGCCACATCGACTTGCGACGGTGTTGTGGAAACCGAGAGGCGATGGGATTGACAAAAGGTCCTGCTGAAGTTCAGAATGGTTCTCTCGAGACAAGATGGTTCAAGTGTACCAGAACAATAAACAATGCCCGACGACAACGTCCCAACAAGTGGGAGGAGGGATGCAGCGCCCTTTTGGGAGGCATAACGCGGGTCTTGGAGGTAAGCTGCCGAGGTTGAGCATCGCCGCTAGCAAGAGACACCGCGAGCACTTACCCTCCAGGAAGACTCCGTACGCCGCAGGGAAGCTCCACACAATTGCTTCAACAACGAACGCTGCTGCCAACTTGACCCGAGTTAGTACGGTCTGTCAGGCTCTACTAGGATACGCCTACAAAAGACCAAGCAAGGATCCCCCCGTCGACAGGAGGAAGAACCAATGCATTTGCGCCTCCAAGGGCGTCATTCGAGGGCAGATAATCCGAATCATCCCGACTAGGGAGATCGGGCTCAGTGGCGAAGATTGTGGAGGCTGACGCAGGCAGGGGGATGCGATAAGCGAGCTCAATTTCATCCCGCGCTGGGGTATCGTCCACAGAAATTCGAGACGCCATGTTGGGGAGAGGAAAAGATGAGTCAGTTTCAAAAATAACGAGTGCGTAAAAAGTAACTTATGTAAAGTAACTTGAACCGCGTCGGTTGCGCGTCGGCATGCATGCCGAACGTTAACTTGAGTTTTCCCACGCGTCGTGAAACTAACTTATTTCAAACTCCGCCACGGCTTTTCTGGGTCCAACGCAGAACCACTCCTTAGCTCTCAAACTCAATTCACGACGAGCTCCTTGGATTCTGTCCACATCCCCACCCACTTCCACTGCTCTCCCTTGATAAGTTTGATGCTCCCGATGCCTGTTGCTTTTCGACGCGGCTGGTTGAACCACCGCTGATGGATAATAATGACTCGCGCAGGTCCCTTGAATACATAAAAGCAACAACTCACTGTTGAACTGTACAGGTGCCGGGTCGCATCAGATCAAGCCTACCCTACTTCTGGCTGCCAGAATCCGGCATCTTGTTCGCCTTCTCGGACTGGCGTTGAAACCAGTTGCGCCTGGGAGGGGCGAGACAAAATCAAGTACAGGAAAGCATAAGCTCTTCGGATTGTTGGCTTTGACCTCACTTACTAGTAGATGGGTCAGTCAGACCAACAGCATCGACCTGCGGCTCGACCTGACTCCGACGCAGCAAAGTTGACTGCCATTGACTTGAACTTGATAGACTTCTGGGAGGGAATAAGCTTTGAGAGCAAGTCAAGCTTGAGTCAAGATATATGGAAGTGCCCTAGAAGTTCGCGGTAAGTTAACGGTAAGTAACGGTAAGTTAACTTACCCGCCAAGTTGCATCAAAACAAGTAACTTATGCGATCAGATGGCATCATTTATAGCCAAGTTAGCCCGTTCCCGTCCCATAGCGGTAAGTTAAGGTAAGTAAAGTCGTTGTGGGCCTCAGACGACGCGATTTGTATGCATCTAGGCTGCTCTGTGGTTACCCAAAGCCTCTGTTCAGGTCAACCCTTCTCCACACTTGCTCCAAGTACCCTGTTTACCGTCGAAGTTGAACCAAGTTGAACTACAGTCTACTCAACAACCACAACAGAGGCAGACTACATAGGAAGCATCCAGCGATATTACTTTGCCGTATGAGGTTTCACCTCGGTCTTTATCCGCTGCGATAATTTTGAAACAGTCTGGTCCACGGCCTTCCGTTTCAGAGGAAGGATGGGGAACCCAACACAAATGGGGGACTTATCAGTTTGCCGGTCCGGTAGGGCCAAAGCAGGCGCCTTATTCACCACAGTAGATGAGGGAGGGTGTCATTAAAGCGAGTCTAACACACAGAATGCTTCGTGGGCGCCATAGCCCGTGCAGCCACCGCCTCCGCCGTAGGTAGCAGTGCCGTCCTCCTCTCAGGACTCTGCCCCACCGCCGCCGCCGTCTTCGTGTTGATCATATTCAGCTCCTCCATGAGCGTCTGATGGCGGTAGGCGAGACGAATGTTGGGCACGTTCGTCTGTGGTTGTACGTCAGTGCACCCGTGGTACAACGACGGAAAGAAAAGAAAGCCGAATGAATTGCATACCTTGTGAATATCGTTGCCCGCAGCGCCTGGGAGGTACCATTGGTGCCCCAGCCAGTGCCGTTTAACCTGCATCTCGAACCCGCTCTGAATGACAGAGTTGCGCGCAAGTTCGGCGAGCGAGCTCTGCGGGAACTTGTATATCTAATACCGAAGGTGAGTCGAGTTCCCCAGGCAGACAATGCACAAACATGAGCAGCGACACTGTACTCCTCCAGCAGCGGTTCCTACAGAAGAAGCACCATGATTCAGATACTGCGGTCGGTAGAAGGACACAACCAACCTTGGTAAAATGGAACTGCAACGGATCATCGGTGCTCAAACTGACATTGAGCCCGGTTTTGAAGAAGTCGGGCAGGGGATTCCGCTCGTATGCGAGGAACAACGCGTTGTTACTCAGCGGGCTCATCGCGATTCCGATCTGCTTAAGATAAAACAGATACTGGAGCGCCGGCACTTTGCGGAGCAGGATTCCATGCGAGATGGAGTGGGAGGTGAGGAAGGCGGAGGTGAGGTGATCCGTGTCCCCTGCCTCGCCGGCGTGGGGGCGAAGCACGAACGTATCTGAGGACGGTCGATGTCAATTAGATTGAGGCATTGGAGGAACAACGCGTACTAAAGCCTCGTTCCTGCCTCCAGTTATTGAGGCTCGCCATATTGGCGAACATGTAGTATATCCTGCACGCAAACGTTGTAAGATGGAAGGGAAAACGTAGGATCAAGCGCACCAATAGGAATACGGGGGTGATTCTTTGGTGTCCCAGAGACGCGGGTACGGGAATTTTTTATAAATGCGACGCTCCGTCTTCGACTCATCGTCGACGGTATCGAATCCTATGACCCTCTGCAAGAATACGTGCAGCTCCGGATGCGTCCTCGGGTCTTTCGTAACCTCGAACAGGGGAACGAATACGTCTGCGGAAAGGGTCGTCTCGTAAATGAAGTCAATGACGATCAAGATGAATATGTACGCACTGGAAATGATATCCTGGAAGGTCTTCACAGACCCGTTCGCCTTGTAAATGTCGTATAAGCGAGGAACCTGAATGAGCCATCGCACGTTGTGCGAGTAAAGTTTATTGTTAACGATCCACTTCGCAAGCTTGTCCCATTCGTCCTTGGAGCGCCCGTATATGCTAACGCGCCATTCGCAATTCTGTCGATCAACAGTTAAGCACGCACACACGCCAGATTTCGGTTGAACGCACCTGATACTTGCCCTGCTCTAAATCAGTCATAAGCTCTATCAACACAGAATGAGGAATGATGCTCTAGTTGACGAAGATGGACAGGTCTCGCCTCGGGTGAGTTCCGCCAGGTAGCGGCCCTTGATATAGTTGTCCGTCTTCAAAAAGATCTCGCGAAGACGCGACTCGCCGATCGGGTTATACTTCAAGTTGAACTTGTCGAAGCGGTGGAAGGAGTCCGAGTGAGCGTGCATGTCTAGTGTATCGATAGAAAGATCGTAGGCAGTGAGCTTCAAGGACTGGAAGACCTGTTGGAGCGTGAGGGCGGCACCGTCACGGAATATGACAACGTCCTATTATGTTCGCGGTGAGTGAAGCCGCTAGAAGAGGGAGATGAACACGAACGTCTGGGCTACGCTTCATTTTCGACTTGATAAACCGCAATAGATGCTTTTGATTCATACTACTCGAGTGATGAACGTGCGTATCAACCTTTCGAAGGTTGTAGAAGTCCCTGGCGGAAATTAAGCACGGTTGCGAGGAAACAGATCGAGCAGACGCACCGGTGAGGAACTTGCTGGAAGATATCGAGTTAATATCCACGACAATCGTATGCGAAAGAAGCCATACCTTCATGTCAGATAATTCCTGGAATTCGTTCAACAGCGAATACATGGTAAACTTGCTAGCCAAGTATTTCAGGCGTCGAAAAGCGAAGCTCTTCGTAGGTCCATCCGAAATGACGCCGAGGACATAATCCAGATCGACAAAGTACTCCCGGATACTCGGAATGTCGTAGACCGGCGTCTTCTCCTCATCCGAGGAGTTGTTGACTTCGACGTCGTACACCTGAATGACGCCCTTGTCGTCGATTTCAAAGGTGAACGGATGAGCCCCGGGGATCTTGATGTCCTCCATCCGAAACTCGTCCCCCTTGTTGGAATAAGACCCATCAGAGCTGACGACCGCCGTGTCCGTCCAGTGCCAATGCGGCGGAGGCGGCTTGGGGTAAAGATTCCAAGCCTTCGGTCGCGACGCAGGCGGCCGATTCGACGCGTAATTCGCGTCGGGGCGGACTCCGCAGACTCCAGCGTTGTTATCGTCCAGACCTGGGAAGCTGCCGTCGTAATGCCTGGGATCGTCGCCTAGTCTCTGGCGGGACTTGAGCATGTATTTATCGCGAAGTTCGAGGCACCGCTGGAAAGATTGAAACAGCTGCGCCAACTCGGAGGTGATCACGGTTTCTAAATTGGTTTCGATGAGATGGGACGTAGGGTCCGAGGGGAAGCAGCGCACCAGGAACATGGACCTCCTCCTTCATGTGCTTCTCGTCCTCTTCCTCCACGAAAGGGTCCCCGCCCGAGGGATACTCCCCTGGCGGCGGTGCGGGCGGCGCATGAATCGACGAAAGCTTGAAACTGGCAGCGAAAGACGCCGCAGTGCCATCCGACCCCGCTTCTGAGCCTCGCCGGTGTGCCCAGTACTTCTCCTCGATCTATGGAACCGTTCAGCCAGGAAGGTCTCACATTTTCGGAGGACACGAGTCATACGTGCTGCTGAGTTTTTTCCTCTGGATATCCAAAGAATCCATCCCTGGTCTCGGGTATATCGAGCTCAGGTGTGTTCACATGGTTCTCCGTTGGTGTAACGATGACATCTGGTGCATCTGCGTTCGACATTGCTGGCGGCTCGAGAGCAAGGAATGATCGCTGATGCGCTGATCCGTCGATCCCTTTATGCGGCGCCTCGGCTTAAACCACGAACCGACGCGCTGGCCATGGGTTCAAGGCCAGTACGGTCCACAGAAATAATACCGCGGTCACGGTAAGCGTCTGCGTGGCATATTACTTGCACAGATGAAGCAACGAAACGGCAAACAATATTTTTTCGGTCTGCGCATCTCTGCCTTTGGAAACGCCTTCTCCCGCGAAACGAGCCCAGCACGATCTTTATGCGTCATCCGAGTCTACCTTCATTGCCGGACCATCCTATCCAGCACTGCGGATCTAACCCGACGGACACCGCGCGGTCCATCTCATGCAAAGCTTCCAAGTTCAAACGTCTGCTGCTGTACCCCCGTGGCGCGGGGTCTTGGTCTTTGCTACCTGAGCCAGACGATTTATGCTTTGGCCGAATTGCGTACTGCAGCTGGATGCTCGGTGCTCGGAATTGTGCTACCCAGGCGACCCCGCGATCCAAACCTCGAGGGAGTCGGGAGCGAATCAAGGGGACTCGTGCTGAACAAGCCACTATTGAGCGCCGCAGAATGATTACTTTCGCCACAAATACAAGCTTCGCGGTCGGATCTAACGTGAAGATCTCGAATCTGAACAAGCTCGCACCTCGGACCGAAAGCACTCTGATACACAGTGGAAATCATCTATCCATTCAAAAAGTTAGAAACACTTCGGCCCGTCAACCGAGCAGCGTTTCAGACATACGCAAAAGACATACCAGAAAGACTGTTCGACAAGTCTAGGTCAATTAGAACTATCCCAGACCATCACATCCTCATCTTCCCTGCCCAATGCTGCGCGAAGGATTCCCGATTTACCACCTCCCTGTCTCATCCGAAATACCCCCGAACTCCCAGCAAATTTCTTGCCTAAATAAACCGCACGTCAGCAGACACGAAGCATGGATCCTCAACCCCGTAAGGCGTTTTACCGTTTTCGTCGCCGCCTCGATTGCACGCGACGACGATCGTCTCATGCGAATCCGGTGATTCTGACGATTGCCACAAGGGCCGTAATCGCTCTGCCCAGTAGTTGAGCGTGTCCATGTCGTGGTCTTCCTCCGTCTCCTCGCCTGAATCCAGCCACGCGTTGAGCAGAACCAGGACGTCTGTCTTTTGAGCCAAACAGTGATCAGCGACTTCGTACGGGCCGTCCTCGATCGTCCACGAATGCGGTGGCGGATGCGCATTTAAGTCCATGCATATGCCGAGACTAACGTTCCGAAGCGGCGGCGGCAGCGTGAAAGTCGCGAAGCCGGTTCCTGTAATTAAGAGGCGTCAATGTGCAAACACCCATGGAATAATATTCCAGCCTGCCTGGCTTGGCCCACGTCTTGTCCGTCGAATATAGATTCATCTTCCTGTACCCGCCGACCCATTCCCCCTCCGGGCCGTAGAGCGCGGCGCTATTAGCACCAACCACACTGGCACCGGTATCAGCGAGGTGCTGCTCCACCTCAGACGGTTCGAGGCGCTCGGGATAACCGGCGACGACATAGCATTTGAGGCGTCGAGCCAGTTCTGCACAGAAGGTGGAAGTCGGGCCGGTGCGCGGGTGTTCCAAGTATGGCGCGATTGAGGCGGCGCTCTCGAAAACGTATCCTTGGGAGTTGGAGGCTTCAAGACGATCCATTTCGGCGTTCTGCAGCGCCGCTTACCACTGAAGACCATCTCGGGTAGACACACCAGATCTATGGATCTTGGAGGGATTCTGTAGAGGAACCGGGGTTAAATCAGGTTGTTCTGGAACGACGCGCCCACCCTCGGCAGAGCTCGCGCGCCCGCGCCATATTGGCCTGAACCTGGCCTATCTCGCGCCAAACTCAACAACGGAAAGTGATGTACCTCTATTAACGCAGCATACCTTTGGTTGGAACTGCACGACCGCAATCCGGGGAGACAGGCGAGGAACCGGCATGTGTGTGGTTTGAATCAGGCGATGTTTGCCAAGAAAGCGAGAACCAAATAACGCCTCCCGATTAGGAAGTTGCTAAACTCGTGTTCAAAACAAAGTTTGGAAGTAACCGCATTGCATCGAGGTCCGACTTACCCGCCGGGGACTCGGTTCAAAAAGCCTGTCGGTGGCGTTTCTTCGCTTGACTTTTTCTACCGCGGGAGCTGACCGACAGTCACCGACTGCTTAGCGGGATTGATAGCATCTGCCATTAGACTCCGCTCTCGCGAATTGCCGGGGCAGAGGCACCCTGATATTGCCCGCAAGAAGCCGGCGCAGAAGGCTGGGAGACCCCTGTTTCAAAAGATGAACAAGAAACACGCATGGACGGGCTGTGGAGTGGAGTTCAGATGTCAGCGACGTTCGATTTGGGGTTGAATCGACGGCCACCTCTTTGGGTGGCAGTTCCTTACGTGGCCTCGAGGACCTTTCGAGGAGCAACAAGTGAAGAAACCTTTTCTCTTGGAAGGAAGATTATCTCGTGCCGTTGCTGGCCGTAGCCCAAATCCGCCGGTTTCATCCTCGAGGCCTCATATTTACGTTGAACGTCCACTTGGCAATACAGGCGAAGGCCGGCGGGCAACTTCAAGAAGGCTCGCAACAAGTTCAACATGTCCCCCTCGGAAAATTCCGGAATGATAGGAATTTGAACCAGCGTGCCATTGAAAAAAATCCGACGTCGGCATTCAGCGCGATTATCACACAGCGCATCCCACCGAGTCTCGGCCGTACCTCAACCCACGACGGCGCGTGAGAGACCCCGCGTCCCATCCTAGCTTTTTCCAACATTTTCTGTCCGACATGCCCAGCGGGCACCTCTTGACTCCGAGAACTGCGATAGAAGACGTAGAGAATCGCCGCGCGCCCACGCCCGCCTTCGCGAGGGAGCAAGAAGTTGAAGAAGCGCGGCGTCAGAACAGAACGCGAACCGTCCGGGGAAAGGAAAATAGCGGCGCACCCAGGTTAGACTCCGCAGCTGCCACCATCTATCATTCAACCCTATCCCCCGCGACAGGTGTTCCCCGCCCCATGCCATGCAGTGGCCGGCGGCCGCCGCATCAACCAACACGCCAGTCAACTTGAGTACTGCCAGTGGAAACCAACCAAAAACTCTGTGGAGAGCCAGAAGAAGAAGCTTGAGTTAAGTCACTTACTGCGCATTCGAACCAGCCTCCAATCCAACAGAGTCCAAGCCCGAAATCGACTCTTCCAAATCAGATTCCACCGGCGACACCGACCCAACGCAATCCGAATCCACGGCCCCGGTACCCACACGAAGCCTAACTTATCAGCGCGTCGCGTCGCAGTCTTCCGACTCTTCGTCTCGCAGACATTCCGTCCGTCCGGATCCGTGTGCAAGTACAACCGAAAGCCTGCGGGGCAGGCAGGCTAGTCTATTACGGTCGCGGCAGACCCATGCGAATCGATACAACAAACAGAGCAAGCATCTAGGTATCAGAGCGCAGACGAAACTACGTGACAAAAAAAAGTGGTGGAAGGAAAAGGTGGTTGGTGTAAGGAAGATAGAATTGGGTGGTGGGATGCATGGAAAAGGAAAGAATGCAAGCAAGAAAGAAGTGTGATGGATGGGTGTGGATGGCTGAGGTAGATTGGTTTGAGGTGAGTGAGAAATGAGGGGACAGTGAGTGTGGATGAGTGAGGTGGTTGGTCCGTGGGGAGTAAGTGGTAGTAGGTACATAGCAGCAGCAGCCAGTTTGTTTTTGTCGTTCATTCATTCATTTGTTTGTTTCTTCTTTGTTTCTTCTTCGTCGTCGTGGTCTTCCTCTCCATCCGCCCCTCCGTCCATCCGTCCATTTTGTCTATGCATGTGTCGGGGCCCCCGGGCCTGAGTCTAACTGCATCCCATCAGCCACCATCTCCGCCAGTCGAGAGCGGAACGCACCTCCGCACACTAAATACAACACTGGCAGCAAATCGCAAATCGCATACAAAAATACACATCCAATGCATACAATGCACCCGCTCTAAGTCAGTCAGTCAGTCAGTCGCACGCCGGGTGCATTTTGGATTTGGTCGGTATCGCCGGATCGTGTATATGCGGTTACAGTTGTTCAGATTCTCCGGGTAGCGCGGAAGTCGTCGAGACCAAGTACTGCATGGAAAACCGGCAATCAGCCTCCAGTCGTTAATGAGAAACAAGGCACGTACCCCGCATACCGAGGGAAGGGGCGTGGGCGCGGCGGAGGTGGTGGGCAAGAAAAGAGTAATCGTGGAGGAAGGCACGGTGGGTGGGGAATGGATGCGAATAAATTAATCGAAATCGAAATCGAAAATGGTCGGTCGTCGGAAGATAGCAGTAGCAGTACATTCTATGAGAGCAGGTCGAGATCAAGGGCCAAGGCGAGATGCAAGTGGAGTCGGGAAGTCGGGGAAAGCGAACGAGCCATGGAGGGGCTCGGAGGAAAGGGCGGCTGGATGGTCAGAACACCTCTTGAGGCGCCAGCGCCTCCTCCTCCCTCGTCGTCGGCACAGCAGGCTTGTAATACACCGTCGTCAAATACTACACACACACCCATCGTCAGCCCTTCCTTCCACACCAAGAAAACAAACGCAGCGAGCACGCACCTTCTGCCGATACCGCGTCGACGCCCCAATCGCAATCATCTTGTCCCGTATCGAGCTCGTACACAGGTGATACAACACCGCATGCGACGGCGTCTGCAGCACACTCGGGTCGTCCGCGATGAGCGGCGTCCCCCCCGCCCCCGAACTCACCGCCCCCCGCCCAGGAGCCGGCATCGGCGCCGCCATATTCCCAAACTGCGGGTGCGTCCCCGCGTCCGGCGTCCGCCCAGCCGCCGACGAAGGTTGTTGTGATTGCGACTGCGCCGACGAAAAACTCATCATAGGCACACTCACATCCGTCCCACTCGCCGTCGTCACCCTCAAACTCGGGCTCGCGCTCGGACTCGGCGCCGCCCCCACCTGATTCATACTGCTCCCACTCGCCCCGCCGTTCCCCGCCCCCGTGCCCACCCTCGGTATGACCACCCCGGGACTCGGTCGGTTGAGTATGAGGCGCTCAAGGTGCCGCGGCAGCCTGGGCGCACCAGGTATCGTAGGCTCAGGCTCGAACCCATTCAACACGATATGCCTCCCCCGGCTGCTCCCCCGACTCCCATCCCCGCCGTTCGCATGGTGGTGGTGCTGTTGCTGCGCGGCATACTGCGCCTGCGAGTCCAGGAACGCCTCCTCCTGCGCCGCCGCGCGCACGAGCTCCTCCGGGATCGCACACGTCCACACCACCCCCTTCTTCTTCCTGCTACTATAGCCCCCGTCCGCACCGCTCCCCGCGCGCAACACGCCCCCGCCCGCGCGCTCCGCAAGCCGCACGTCCTCCCCGCTCCCGCCCGCGCTGCTGCGCGCCCAAAAGCTGCCGTCCGGATGCACAGGCAGACTCGGCCGCCTTCGCTTCCCGGGGCGCCCGGCGCCACCACCTGTACTCGCGCTGGGGCTGACCGTAGCGCTCGTCGCCGCGCTCGAGGGCTGGCTACTACTACTGACAGCACCGGCGGCAGCGGGTAAGTCCGAGCTAGGCAGCGTGGTGGTAGGCGAGAGCGACGCGGCCGTGGCGGGCGTGGTGCTCCCGACGGGGCCGGGGACGGCGACATAGTTGGCAATGAACCCCTGGTCGTCCACCGCGTTGGGGATCTCCGTCGCGGGTGCGACGACTGTCTGCCCGTCGACGATGAAGCGGAAATGGTGCGTGCCTGGTGGGAGGTGGATCGTCGTCGTGAAGTACTCTGTTGGGGATCTGGGAGGGTGTTGTTAGCTATTGCTAACGAGTGGGGCGAGTCGCGAGTCAAAAGATGAGTGCGAGAAAAGACGAGCGCCAGTCAGAAAGACGAGTGAGAAAGAGACAGCACAGCGCGAAATTTAGTATCCCTCTCGTAACAATGCCCAATGCCCACCCACAATGCAATGCCGGCACGGCGCCACCACTCGCTTCACGGGGGTGCGACGCCCACGCTGTGGAGCCCGCCAACACCAAACCACCTTGAGAAAAAGTAGTGTTTCGCAGCCCCAAGCGCGAGCCACCCCAATCCGGCCGCCGATCCCAATCCCGCGAGAATGAAAACGAAGGCAGGCAGCGCCCCCAACCCAACTCAAATGAAACGGGGTACGGGATGAATGGAAGTGAATGAAGCAAAGCAGTGCACCGCAACACCCGAGGGAGCCATCCCGCCCAACGCGCCCATCCGGGGATACGAGCCAGTAATATCACGCAAATCCCGCCCGCCCCTGCGTTCCTGTGGTGGAAGTATCATATCACATCCACAATTCACATCCACATTTTACAGCAGGCATAGCCCGACGCCGCAGGCAGGCAGGCAGGCATCCCGCACGGGCGGGGATAGAGCGGCGGGGCGGCGGCAAGGGAGGGAGGGAGTGGAATGGAATGGAATGAAGTGAATGAATGGAGCAGAGGCTCTTGAAATCCACCTTGTCCGCGACCACCATGTGCATCTCTCGCGCCCCACCACGCAAGACGGCACAGGGCCAAGGATGAGCCAACGCAGGTGGCGCCCTGGAGTGAGCGCGCAAGCAAGCAAGATCCGGAGATAGATGCGCCCCGGTTCCCAAACTTGCGTTCTTGGGCGCTCTCTCCTCCTCGTGCTCCCAAGAAGGAACAAAGACGAAAAAGGACTCCAAGGAACAAAACAAGAACGAAAAAGAAAAAGAAGGGGAAGAGAAAAGAACGAAGCCGCGGACCAAAGCACAAGGAGACGCAGCTTCGCATACGCCGGAGGGCGTCCTCTGCGGAGTCGACTTGAGATCCCGCCCGCCCGCACCACAGAGTGAAAACACCGGAACAAGGCAAGGCAAAGCGCGCGCAGACCCTTGCAGCCTAGCCCCGCGCCCGCGCCCACTGTTTTTGCGGGTGCAGACAGAGAACAAAAGCGAAAAACGCGTCTGCTCCCGACGGTGTTGGCGCACCCACAACGACGACTACACTCGCACCGCACCGTACCCGCCACGGACCAAGCCACAAGGAGACGCTGCTTCGCATACGCCAGAGACACTCCTCCGCGGAGGTCGACTCGAGATCCCGAGCCCGGCGCGTACCAGACAGAGCACCAGAGCGAAAACACCGGAATAGAGGTGCGGAAGCAGACCTTTGCAGCCTAGTCCCGCGCCCGCGCCCACTGTTTTAGCGGGTGCATACAGAGGTCTGCTCCCGCCAACGTTCGGGCACCCACAACGACGACTACACCCGCACCGCACCCGAAAGGCCCAAACCAAAACGGGGGTCAAAGAAGAAAGAGAAAAAAAGGGAAGAAGGAGCAAAAGAGGAAAAGAGAGCTCGATCCCAAAGCTCGATCCCGCGCACCCACAAATGCGACGCGTCTGCTCCCGCCAACGTTCGCGCAACGCACCCACAAACGCGACCCAGCCCCTTCCAACACCAACCCCTCCAAAAACAAAGCACCAGAAAAAGCCCAACTCGCCAAGCAACCCCTCCCCTCCCCAACCCCTCCCCAAAGGAATAGAATTGTCTTCACTCACCCAAGAACCCTCTCCATCCCCCTCCTCCCCATCCAATCCCCATCCCCCGCCCGTATCAAAAACACCTCCCCCGCGGGGCCGCGCCACGTGATGGGCACGGGCGTGAGGGGGGGTGGGGGGGCGGGTGGGGCTGTAAAACGCCCGTAAGGGTGTTTTGGTCAGCTTGAATTCTTTTTTCTCGAGCAAGAAGCGGGAGGAAGTGAGGAGAGGAGAGAAGGTGGGGGAGGGGAGTGGAAAGGATGGAGGGAGGCGACTCACACCCAACGATCTCATCAACGACCGCCGCCGCCGCCGCCGCCCTTCCTCTTGCGTCCTCAAACGGGTCGTCGTTGATAAACTCGTCTTCCTCCCCGTCGGAATAAGAGGTGGTGGGGTCGCCTTCGGCGCCCCCGATGAGCGCGGAGGCGCCGATGGTGAGCGGGATTGTGGAGTATACTATTTCGGGGGTGAATGGGGCTGCGAAATGTTATATCGTTAGCGCATGAATAGAATTGGGGAATAGAAGGAAGGGAGTGAGGGGGATAAGAGAAAGGAAGTGTGTGGGGACAGAAAGAGATGGCAGGGGGTAAAGTAGTACTAGAGGAAAGAAACGGCAGGGAAGCAGTCGCGGTAAAGTAGTACTCGAGGGTGGAAAGAGAAGCAAGGCAAGTCGGGCTTGGAAAACGGGGGCAAGTCGGACTCGACTTCCAGTCGCAGTCGCGAAAGCGACACTCGTCCCCCTCCGCCTGAGGGTGCTCTCGTTTTGTGACGAATGGGAAAGGAGTGAAGCAAAGAAAAGCAAGAAGAAAAAACAACGCACCCCCCCGCACCCCAACGCCCACCGCCGTCCCCGGCCCGTAAAGCTGCTCGTACCGCTCCCTCTCCCTCTCCCTTTCCCGTTCCCTCTCGTGTTCTCTTTCGCGTTCGCGTTCGCGTTCTCGTTCGCGTTCCCTCTCGTGCTGTGTCTCCCTATCCCCCTCGTCTTGATGCTCATCCTCCAGCTCTAGAGGCTCGGAAGCATGAGGATGGGCATGGGCGTCTTCGGAGGCAGGAGGGCCCCGGCCACGGGAGTAACTCCTTCCGCGCCTGGAAGGACTAGAATGCGAGCCCTCATCATCGCGGGAATTAGGCGAACGCGAATTAGACCGCGAAGTAGACCGGGACGGCGACGGCGCCCGTAGCCCCGGATCGTCGCGGGCGGGGTCACGCTGGGGCCGGGAGCGGGAGCGGGTTGGGGAGCGGCCGCGGCTGGAAATCACGGATGAGTAAAGTTAATTGATAAAGGGAAAGAGGAAGGAAGGATGGGGTGAATAGGAAGGAGGGGAGTAATGTGGATGTGAGTGGAGTGAAGGGAAGGGAAGGAAGGTGAATGAGAGTGAAGGGGAAGGAGGGCAAGAATGGCGGATAGGAATAAGTGTAGGAATGCGAATGAATAGGAAGGAAGGATGAGAATGAGGGGGTGGTAATAACGTGAATGTGAATGCGAGTGAAGGGAAGGAAGAGACCAGGGCGAAGAGGGTGGGCAGCTGGGCGATGGTGCTCGCCGGGGGTGGCGGGTCGCCCGCCCTCGAGAGAAGTAAAGCGAGGAGGGATGGAGGAAAACAAGAAGGTGGTTCAAGATGAGGAAAGCGGGGAGGTGTGTAAGCGTAAGTGAGTGAATGAGACGACGGCGCCCCCGACCTCGACCAGCGGCGCCCTCCAACACCCTCGAAAACCAAAAAGCCGCAGAACAGAAAAGCACTCACCGCCCCTCCCTATCCCTATCCCTCTCCCTCGCCTCCCGCTCCCGTTCCCTCTCCCTCTCCTCCTGCTTCCTCCTCGCGATCCCCTCCCTCGCATGCCTCCCATACCCCGTATCCTCCTCGCCCCCCTCCCTTCCCTTCCCGCCCCCCGGGATCGCAATCGGGATCGCCGCGCTCCGGGGGGGCGTCGCGCCTCGGCCTCTCCCCGTCCCGTTAGTACTACTCCCGTTGACTGCGCCCGAGCCGCCGCCGCCGCGCAACCACCCCCGCCCCAGCCTACTACTCCTCCTGCTGCCATTCCCAATCCCAACCTTGCTCCCAGCGGCGGCAGCGACCGCAAACGTATTCAGCCCCGGCAGGTCGATGGACTTGCGGTTCGGGCGCAGCGTCGGCGAGTCCGCCCCCTTCGCCGTCCCAGTACTCCCACTCCCACTCCCGCCAGAGTCGGTGCTGGTGAGCGCGGGTGGGGGAAGGGGCGCGGCGGTGCTCGTGGTGGCCGTCGCCGTTGTCGTCGCGGGTGGCGCAGGCGCAGGCGCGGCGGTGGTCAAGGTGGGGGTGGGGTTCGGGCACGGGGAGCGCGGTGGGCTGCTTGTAGGTCGGGCAGCACCAGAGCGGTCCCGACGGCTGATGCTGCCCCCGGGGAAGCGGCTCCGTATGGGCGTCGACTGTGCGCTGCGGGGGAAGGCGGTAGCGGTCGGGGTGGTCGTGCTTTGGGTCGTGGTGGTGGTGGTGGTGGTGCTGGCTGCGTTGCCCATCCTGTCCGTGTGTCGTCGTCGTGGTCGCTATTCCAGCAATGCAAGTTCCGCGTCGTATATCGTGTATCGTGTTCGTCGGATAACAGGAAAAAGCACGCAGAGGAGGATTGGCAGGGATGTATTTGTGTGTATTGTCTCGCTTTGGATCGTCATCCATCATCAATTCTTATTCTCATCAGAAGGGGGCGGGGATAGTGCGATTACCCTGGCAGCGTGGGTTCTCACAAACTCAGATTCAATATCTATCCCCATTCCAAGCACAAGCCCAATTCAGGCAAAGGCCCGATTCTGTCAACCGTGAACGCGTCAGCAGCAAAAGCAAAGTCGGTTGGTCCGGAATAGAGTGAAACTGGGCCAGAAACCCGAGGTTTCATAGGGTAAAGCTGCGAAGATTCTCCAGTTTGGGCGGACTGACGACCGCGGCCTGGCAAAATACACTCACGAAAGAAAAAAAGTGACACCGCCGATCCCTTCTTCAGGCACCTCAATTGAAATCATTCAGTCCCGCTCCACTACCGCGCCCCACTCCAGAGAAAGTCCAGAGAAGCAGGACGAAGGCAGTGAGTGACAGGCTCCCGCCGGCCTCCCACTCCACAACGACTCGGTCGAAACTCGGTCTCACTCCACCGCTCGACGTTTTGTGTCTCTGACGCGCCGTGCCGTGCACAGATGTCGCGTCTGTGCCGCGGAGTTCCAAAAACGATGGTGACGGTCTCTTCAATCTTCCCTGCCGCGGCAGCCCGGCTTGCAGTGCACTGGGTCAACCTTGTCCCGACTCGCCTCAATCTGCCGATTGCCCTGCCGCACCGCTCCAACTCCAACCTTTTTGGCAGTGCCTGACATTCTTGCGTCCTCCTGAGGCTCCGAGAGACAATCGAGGTCAGCTTCGTATTCTCTTCACGCTTTCGGCCTGAGAGGCTTCGACGCTAGATCTCACTGCCCTGGGGTTTAAGTTTATCCTGACAAGACAATCTCGGACGACATCCAGGCAGACAAGACGCAAAGGAGGCACTGGCAGACAGACCCCGCCCGCCGCCCGCCCGCCCTCACCAATCCGCCGTGCCTAGATTGCAAACTCTGAATCGCCGCGGACCCACCTCTGCTCGGCTTGTCTGACAGGAGGCTGGAAGAGTGCGGTACATACCTGCCGCGGCCGGCTTGGGCGCGTCAAGGATATTCCTTGCCCTGAAGTGCCGTGTCCGTCAAGCGCTGGCGGCCCAGTTGGATGCTGTGGGGGAAACGCCGCTGTTGGAGGGTCAACCTTCTGCCCGAATCTCGTCCACCGGTATCTCAAACGTGCGTCTGTCGGCGCGTCAAGAATACTTGGCCAGTCAAGTACTTACTTACTTCGCTCTCTGGCATAATAATATTCAGTGACCGGCCCCACGACTGGAGTGCCGAATTCGACGCTGGACGCGCGCCCACCGTGTCTTGCGCCCCCGGGCCCGACTCCCAGATTACCACTCACTCACTCATCGCGGACATTCTGTATTTACCACGGCACCACCACCGCTGCACATAAATAGCCGCGCACGACATACTGACGACCCAAAAATCAACGGCGTCCATTAGGTCTACACCGCCGACCCAAATATAGTATCCGCCAACAACATTAATTCAAGGTACGCCGCGGCCAGTTCAGAATCCCAATCGTTCTCGTACAGAATCACTATCGTTCTCGTACAAATGAAGAAGAACAGGACCCAGGGTACAACAAACCCGAGCTTGCCGTACTCAGACTGCCAGCGTATGTATTCTTCAACGTAGGCCGCGGCCAGCTCAAAATCCGTGAAGTACAGGTGCAACAAAGCCCCGGTGGCGTCCCCGCCACGCGCGCTGGAGGCTGCCGTACTATTCTACTGATGTGCTTCGCCAACTTGCTACGCCGCGGCCACTGTTCAAAACCACAATCCCAATCGCTCTCGTACATAACATATAAAGAAGAACAGACAGGCAGGGACAACAAGCCCCCGGTGGCGTCCGACTCTTCTCCGAGTGCCGTACGACCGCGATAATCATTTCGTCTTCGTCTTCGACTTCGACGACTTCGAGCGGCATTTGACATGCATACAGTGTCGTTTCATTCAATCCTCAGGCGACAAGTTCTCGACTGTTGTATTACCCCGCTCCGACGAGATTCTGATTTTCGACTATTACTTGTTTCTCAGCAGTTGCCGTACGCCGCTTCTCCGACTCGGACGAGATTCCCTTCCCAACAACTTCCCGCGCGTGCTACCGTACCCGAATTGAATCAAGTCTGCGCGATAATCATTTTCTCTTGGTCTTCTTCATCTCAACAGGTTTCAACCCTCAACCGAATACAATCCTGACGGCTACTGACTGGCTGATCCCCGACGTCGACCGAGACCTCCTCGACTGCCGTCAGTAGTACATATGTACGCCACTGCCAGGACATACATACATACGCGCCCTCCATCCTGCCTCCCCAATTTATTCAATCGCCACAAAATGCTCTATTCGAACACACCTAGCGGTCGATCAAGTCCAACTTGAATCACAGCTCGCTCCGAGTCCACAACTCGGTGGGGGCAGTACGGCTTTCACTATCTGGTATTCACCTCAAATATCGCAATCCTCCCACCTTCCGAGTTCTACCCCCCGGCTCCGCTCTATCCACACCCCGCGGGCTGCCGGCACAAAAAACAAGATAGACAGAAAGATCTCCATGCGCCACACGCGTATCCCCGCCTTACGCTACGAGTTCATAGCATCCTTTCGTGATATCGTTCCAACCCTCCTCAGGCGACTGCAATGCAACTGATCCCCAACATCAAAACTCCTGGACGCACTCCGACGAGAGTCCCCGGCCCTCCGCTTCCCGAGAATATTCCCTCAACGACTGGGTCTGCATGATGATTCATTTCCGAGTCGTCTTCGAAGTTCGAATTCGTACGGCAACTGCCACACTGGCGTCTTTTCAACAGGTTTCAACCCTCAGCTGAATATAATACTGACTGGCTGGCTGATGCCCGACGTCGACGTCGACATTTCCTCGACTGCCGTACTTGCATACGCCGCTCCGCTCCGACGAGGTTCTGAATCCCAACAGCAGGCCGAAATTCAGGTCGCACCACCCTTAACATCAGCATCAAGGAATGTATCTCCCAGCGACTGCGAGGAGATTTTCATGGCCAACGTCCTAGACTTCGAGAATGCCGCTCCGACGAGATCCCCAACAACTCCCCACGCTCGCGCTGCCGTACCGCAAAATTAATTCGTTCATTTCCGTGCAGTCCAGGTCCAGGCCCGCCACCCACGGCGACCTCACAATGACCATTTTTTCTGTGAATTGCTGCGGCGGTTGCCTATATAAATTGTTTCAGCACAACTTGGCCGCCAGGTTCTCGACATCAATCTCCTCTAGTGCCCGTATCATTATACTTCCTCCACCTCCCGGTCGCGCCATTATGAATTGCCACAAAGTGTTGATCTGGGTTCGGTTCCGCTCCGAGCCTCGGAGCGTCCTCAGCTCACCCCAGCGGGGTCAGTACGGCTCATCATCTATCCACCCCGCAAATCCTTCCTTCATCCCACCTTGCAAATTCTACCCCGCTCTATCCGCACTCATGCTGCCGGCAGAAACAGCCTGCCAGCCCAGATAAACAGAATATTAATCTCCGTAAGTATCCCCGCCTTACGGTACGGTACAACAGCTTCCTCGAATTCTTCTCCCGACCGGTGAGAACTGATACCGGGCGGTGCGATTGCGAGACCTCCTCCGCCGGCGCCGGCGGCCCTATGCTACCTTGCCCTGAGCATACTATAAACGCAAAACTGCCGTGGACGACTGGATGTCGCGTGAAGCCAATCCAACCTTCCCGCAGGCCAGCTTCCATACTACCCGTCACCGCACCCTCCCACGAGTTCCATACCCCGGCAACTCACGTACGCCCCTCCCTTCCTTCCTTCCTTCCTTCCATTCACCGCGTCAGCCCCAGCCAACCAATGACAACCACTGAATTGAGTGGGTCGACGAGATTTTTCCGTCGGTGCCTTCCTTCACCAGGGCAAGAACTTCGCAAGCACAAGTCTCTCGCCCCCATCTTAACTTATCCACCTGCAATCGCGATCGCGCAGTTGATTTGATGGACTCTCAATCATCGCGCGGAGGCATCTGCATCGGTATCCATTGTGAAATTTGGGGCTGAGGTGCAGCGTTGGGGTTGCGACGCGACGCGATAACGAATTAATCGTGTTTGTTGGTTATGCGGCGAACGGCCGGGAGCGGGGCAATGGCGGCGAGAGAAGGGATATTGTTAACAATAACTGTGTTCTCTCGAACACATCGATGTACATATGCATAGAATTAAGCCGAGCAGCCCACCCACTCCATATAATAGTAGGGGCGTTGCCGACTGTCGAACAAAACAAGTTGAACCGTGGGAATAATATCCTGATGGTGTTCAACCGCGGCTTAGCTGGAGTCAGGCGACGAGACAATGTCCAGAACTCGTGAGGATAATTCATAGACTCTGCCTTCGTGGACGATAGAGCTCCCGCAACGTTGTTTCGGATTCATTCACAAGAGCAGTAGTTCTGAAATTCGAACCGTGGGGATTTTCATTGATGGCTTTCGACAAACGACCTCGGCGGAATCGCCTGTCAAAGTCATCTAGCTCTATTACTTGGATTCTCCAGTCAAATACGGTTAGATTCGACGAGCGGGCCCAAATATAGAGACCACACGCCGCCGCGGCCAGTTCACAATTGTTGTCGTATCCACCTGTATCCGCCCGGCCGAAGAAAGCCCCGGTGGCGTCCTGGCACTCGCGCGCGCTGCCGTATCGCAGGACCAGCGAGATGGAATTCCCCAGCGACCCCCGACCGCAAGATAAGTGATCATTTTGTCTCCCACCTCGACTTCGACCACAAGACGGAGCATACTGACGCCGCGCCCGAGCACAGAGTCTAGACTCCGTCAACCCAACCTGAACCGAATCACCGCGGACCCACTTATCGGGGTGTTCAAGAGGAGTTGCCGAGGCCGGCCTGGACGCGGCGAAGATATTATTTCCCTCTCCTTCCTTGTCTCCAAGGGCACCACCTGCACGCCCGACATTCTGACCACTCGACAAACACCGCCCATTAGATCCCCACCGCCGACCCAAATCTCGTCTTTACGTCGCGGCCAAAGAAAAGACATGCAACGTACGCCGCGGCCAGTTCAGAATCACAACCTGTCGTACGCAAATCGCCGAATTATATCCCAACCAAGATGAACACTGGCACGCGCACACGACAAGTTCCCGGTGGCGTCCTCATCGTATGCCTTCCAGTTTGAACTTGTCGCACCCCAGGCCCATTGAACCAGCCACGAGACCCTCCGGTATAACAGCTTCCTTGCCGCCCCCTTCGACCGGGGAGATTGACACCCGGCGGTGCGATTGCGAGCCTTCCGCCGGTGCCTTACATATGTACGTCCCCCGTCTTCCATACACCCCGTCAACCCACCTCACCCCTGCGTTCCATTCACCGCGTCAACCCCAGTCAACCAACCAACCAACCAATCACAACCAATATTACTAAATTCAATGGATCGGCGGCCGTCCAACTCAACTTTACAGTCCTCCGTTTCATTCCTTCTCCTAAGCACAGGCACCCCTAAATATTGCAACAATATCTTGTCTATCTACATTGCATGATGCAATCCCAGTCAATCTCAATCATCGCGCGGAGGCATCGGTATCCAATGTGAAATATAACTTGGCAGCGTTGAGGTTGCGACGCGACGCGATAACGGATTAATTGTGTTCATTAGTTAATCGTGTTCATTAGTTAATCGTCTTCAGTACTTGAAGTCTACATAGCGAGAGAACAAGTCAAATGCAACTCTTTGCAACGTTTTGAACCGTGGGAATTATATCTTGATGGCTGTCGAACGTGGAGTCTGGCAACGGAGAGACCTTGGGGATGATTCTTCCTCTGCATTCGGGTATGATTGAGTCTCCGGTGCTATGTTGAGTCATAGGGTATCGACCCGTTGCGTACGAGAACCTCAACCTGAAATTCAACCGTGGGAACTCTGTTTGATGGCTCTTGGAAACGGCTTATCAACTCGTCCGTGAGTTTTCTGCGGCGTAAATACTCGCGATATTCTAATATTCAGATCGCACACCTCTTCATTCGCGGAGGTATTCAATCCAGGGCTTAGGAAAATGACTCCGCATCAAGCGGCGATTCCCGAACTCGCTCCCTTTCCCAATTCCACAAGATAGTCTGAGCTCACGAAGCCGATCCCAACCAAAGAATATTCGTCGTCCCCAATGCTGTAGACCAAGCGCGCCGATCCATCACCGGTCACCTCTCACTCAGCTTCAGAGACTTCCTAGAATCTACCCCGCTCTATCCACACTGCCGGTGCAGAACAGCCAGCCAAATAAGCGGGATGGACAGAATAGATCTCCGTGCGCACGCGTCTTCCCGCATTACGGTACGATACAACAGCTTCCTTCTTTGAATCTTTCTTTCCTTCCGACACTAATACCAGTCGGTGGGATTGCAATCCTTCTGCCGCCGATGCACTGGTGTGGTGTGGCTCAATAAACCCCCAAGCTGGGACATACACGCAGAGCACGGACTGTACGTCGCGTCGCGTGAAGCCAATCTTCATGTTCCATATGCCCCGTCAAACGCTCCAAATCTTACCTCTGCTGCGATCATACCGACTCACGTACACATCTTCCTTCCGTCCTTCCATTCACCGCGTCAAGCCGATGAGTGGGTCGGCGGCTGGAGATTTTCTTTTCCACCCAGGCAACCCCTGAGTAACAAACATCTCATCTACCAGTCGCGATTGCATTCAATTCTATGATGGAATCTCAATCATCGTGCGGAGGCATCGGTCGGTATCCAGTGTGAAATAAAAGTCCCGAACTCGCAGCATTGGGGTTGCGATGCGACGACGATGAATTAATCGTGTCTGGGGGATGATAAGAACTTAATGTGTTGGCTCCCGAAATTTCAAGAATTACTGAAGTTGAATCGGTATAGCTAGGCTGAGCTACACCTTCTTAGTCTCCGAATTCCGGAATTCAACCACAAACACGTGACCTTGGTTGAACTTTTGGGACAGCTCTCTGAATCCGACCGAAGAAAGCAAGAGGGCCCACTAGGAGGAATGGCATATCAAACGGTGTCCCGGCTACCGTTTTTACTTGGGCGCTTGTCTACATTTAACCATATAATTTTGTGCTGATCCGGCTTAACTTCGCCCGTGTCGAACGACCGCAAGAGTCTCGCGGTCACCACGAGGCGCAGCGTCTCTTTCGCTCACCTCTCCGCTGAGTCCTGGAGTAGCGCCAACCGATCCGCAGACAGAATGGAGTCCAACATCGACGTTACGCCCACACCAGAGGAGCTGCAAAGTACGTCCACGGCTCGAACGCAGCAGTGTTTGAACCATCCCTAACGAAATGCAGACCCAAACGAAGTACTCAACGACCCCGACTACTTCTTCGAGAACGGAGACTGCGTTTTCCGCGCTGAGGGGTACATATTCAAAGTTCGTGTGCCACTCCGAATCGGGATCTATTCGACACTGACGCAGATGGGACGGTGTAGCTGCACAAACTAATCCTGTCGAGGGACTCAGAGTCGATGTTCCCCGATATGTTTGGTGTTCCGCAGGGCGAGGTCGCTTCGGATCCGATGGATCCGATCCCTCTGGTCGGGGACAGCGCAGCGGACTTCCGCGCACTTTGCTGGGCACTCTACGCGCTGTGAGTCGTAGCTTTGGATTCTGAACGAATGCGAGTCCACTGACGACTATGCACCCCAAGCCCGCCTGAAACTCAGGCGCAGAACAAAGCGGGGGCGGATATTGGAAGATTGGTCGCTGTGGCGAAGCTGAGCCACAAATACCTGCTGTCGTCCTTCGAAAGCTGGGCCGTGGATATGATGTGGGTCCATTGCCAGCCCGGGCGCGATTATATTGCACGGTGCGCCGAAGATATGTTGGATGCAATTTACGACGCCGCGGTTGCGTGCGAACGGCAGGATCTGTCCAGTTTGGTAGAGGAGAAGTGGTTGGCTCGTCTGAAAAGCGGGGAATTCGAGCTTAGACACGCCCTCGATTTTGGCGAAATGCGGGGAATGATGGAGTTTCTTGGCAGAGCTTACTACCAGCAGGCGTTGCAAATCCAGCAATTAGCACCCACAACAGGGGCCGAGGCTCAGGTCCGAGCTATTTGTTATACCGGCGACAAGAGAAACTGATTATATCCCAACTCATAGGCGACGGATTTCTCTCAATCCAATCTCAATCACCTGCAAATCTATCGTCTCTTGTCGGGATACTGTTCGCTTTCGCTGATGTGTGAAAAGTTCAGGAAAAAAGGCCTTCCCGATCCTTGCCTTTATGACGCGTGGGACAAAGAGCACGAAGAGTCCTTTTCCAAGCTTCTTGCTCCAGAGGCAGAACCGTTGAGCTTCCTCAAAAAGCTCGAAGCGGATACGATGAAGAACGAGAATTGCCCATGCAGGAGACTGCTGTTGGAAAGAATCCGGTCTCAAGATCATTTTCAATTGACCAAGGGATTTTAACCAATGTCAGCGTTTACAGTAATCCTATCGGGACGATGTCAGCGACTCACAAGATTGCGTAGGGTCAGGTTCTATCGTGGACTTGGCGTTGGTCAACTCCTACGCCTTCCGACAGTTGGGTACATGTAGTACCAGACACACCCCTGCATTCGATTCATTTACAATGCTCCCCGAGGCTCGCGGTCTCGATTTGAACCACATCTTTAAGCTGCGTCGGTGGTGGGTCGACTCCTGTCGATGGGATGTCGTGCGATCATTCTGGGAGAGTTTGATCATGTCCAAGAGCATATGAATACTGAGTTTGAGTTGCACCTGCTCGACCTAGGGTCGAAGGATAGAGAATGCGAACCGTGGGATTCTACCGTGATGGCTTTCTCAGCTTTCCGTTTGTGCCCGATATTTTTGATGGCTGCCGCCTGACTCTGAGTCATCTTTTCCTCCCCCAACATGGCGTCTCGAAGTTCTGTCGACGAATCTCCAGCTCGGGCGGAAATCGAGCTCGCTTCTCGCGTCCCCATTGCGTCTACTTCCACAATTTTCGTCACTGCGCCCGATCTCGCCAGTCCGCATGAGTCTGATTCTGTTCGCTCGAGTGACGCGCTAGGAGGCGCAAATGCATTGGTTCTTCCTCCAGTTGACGGGGGAATCCGTGCTTGGTCTTTTGTACGCATATACTAGCAGAATCTGACAGGCTGAATAAACTCTGGCCAAGTTGGCAGCAGCGTTCGTTGTTGAAGCAATTGTGTGGAGCTTCCCTGCGGCGTACGGAGTGTTCTTGGAGGGTAAGTGCTTGCCGTATCCCTCGCTAGAAGTGATGCTGAAGTCCAGCAGCTTACCTTCAAGACCCGCGTTATGCCTCTCAAAAAGGCTCGGCGTCCCTCCTCCCACTTATTGGGACGTTGTCGTCGGGAATTATTTACTGTTCTGGTATACTTGAACTGTCTTGTCTCGAGAGAACCATTCTGACCTTCAGCAGGACCTTTTGTCAATCCCATCGCCTCTCGGTTTCCACAACACCGTCGCAAGTCGATGTGGCTTGGGGCGGTCCTGTGTTGCGGGAGTCTTCTGGGTGCAAGTTATGCGAAGGAGGTCAGTCGTCTATACAGATTCTATACATAACTGCGACCTCAATTCCGACCAGATCTTACAGCTCGTCCTCCTCCAAGGCGTAGTCTATGCCATAGGCGGAGGTGAACAGGTTCTTGTCTACCATTTTTCACCCTAACTTTCCTAGCTCTGCTATATCTGCCGTGTATTTCATACATGTCTGAATGGTTTGTGGCGCGTCGAGGAATGGCAAACGGTATTTTGTTCGCGGGTATGTCCTCAGTAAATTCCTAGGACTGAAATCCAAGCATTTCCCATGTATAGGGACGGCGGTGGGTGGTGCACTCCTCCCTCTTGTGCTCCCGCACTTGATAACCACGTACGGCTCATCGAAAACACTCCGCATCCTGGCCGTCGGAATCGCGATCCTACTCCTACCTCTGCTGCCGCTAGTAAAAGGACGACTGCCGCAAACACGTACCCGCGTATTTGGGCCGGCACCACGAGGCGCACCGAAGGCTCACGATTGGATGAGGAACAAGACCTTCTGGCTTTTCTTAGCCGTCAATACCCTGCAGAGCCTAGCATATTTCGTGCCCATTGTCTATCTTCCCAGTAAGTTCCTTCTGTTCATCCTCGCATAAACTAAGTCTTCACTCCCAGCATTCGCCAATTACCTTCGTATTAGCCCTTCCAACTCAGCCGTCACCCTGGCCACGCTCAACGGTGCGCTTCCTCGGCATATCGACTCTTCGTGTTCTTAAACACCAATACAGCTGCGTCGGTAGTGGGTCGACTTTCGATGGGCTACCTCTCAGACAAGTTCAATCCGTGGTTACTGGCGCTCGTCACCCTCCTATCGACCTCCGTAACAACATTCGTTCTCTGGGGTGTTCTCTCCCACTCTTTCGGCGGATTACTGGCCTTTGGGATAGCATATGGGAGTGTCGCCGGTGGCTGGAGCAGCCTTTGGACCGGCTTCGTCCGCCCCGTTGCCAGTACGTCTGCCCTCAATTCCTCGACGCGTGATGCGATTGCGATTCAACTACGACATAGACGATGATCCTGCGGTAAGCACTGCGATCTATGGGTACATCCTCCTTTCCAGAGGCATAGGAAACATTGTCTCCACGCCCATCTCCGCCAAACTCTTCGCCAGCTCGCATAACGGGACGGGCACTACTGTCGGCTCTGGGTTTGAGGTGGGCGATGGACGGTTTGAGAGCATGATCATATACGTTGGGACATGCTTTGCCGGTGCAGCTGGTATTGCTGCGTTGGGTTGGGGGATAAACATCCGGAAGGGTCAGCAGCTCCGGGACTCGGAGTAACGGTGTATATTTTATGATCATTATATCATTTAACGTGAATTGACTCCTCTCATCGGAAAACACCTGAAATTTATGGACCAAGACCAAAGCTTGCGGCTCGAGCGAGGGTAAAGCGCAGCTTCAGAGTTACTTGGCAAGGTTGCCATGAGGGGGAGATTATTCATTATGGATACCGAGTTCAGGCCCTCGCGGTGTCAGTGCCCCACACAGTTAGATCTGCCTTACTTATAGTCCGGGGTTGCGTTGTACTTTGATGGCGTTCCAACGCGTCCTTTTGGGTCTTAACTGCAGCTCGGGGACGGGAAAACCCTGAATTCATGAGACTCTCTCCGGGAATCTTCAGTAGTGTATACAGGCAAGTCAAGTTTCCGATGCCGTATTCAGCTTGAAATGAACCAACAGGCAATTCGAACCGTGGGAATCTTGTTTGTGGCTCATCGATGGCTTTCGAAACGCACTCTCAACTCTCTCAGTCCAGTGCCCAGAAGCAGTATGCCTCCTTCAAATTATCGGGCTCAGATCTCCCAATCATATTACATCCGATTCAATTCCTCGACCACAACGTGCGTAAATCAGTAGTGTGGTGCCGCGAACCGCGCCTTCAGCTCAACCTCCATAAACTCCTCCACCGTGCTAAACTCCACACCAAGCGCCACCAACGCGGGGTCCCTCGCTGTATAGAACCCTTTGAACTCTGCCAGGCATTTTAACTACAGTGTAACGCGTCAGTCAGCAAGAGTTGCATTGAAGCGAGAGGGTGGAAGGTCCACCATATCATCTCGGAGCGCGACACCCGTCGGAGGGGCGCTAGTGAATGTCACCTCGACCCCAAGTGCTGCACATAACGTCGGTTTAATTTTCTTCCACTCATACCTGAATGAACGCCAGGCAGCGCACCTTTCGCAGCCAGTGCAGCGACTTCGGGGTACGTCATCTCCTCGTTGACGACCTGGTACGACTGCCCGAGTATATTCTTGGACGCGTCTTGGTAGTTCTTGAGCAGCGCGAGGACCGCGGCAGGGACATCCCGGCCGACCCAGGTGAAGCCGTTCACGTCTGTCTCGCTGAGGATCGGGATGCTAATGTCGAATCCTGTCCCCGACGCGCTCTTCTGCAATAGCCCGTGTCTACAAGCAAGTATGAAGATTTAGTTGAAATGTGTTGATGGGATGGAACGACGTACTTCCAGAAATTCTCGAGAAAGGTTCCGGGCAGCAGGGATGCGTGCGGGAGGCCGGAGGCCATGAGGTAGTCCTCCACCTTGGCTTTTTCTGTGCATCCAGCTCGTTCCTTAGGCTAAAATAAAAAGGGCGCGGGGACCTACGGTCGGTCACAGCAATCCTGTACTTCCCGCCGCTAAGTTTCTCTACATCGGGTCCAGAGCTTCAGGGTGCGGTCTATTCAATATTCCAGGCAGGCGGCACAACTTCGCGAAGCACGCCCCTGAAGATAAAAAATCCGACCCCAGCCTCCTTGGCGGCATCGACCATATTCCTGCCCTGTACAATCTCGTTCGGGCCCTCGCCCTCTTCCTTGAGGGGAAATATCGGCACAGTGACCTGCATCTCAATATCAATCCGCGTCTCCAGAAATGCTCGGAATATAAACGCACCCCGAATACGGCCTCACTACCACGCAGGGCCTCGGCGAGCGACGCCTTGTCGAGCGCATCACCCGCTACAACCTCAACGCCCTGCGCCGCCAGCTTGCGCGCCGCCTCGGAGTTGGGGTCGCGAGTGATTGCCCGCGGAGTGAAGGTGCCCTCCTCCAGCAGGCCGCGTATCACGGCCGAACCTGGATGACTTACGATGAGCAATTACTGGGTAGGGAGGACGAAATTCAGACGAGCCTTGGGTACCCGTCGCGCCGAAAACCGAGACAATACGAGGTGAAGCCATGCTAATCGGGTGATGTCGAAGTGTTCACTGAAGGCTTTTCTATGAAGCGGTATTACCGCGATAGCCGTGATGACCCCCGAATGTTGAATGGAACTCTTAGTCAATCTCGGAAAACCACCCGAGTCTGCGAGTCTCGTGATCGCGTCGTCTCTCGAATTCTCTAGTCTCTTATAAACAGACGCTACAACTTTGGAAGCTCGTACCTCGCATAGTTGTACGAATTCTCCGCAACCTCACGGATTGCCTAGTAAAAGACGACGAGGACTGCTGTTACAAGCACGCAGGTTGAATATATGACTCACCCAAACTACTGTTCCTTTGGATGATTTTGAAGCACGGGAAATGAAGTGCCATACCGATTTCTATATCGGCCTTTATCTCTAGGTTCAACTCGCACGACATGCAACGACACACAACGAGCCCAGTATCTCCAGGCGTAATATAAGTAGCGACCCATAGCAGATACGTCGGTAATCCTGCAAGTCGTAGTCGTAAAGAACGAAAACGGAAGGAAGGAAGGAAGGATGATACAGCTCCAGGCATAATGGTACAAACGACGCAGGAACGAGCGAAAGGGAAAGCACGACCATACTTTACTTTATTTATTAGCAGGGGGCTATGGGGGTTAGAACGTATTCGCCCACGCCTCCAGGTCGACCGAAGACGTCTTGGCGTACATTATCCACTCGTCGCTCTACAAAGGTAGTTAATTAACAGCCCAAATAAAACGAGGAAATGGAGGAAAGGAAACAAGAACTCCAATGAACAAAAGGACGAAAGGAAACAAGACGAACGAAAAAACGCACCAACAAATCCTTCGGCGATCTCCTCTCATCCGGATCCTTCAACAAACAACTATCCACAAACGTCTCCGCCTCTGGCGGGAACCTCCCCTCCGGCGTCAGCCGCGGCGCCGGCTCATTCACGATATGCTGCAGCAGCTCCAGGATACTCATCGTCATCGCCCCGCCCTGCAGACTCACACCCTTGCTCTTCCTCTTATCCTTCTTCGCCTTCTCCGCTGACTTTTCCCCACGCTTGCGGGATGGGGGCAGCCCGAGCGCCGCAAGCGAGTTCATAGACCCGGGCCGCGCGGGGGAGAGCGTGCCCTCGAAGTCGGACAGGTCCGAGTCGTCTGAGAGGGACTCGGAGAAGGGGAAGCGCCCCAGTGCGATCTCGATGAGCGAGATGCCCAGCGACCACACGTCCGACTTGACGGTGTATTGCGCTCCTTGTATACGCTCCGGCTGTGTAATGGCATATGCCATTAGATTTTGAATGCGAATGTCAACAAGGGGCGGACATACGCTCATGTATGTCGATGTCCCCACGAACGTGTCGGCTATAGAGTTGACGAGTTCGCCGGAGACACCGAAATCGCATATCTTGATCTCTCCTTGCGAGTTGCAGAGGATATTCGACGGCTTAATGTCTGGATCGAGAATTCGCGTTAGAGGAACCAATGATCACGTGACTGTCAATGACTGACCACGGTGGATGATGCGATGGACGTCGTACAGATAGGTGAGGCCCTCGAGGACGGCGAGGGCGACCTTGCCCACGACGTCGATCTCGATGGGCCCAATCTTCTTGTAGATCCCGTCCAGCGAGCCCTTGTCCGCGAACTCCATGCAGATGCAGATATTGGGGTCGGCGAGGAAGGCGCCCCAGAAAGAGATGATGTACTTGGAGTTGCAGTCGTGCAGGATCTGCAGCTCGCGGAGGATCTGCTTTCGCACTGCGGGTTTGGCGTCGATGAGGACGATCTGAAATCATCATCGAGCGTCGTGATGAGTAAGGGAGGAGAAGAGCGAGCGACGACGACGTACCTTCTTGGCCATGAATTTGCCCGTGGGGATGTGCTCGACCTTCTTGACGCTCCCGCCGTTGCCCTGCCCCAGCTCCTGGAGGTCCTTGAGGTCCTCATTCCGTAGCTCGAATTTGATCTCGTTTTTGATCTCGAGGGTCGCGAGGGTGTTGGAGAGGGCGGTGTGGTAGGTGTTGCGCCTATTGGCGTGGGGGGAGGCGGTATTGGGGGCGGAGCCGGTGCCGTTGGCGGCGGCCACTACGGTATTGTCCTCGATTGGGTTCGCCGAGGTGGTATTGGCGGGGAGTTTCGGGGCCTTGAGAGTCATGGGTGGCGGCCGCCGCTTCCCACCGGGTGCACCAGCGGCCACTGGGGCCTGGCGAATGGGAACTGGCTCGGGCACGGGCGGAGGCGTCGGCGGCAGCTCTGGCGGGGCAGCGAGCTGGAGGGCCTTGAAGTTGCGCTTTTTCCTTATAGGAGTGGACATGGCTGTCTAGGGCAGCTTCAACGAGCGCAAGAGGGTCGAGGAAGGGCGGTGAATGGAGAGGACGACGACGGAAGGGAAGGGAACGCGTAGATCACGTGTCGATTTGTCCCTTGCCTTTCGCCGTCACACTGCAGCGACCACTCAGTCAAAGCAGAAGATATTCTTATTGGGTCCTGAATCCCAGGTCTAACTCTGGAGGACGATTGGATCCCGGTTCTACAGCACGGCGACTGAAAAGACGAGAAACCGTCCCCCTTCATTCCACCGCGTCAAGAACCTCCCGAAAACCTTCTGATTCTCACTGTAGACGCTGGAGAATACCTTCTGGGTCCAAAATGCTGTTAAATCAGACTTACCCTTCAACAATCCCGTCTCCTTGCCCTGATATCCTCGCGGCCTCCCCACGGCGTCTATCTAGCGCGAAATGCAATTGAATTGAAAGATCAGATATCTGCGGAATTTGGAGGAGGGCTGCGATGTAGATCCCTCAAACGTCAAACGGAAATCATCCCCACCGTTCAAGTTGGGTTCCCTGGTTGCCGCCCCGGTCGCAGGTCAATTTTGCTGTTCGACAGAAGAATAAAGGTCTGTTCCAACCGCATATGAATGAAGCCCTCATACATAGAAGCTCTGAAGAATCTCATTCCGAACTTTCGATGGCCCTGAGGAGACCCGAGCAAGAGATCGGGTGTCGCCTTTTGCCTCTTTCTATCAGCAGCGCCCTCAAGTGATCAACGCCGTCCAGCATGGAAGACGCTCACTCAATTTTCAAACGAAAATAGCATGAACTTGAACGGCGTTTCAACGCCGGTCCTCAAATACTCTGCCACAACCACTCGAAGACTACCCGAACCACGGCTCCGCCTCAACGTCCACGCAACACTGGCAAGGCAGTGAGCGCCCAACTCGCCACGATGTTCTAGGTTAAAACTCCGGACGAGTATGTATGTCCTACTTCCAACAGTTCCGATCTCGAAACCCGCTGACTTCCTTCTAGTGTCTATTCCACAGATGTTCATGGTCTATTCACACAGAGATCTCTCCCGCTCTACCCGACTACTGAAAGGGTTAACCACGTTCATCTCATTTCACTGCACCAAAAAAAGCCTAGGCGCCTGTTCAGAAATATACGGAATTCTATCATTGAGCGAAAAGTTTGTCGGCGACGCAACAAGACGATCATCAGCAGTGACTATATCGCTCGGGTTCTGGGAGGCCAAATTAGAAACAGGAAGTGACCCTAGGGCCTAGATGAGCAATACCATATTGTACACATTCAATTTGTTCCCGACTACTATGTCTTCAAAACGGTCTCGAGCCCAGCCAACTTCATCTTGACCCCGATTTCGAACAGATAATCAAGGCACTGGCAGAGGTATTCAGTATAGATTCAAACCCAGCAACTATGAACCAAACCTCGGTCTGCGTCTTTGCCTTTTCCCAGTCGGAACCTATATTAAGTGAGTGAGACGCGAGGTGCGGTGAGAAATGAAATGTGCGGTACGGACCCCAGACGTAAACACCGTGCCTGCGGACGAGGATGCCCGCAGCATCGGGATATTGCTTCATAGCCTCCGCCATACTGTCCTTGAGATCCTCTTCATTTGGCGTGTTTTCGATGATCGGCAGCTCCAGCGTATCGAGGTACGACAACGCGCGCCCGGTGCCGCCTACGCGGACGCCCTTGATCATCTGGGAACAGCTCAGATCACTCCACCGGAAACCAATGCGGTCGACATACCTCCTACAGAAACGAAAAAAAGTCGCATCAGGCACGCAACATCACCAGGAAATGACGCGACGGCGCCGACGACGTACTTGGTGAGAGATGCTGAAGGTCGCGCCGGGCCAAAGCAGCGTCGCCATAACCGCGTTCTGGGAGTGCGTGTGGATGCAGCTCCCCGCATCGCGCAGGTCGAACGCGTTCCAGAACAACGGCGTGCACTGCGACTCCTTGAGGTGCAGCGCGGGGCGGCGCAGGAACACGCGCTCGGCATGCGGCAAGTGCGGGTACGGGAGCACGAATATGTGCTTTGGGAGGATCCGCTCTTTTTGGACCCCAGAGGGGGCGATGAAGACCTTATCCCTAGAATCACATTCTCCTCAGAATTGAATTCGGGGCGGATTGGAAGGAGGGGCGCGTACCCAAGACGTATAGTAATGCCCCCGCCCGTTCCTGTCACCCACCCGAGCTTGGGGCGGTATATCACGCTGCCGTGCCGATCGGGACGCTGCGGTGCTACATACTGACCTGGTAAAAGTTGCGGCATAATTCTGGGATGAGATTTGCGGGCTAGTCCGATGCTCAATGCGTTGTCGGCCTTGGGGAGAGGTGTCGTACATGCAGGGGGTCGTCAGAGAGGACCAGAGAATCGGCATTCTCTTCCAAGGACATTGTGAGGTGCGGACGAGATGGAGGCGATTGGCAAGGCGCGTAATCGCTGATTGGCGCTGGCCGGGAATTACCGAATTCGCGTTTCTCTCTCCCGTCATGTATGGTGGTTTTTCTTCTCAAGGTTCCCCTACAGCTGGAGTCTCGGACGAGCAGCGATTCTTTCAGCCAACCTGGAGCTCTATTTTTCCGCGTCTTTTCCTTCTTTTTCTGGGCAAATCCGGTGACCCACAGCTCCTGGCTTTTTATCGCTTCCTTTGGGCGCCCTGTGACCAAACTAGGACTTCGAATCCTCAGGGAGGCTCTTTATTCTCGCAAGACCTATCGGTACCACGACCATGTGCTCAAGACGTCGGCGAACGAACGGGCCGTGGTCGTTGATGCGGACGCCCCTTGCTCCTACCCTTGAACTCGAGTCGTCTCAGCAAGCATGCTCTGGCGCCGTCTGGAAGCCTTGGTCTCTCTTTCCTTCTTCTCCGTCGGCCTTGCCCTGAAGAATGGAGTCGGGGTGACTCCGGCCATGGGGTATAATCCCTACAACGCCTTTTTGTACGTGTAGACCATTCCCCCGACGCCGCAGAGATTGAAACGTCGCGCAGATGTGCCACCACCGAGGCCCAGTACCACACGTCCGCCCAGACCCTCGTTAGTCTGGGTCTCACCGCTTTGGGATACAACTACTTCAATATGTGAGTCCTCTCCCATTTTTCCGCGCCTTTTCCTTACCAGAAAACTGAATTTAGCGACTGTGGGTGGCAATCGACTGCTCGCGACTCGGCGGGCAGAATTACTTGGGATACCAAAATTGCAAGTACCTTTGTATACGCTCTGATGTATTTCGTTGAGTTGAGGGGTTTCTAGCTGCCTGCCGGTGTCCCAGCACTGGCCACATTTGTCCACGGCTTAGGACTTAAATTCGGCGTCTATTCCGACGGGTATGTGCCCGCTGCTGCCTCGCTGGTACTCTTACCAATGCGATTTCAGAGGTGTCTTTGCCTGCGACTTCGTAGGCGGCACCGCGCACTACGTCGGCTCCCTCGGCCACGAGACCTCCGATGCCGCGACGTTCGCCAGCTGGGGCGCCGACTATCTCAAGTATGACAATTGCTACGCGGTCAACAGCACCGACTTCGTAGACTTCAATCCGCCGATCTCTGTAATCTTCGCCCTTCATTGAAGTTGAACAACGCGAGCTGACAAGGTCGTTTCAGATCGAGGCGCATTATACTACAATGCGTGATGCCTTGGCTGCCACTGGCCGTCCGATCCTCTTCTCGGCTTGTGAGTGGGGCGTCCAGGATCCAGCCCGATGGCCCGGGAGTGCTGTCGCTAATTCCTGGAGGATTTCGTGCGTCTTCGTATCACATCGAGCTGCTCTCGCTGAACGAAAATCGCAGGAATGACATTGGCCCGCCCGCGAGTTGGGACAATTTATTCCGCATCATCAACCAGGTCGTGCCGATTACTCAGTTCGCTGGGTACGCGTCAGATTCTTCAGAATAGCGTTCCACCCACGCTAACACGACTGCAGCCCAGGCGGATGGAACGACCTCGACATGCTCGAGGTTGGAAACTCTGGTTTGACAGCGGACGAGCAGCAAACCCACTTTGCCTTCTGGGCCGCTGTCAAATCTCCCCTCATCATCTCGACGAACCTAGCGACCATCTCCTCCACAGCGTTGGCTGTCTTGAAAAACACGCGAATCATCGCGCTGAATGTGCGTTCGGTCCTTTCCTTCTAAACACAAGTTGATGTTGAGTTTCCTTTAGCAAGACTCTCTGGGCAAATCAATCAGCTTCAAGCGCCGGTATACCAACGACCACGATGTCTGGAGCGGCCCTCTCGCCGATGGCTCGACTGTCGCAGGTTTGTGGCAGTAACTATAGTATGATTGAACCCGCATTTATTTCTTTCGCGCAGTAATTATCAATTGGCAAACTGCGTCTCGATCTCTGACCTTCAACCTCGCCGATGTTGGATTCTCATCCGCGACGGCTACGAACTTGATTACTGGTGCCTCGCTCGGGAAGCTTACCACCTCGTAACTATATCTATTCCCTTCTAAACTTGTTGCCTTGCTCCTGCGCTTCTCAAGTTTCACGGCGACAGTTCCAGCCCACGGCTCGATGGTCCTGAAGCTCACCGGCGGCGTCGCAGCCCCCAACCCGAGCTTCACCTTCTACGCCGCAACCTCCGGAACCCTCGCCGGCGGTGCGGCCCCCCGCGTCGTCAACTCCAGTGTCACGGTCGTCGGATTCGTCGGCAACGGCGGGACGCTCACGCTCTCGGGCGTCGACGGCGGGACGGCCGGCGGCACCAAGCTCGTGTCGTTCGACTACATCAACGCCGATGTCACCTTTTCGAACACGGCCTGCTCCAACTGCCGCAACACTATGGTCAGCGTCAACGGCGGGGCGGCCGTGCAGGTGCAGATGCCCCTCTCTGCGCAGGTGGGTTGTTTTACACGTGTATATGTATGGATGCTGACTCGAGACTTGCTAGACCTGGGATATCTTGTTCTCTGGATATCTGGTGTCACTTTCGGGATTCAAGGCTGGGAAGACAAACACTATTACTCTGTCTAACCCGTCGGCGTTCACACCCGACTTTTATCGGGTCGGGGTAGTAGTCTAGGCTTTTTTTCTTCTGTAGCTGGCTTTCGGGTTGAATTGAAGGACTTGGTTCGTACTACATAAATTCTTGAACTTGGTTCTAAACCGGCACGCCCACGTGAGCGTGGCGCGTCACTTGATATAGCTCCTGATATTGTCGCGTTTACTCCAACGTGGTGCATTTACTCCAACGTGGCTGAGTCGAAAAGAGTAATGCAGCCTTCCACGCCTCTTTCTCAAATTAAGCAACGCGGTCTTCTACGGGACTTGAGTCGGAAATTATGTAACGTGCTGCAAATCAAGCACAATGTCCAAGAGTACAATACATTCCATCTAATTCTAGTGCCAGTACTTGGACGGAAGCGCGCGAGTCTCCGCCCACCCAGCATCCAACGCCTCCACCACATCCTCGGGCAACGGTCCCGCCTCCAACGCCACCAAATTCTCCTCCAAGTGCTTCACACTGCTGGCCCCGACGACCACGGCATCACCGAACTCCTTCTTGAGCGCCGAGTGGTGCGCAAGCCACCGCAGCGCCGCCTGGCTCTCGGTAATTCCGTGTCGCGCGATCACCGGCCGCAGGAGATCCAACGCCTTGAAGCTGGGCTCGTTCCAGTAGCGCATGCGGTAGAGCTTCCCGGCTCCACTCGCCGGATCGAAGCGCTCTCCACCGCTGAGGGCAGCCTCGCGGCTGTAGCGCGAGGTCAAGAAGCCGCCCGCGAGGGGGTTGAATACGTAGAGGCTGATTCCGTAGTGGCGAAGACAAGGGACGAGCTCCGCCTCGATGATGCGCTGTTGGGCGTTGTACAAGCCCTGGTAGACGGTCGGCAGCACCCATCCGTTGCGTTTGCAGATTTCGCAGATCTTCGCGACCTCCCAGGACTGGAAGTTGGACAGGCCGAAGCGCTCGAAAATGCCCTCCGTGTGCATCTTGTTCACCTCGCGCAGCGTGTCCTCGAAGGGGACGGTGCGGTCGGGCCCGTGAAGGTAAAACATGTAGAATTTGTCGGTCTTCAGCGCAGCGAGACTGTCGTTGACGGACTGGCGAAGCTCGGCGGGGGAGTGCGTAATCTGCTCGGCGGTGAGCCATTCCATGTTACGGCCCTTCGTCGGGTAAGATTTCGTTTCCATTCTCAATCCGCGTTCTTTCGAGAGCAATCTGAGTACAAGAGGTCAAACAAAAAAACAGTACGCACCTTGATAACCAGCCGCAGCGAGGAACTCTTCGGTGGTCCCGCCGGCGTATATGCGCGCCGTATCGACCTCGTCATGGCCGTGTTTTTGGAAGGCGTCAAGCAGCTCGATGGTCGCCTCCTGCGTGGAGACATGAACGCTACCCTGGCCTACAAATGACGTCAATTCGGATATGAATACTTTTTCGAGTCGAATACACGCACCAGCCTCGCCGATGGCCATCGTACCGAGCACGACGCCAACGTTGGTGGTGGGTGTGGTCTTCATCTTCAAGGAAATGGGGTGTTCGGGGAAAAGGATGAGGAGGGGAAACGAGTCGGGGTAGTACGATTTATACCACGGTATCCCAACGCTTCCCACAAAGAACTTCCCAGAACTTCCGAGGGCTAAGGTAACCTATATCAGTAAGCTTATGTATTTAAAGCTCAATAAGCAAGCCGCAAAGCAAAGAAGGCGGCCGGTGGGTCGTGGACCGGGGGTCTAGGGCCACCGGGTTATCGGAGTCGTCGCACCGAATATCAATGCGACCCCCGAATGCGACATCCGACCGGAACGCAGGAGAGAAATTTTAATGAGATACCCAGGTTGGGCGACAACTGACAACGTTAACGCATTAGGACTGCCAGAGAGGCGATGAAGTTTCTGTACCCACTGCCATCTTCCCGCCACGTTTCGAAGCCCTAGTCCGAAAGTCCGTTCCAAGGATTGTACGTCGACGGAGTCGGAGGACTCGGGTATGCGATCGTTATCTGAAGACCCACGTCAACGAATTCCTGGAGGGCCGGACTCACGTCTTCTTCCATTGAGCGGTTAGCGAATTGTATGTTTACGACCTTGAGGGGACGGCCGCTGCCCATACGGCCGCTAATGAACGGGACTATGGAGCGGTGGGAGAAGGCCGGTGAGCGGGTGAAGATGTAAATGTGCGTGAGGTCGGGGCAGATTGGTGAGCGTGTCGGCGTCGGCGTGAGGGCGGCGAGGAAGTCGTCGTCCAAACGGGTGTCGACCGTGAAATTGTAGTACTTGGTCGTGTTGGGCGGGGTCAAGTAGAGGTGCGAGATCCGGGGGAGGATTTCCAAGAAATGTAAGACCTCCGCCTGAGGGAACAGATTGGGGGGTATCCCGACGGTGAAGCCTGCCGTATCGGCAACAGGAGAATTGAAGACGGAGTCGAATATCGCTTCCCCGACACTAAGATAGCAGATGACCGGAAGAACTAGACATTGTATGACCGGAGCGAGCTCCTTCAAGCCTCCGTAGCTGAAGGAGAGGATGAAAGCCTTGAGGTGCGGCAGGGTGATGGCGGACGAAGGAGGAGCAAACAGCGTTTCTGCCGTTATCTCCAGCTGACAGCGCACGAGATTCGGGCATCTGCGCAGGACCTCTAGAGCGCCGGTGTAGTCCAAGCCACCGTGCGCGCCGTTGCCCACCGCCCGAACGTAGCACGAGAGCGCAAGATCCGTGAGTTGTGGCCACGGCAAAGGTAGCGTGAGAGCGTCTGCCCCAATCTGCAGCAACACTCGACGGATATTGGGACTGCGAAGGAGCTTTACTGTCGCCCAAAGCTCGGGGTCGTCGATGTGGATTAAGGGAGTGGAGATCAGGACGACCTCTGGCACCAATCCTTCACCTGCATTGAGCCACGCCACTTCCTCGAATATGTCAGATGGCGAAAACAGATCGAGATGGCGAATGCGATGCGCAGCCTTCTGTAGCTGGCTCATGAGTGAGCAGTCGGAGGGGCTGGTGATTTGCGATGGGTTGCCGAACGAGATGGATAGAGGACGCGTCCGCGAACGCTCCAGCCACGCGTCTATCACACCCACAAGCGCTGAAGTCAAGGGCATAAGAGCGGCCATTGGACGCTCAGGCTCGTTCACGTCCGAGAGGGAGGCGATGTGCAGCGAGCTCCACAGTCGTGGGGTGGAATGTGCAACACTCCTCCAGTGTCGGCAAACCAACCCGAGAAGCAACGGCGCATAGTCGGGATGCATAAGAGCGTTGTGCGTCGTCGGAAGGCATGCGATGAAGATTTCCTGTAGTATCTCCTGCGGGAGGTGGCGCATTGGGGTCAAAAGGGCTCGGTGGGCGTCGATTTCGTCTGTCAATGCCCCGCGCTGGGCTGAAAGGCGATCGAGGACAGCTTGGGCTTCCTCGATCTGTGTATCCAGCACGGCCAATTCGGCGAGTGGGCCCTTGAGAAACGAGTTGATTTCCTGGATCTCAGAGTCGGATGGCGCGTAGTTGGTCGCCAGTTTATCGGCGAATGGTGACTGCGGCTTTCGGGACATTTCCAGTGTCCAAGTGGATGGCCGTCAAGAGCAAGTAGCGATCGGCCGAAGACTGCCGATAATGTGCATTCGTATGTAGAGGAATTGAGAGGAAGTAAGACGTAAAAATAATTGTCCGTATCCACATCCACATGCGAGAGCAAAGCACTTTTATATCAATTTACTGGTATTAATTCCGCTGAAAGACAGCTGAGTTAGTGACCGACTTTATATGCAATGATTTTGCGGATATGAACGTACCGTGTCTTTCAGTCCTTCACGAGCATGATATTGAGGTCCCGGCGAAGGATTCGGGTAGTCGATTTTCACTCGAAGACCCCCCTCGATGAATTTTTGAAGCCCAGCAAGGACATCATCCACTTGCATTGACATGCGGTCGAAAAAACTGATATCAAGAACCAGGAGCGGGCGACCGCCAGCCATGCGCGCAGCAACGAAGTTGATAATGGAGCGGTAAGAGAATGAGTAAGAAGGCAAGCTTGAGTGAATGGTGATGTGCGTGAGGAGTGGACAAATTAGCGGATAGTCCTTGAGTTCCCAAAGGAACTTGTTGTCGACTTGATGTAGACTTCTTTCCAAGAACATCTGTGGTGAAGTGAGATGAAGCCGGCGAATCCCAGGTAGCCCGTGCAGCAGTCGCACGAGCTGATCCCTCGGAAATAGAGTGGGCGAGATCTCTGCGACGAGACCACCATCCGTCGGGATAAAATTCAACGGCGCAGAGCGGAAACTCAAGTGCTCGATACGCAGATGGCATAAACGTGGCAGAATGAGACATTCCATGAAGTCTGCGGGTTCTATAAAATCGCCAGAGCGGAGGGTGACGGTGAAGCTCCGCATATAGGAGAGGGTGACCGTGGAGGAAGGGATGAATCGGGTCCGTCTGGTGATCATGAGCTGGCACTGGACGAGGTTCGGGCACCGACGCAGCAGGGTCAAGGCCCCTTTCTGATTCAAGCCGCCGCCATCGGATGAGTGACAACAGTAAAGAAAGAGGTGGGTGAGTCGCGACCAGGGTAGAGGCAGCGCGAGTGCATCCGCCGCGATAGCAGAAAGCGACACCCGACAGAGGTTAGGACTCTGTAGCATCGTCATAGTTTTCCACATTTGAGGTTCGTTTTCTTGGTCCGATTCCAAGTCTCCAATGACTGTGAGATTTTCCAGCGCAGAAATCTCGCCCAGCTCGAAGCGTAGAAGTTCTTTGAATATGACGGACGGCGAGTGGACTCGGAGATCGAGGTGCCGAATGCGACGAGAAACTTTGAACAACTGGTTCAACAGGGGAAGGTCGCAGATGCTGCTAGAATGCGACGTATTGGCGAACGATATGGATAGAGGAAGAGCACCCGCGCGGCCCAACCAGGCCTTTATTATGCCCTCCAAGGGAACAGCATAACGGGTGAGCGCCTCGATCGGGTCGTGGCCAACGCGGATGCACGGAATATGCAAGGAGCTCCAGAGCCGCGGGGTGGAGTGCGCGATGCCTCTCCAGCCTCTGCATACCAACCCGAGAAGCAGCGGTGCGGAACGGGGGTCGACCACTGCGTTGTGTGTCGATGGCAAGCACGAGATGAATATCTCTCCGAGTACGTCCTGCGGAAGACGGCGCATTGGGGAGAGGAGAGCCTTGTGTGCATCTATATCTTCTATCAACTCCACTCGTCGCGCTGCAAGCCGATGGAGGAGAGCTTGCGCTTGTGCGATCTGAGCGTCCAGCTGGGCTAAATCGGCCTGTGGACCGACAAGTAGCGCTCGAATCGCTTGGATTTCTGGACCGGAGGGAACGTAGTTGGTCCCCAATTTATCTGCGAGCGAGGACGTTTTTCGAAAGGGCATGGTCTGCGAGGTGGATGAGTGTTAGAAAGACAACTTGAATCAGATCAGCGGAACGTGACCCCGACGCGTCGCGTCGCGGACCAAATGGAGCCAAATATCGTTCACGCGTGTAGAGGAAAAATGGGTATAGGCCCGGTATGTATACGTCCAAGTCCAAGTCAACGAACTGTTCATTCAATATAAACCTCGGTCCCAGCAACCCATTGCGCCTTTGGCCGGTACTTCAACTGAGTGTTCGCCATCCGTTCCTTGACCGTGACATGGAAATTGGGCTTGGGATCCACAATTGGCCGACCCTTGCCCAAGTGGAAGCTGCCGGCGAAAATCGGATTAGTAGTAGCAAATATCAACAGCCTTGGACTGACCCAAATTTACGATGCCAGCCGCCTTGTACATCTTGAAGTGACCAGGTCAGAGGGAGTATTTCGAGGGCCTTCCACGCGGAAAAGCCCGCTAGAGTGTCAAACATTGGCTCGGACGAGTCCGCGTCGTCGATGCTCTGTGCTTCCGGGGAAACGGCGACCTTGGAGGCAGGGTCCACGATTCCCGGAATTGTCGCGCGCTTCAGCGCGTCTGCTTCGAACAAAATTCCACAGTTCGACGCCACAACTTGTCGCACCATCCATCGCAGCGTGATGTCTGAAAGGCTGCGCGCAACGTCGTTTTTGACGTTTCCCCCACCGATGTCTGAAAAGCAGAATTCATCAGGGATCGAGAATAATTCGACAACAAGAACGACAAGGCAAACCTGAGTGACACCCGCTGAACCAGCACTCCAGTGCATCGGTGGGTGGCTGCTCGTCCTGGGGGGTGTTGGGGCTGCTTTGTTTCGGTTCCAGGAGATAAGGCATGAACCGGACGCGGTGCTGAAGCGAAGTGAGATACACGAACGGACAGGTTGGCCCAAACTGACCTCGTCGAGCGATACGGCGTGCCGAAAGGTCTTGATGGTCGTATTTACGCTGGTGAAGGGCAAAGTACGGCCCATGAAAACACCGACGCTTGAAACGGTGTCCCTTGATCATTTGCTGCGCGTGAGTCGCATTAAGACAGCAAGAACGGGATTACACACCAGACCCCCATAAAGTCCACCTGGACGGTCTGGCAAAACGTCTGCTTGTAACCGGCGGCCAACTCGATCCCAGATGCACTGGTGTTCTGGTACATCTTGAACGCGAAAGGGATCTGTTCTTGGTTGTCTCGCGGCAAGAGGCCAACCTAGGAGCGGATTTTAGTACCTCGATCGTCGAATTGGAAGGATTATTTCATGGCTTGCCTTGTGCAGGAGGCCCGCAAGGGCGCGCGCCGTATACGAGCCGCGTGAGAATCCAAAGAGACATATTTTGTCCCCTTTCCGGTAGTTCTCCATGAGAAATCTACGATGTCTTTTAGTTTTTGAGCGCGAAAAATATTTATGGAGGGACCTGTATCCATCCATAACGTGGTCATTCAGGAAGCTGTCAAGAGATGAGCCTGTTGAAACAAAAGCGGGAACAAGACGCACATTGCGAAAGCCTCATCCAGAACCTTGGCACACCACTCAAAGACCGGGGAGACCATGCTGGGGTTCAAATATGTACCGATTCCGGGCTGGAAAATTGGTACAGTGAGGAGAACCACTTTATCCACCAAACGCGAACGAACCTGGTAGTAGCACAACTGCTCCCTGAAATCATTCTTCTTCAGCAAGGCGAATAATTTGACGGCATTGGTATTCTGCGGGGTAGCCCGTTAGCCACCAATCGCACAGAGCTACACCCAAACCCACATAGCCGTCATATTGACCCGCGGTTCCATCGAAACACAAGACGAGGGTGCGTCCAGTCACGGTGGCCTGCCCTTTGGGCTCTGTGGAGGAAACGGATGACTTGGGGCTCATTTCGTTGAGGGGGGTTGGCGACGGGAATGCTGCTGCGCGTGCAGTATTTAAAGGGTGGACCGACACGCGGAACGTGTACCGTTCTGTCCGTTCGCGAACGCTTGGCCGTCAGCTGGCCTTCTGTGATAGGTTTTCCCATGATTCCGAGGCGACGCGTACACTAATTTTAGCAGACGACGAGGGTGGTCCTCCCTATTTGGCCAAAGGCGTCGCCCGTCAATTGACCCTGGATAGTCTGAGGGTGGCTGGATTGGTCGCAGGGCGCATCGCGGGATGGAGGGAGAACGAAGGCGGCCTGACAGCGAGGCTCTCGCTAAAGTTCTGTGATCCGGTCCAGGAGCTCCAAGGCTGAATATGGACTATATGTCCCACCTGCCGTTCGTTCCAAGGAGAGTTCAGAAACGTGCATGGAACAGGCATGGAACGATGTGTGAGTATTATTCCGGCGCATGCAATTCGTGAACAAGGATTGAGTGAATTTCCCAAGTGGAGTTCACGTCCTACTGAATATCGCAGAAGAACCAAGGCACCAGTGTATTGACGTCCTTGGCTGTTGAGTTAGCATGAAGCAGTAGTGAGAAGCTTGGAGCCTGTGGGACTCCGGAGCAAAAGACAGCGAACGTTCGCACGTGACTGTGACGCGACGCGATTTTTACAACCGTGAGAACCAAAAAAAAAGCAACTCACCAAAAACAAAACGAAAGACACGAGATTACTGGTCCCTCGAAGACAAACCTTGTGGTCTGGAAGCCTGTTCCGAAAGCCATCAATCGGTGAAATCGGCTTGCGGATTCTGGCTATGTGCTCATGGAGAAAGCCATAATCTGAAGGCATGATCAAATCATAATTCCCACGGTTCGAATTGTTGCACAATCGTTCGGCAGTACCGCATACCGGCAGACACAAATGCGACGCGGATGGACTGTGGGTACTAGTGCTACGGAAAGTGCGACCCGAGCTCGGTATCCATAAACTCCTGCACACTGCTGAATTCCACGCCAAGCGCAGTCAACTCCGGGTTCCGCGCGGTATATAGGCCATGAAACTCCGCTAGACAACGCCACTGCAGTGATATTACATGAAACGTCGCAAGTGGACATGATGAAGGTGGAAATGAGACCCACCATATCGTCCATATAAGCGGAACCGATGGGCGGGGCGCTGGTAAAGGTTACCTCGGCGTCCAGAGCTGCGAGTAACGTCGGTTCAGGTCACTCGTTAGGATTGAACGCTCTCACCTTTGGCAGCCATCGAGGCAAGCTCCGGGTATGTCGTCGTCGCGGTCGCCAGTTCATACGCGCGACCCAAGATACCCTTCGACGGGTCGTCGTAGTTCTTGAGCAGCGCGAGCACGGCGCGGGGTAGATCGCGGCCTGCCCAGATGAAGGAGTTGGTGTCCGTGGGTTTGAAGAGCGGGATGGCGATGTCAAATTTCCCTGGAGCAGTTTTCTTGAGGTCGCCGTAGCTACGATAGTTATTAGGCTTCTGTGTGTATTTGTAATACTGCGGGAAGGACTACACACTTCCACATATTTTCGAGGAAGGTTCCGGGGAGGAGGCAGGCGTGCGGGAGGCCGGAAGCTTTCAGATATGTCTCAACGACAAATTTCTCTGCGAAGAGGTTGTTGGCCGTGTGGAGGACACAAGGGATGAGAACGTACGATCGGTAACCAGCATGGTCTTGTACTTTCCGCCGGTAATCTTCGAGATGTCTGGCCCCGAGCTTACGATCCAGTAAGTGAGACTCTCTCAAGGTGGGAACGGCTCAAGATGGCGCAGTTACCTGAAGACAAAGAACTTGACACCGACTTCCTTCGCGGCGTCGACCATATTCTTTCCCTGCACGATCTCGTTCGGGCCTTCGCCCTCTGCGTTGATGGGGAATATGGGGACGGTGACCTGGTAACTCGGATATGAAGTCTCGTTCGCCGAAGAAAACGAGCAGTGTTCACCCCGAAGACGGCTTCACTGCCGCGCAGCGCTTCCACGAGTGAGGCCTTGTCGAGCGCGTCGCCCTGCACTACCTCTACGCCTTGCGCCTGGAGCTTACGCGCCGCCTCGGAATTGGGGTCGCGGGTAATTGCGCGCGGGGTGAAGGTGCCGTCGGAGAGGAGGCCGCGGATGACGGCCGAGCCTGGGCATGGGGTGAGCAAGTCGGAGTGGGGATCGAGAGGGTAGAGCGCGCCTTGGGTGCCCGTCGCGGCAAATACGGAGACGATGCGAGGTAGGGTCATGTTGAGAAGGAATATGGATGGATGTTACCGTTTCAAGCAGTGTTTTGCAGAAACCCGAAAGAGTGACTGCGTGTACTATAAGAGGTAAGAAGCAGAATTGCCGACGACTTCGGCGAAGAGAGGACTGAGTCAGTGATGACTGCACCCTTATGGATCCGCAGCACTGAATTCGCGCGTCCGCTCGGTCAAGAGCGGATCTGCGCGCGCGCGCGCTGTCTATAACCGCGTTGAAGGTCGGCGTTCCGAGTCTCGTTACATCAACGCGCATTGTGGAGGCCATATGAGCTCGCCAAAAGCCACGGTTCACGCTCATGCTCTTGATGAACAGAAAACTTGAAGCTTAAGGATTGCTCCAATCTCAAATATTCAAACTCCGATGATGCCATCCTGGATGGTTCAACTTGGGTTGGAATTTTTCTGACGATGCTGTATGTCTGTTTGAAGGAAGAAGAAAAAGTATGATCATACGTAGTTTGTTTGATTGACATTATAAACGAGATCCGGAATATTTTACAACAAACTGATATTCAACCCTTCAGATCTGCCCTACCAAATCGCGACTTGAGCTCGGTGCTCATAAATTCCTGGACGCTGCCAAATTCAACGCCGAGCGCTACCAAGTCCGGATTCTTCGCGGTATACAAACCGTTGAACTCTGCGAGGCACTTGTACTAAATTCGGGGTTAGGTCAGATAGATGCAAAGGTTGAAATTGAAAGCTGAATGGAACCAACCACATCATCTCGATGCGCGCTCCCCGTCGATGGTCCACTGGAGAACGTCACTTCCACTCCCAAAGCTGCACAATAGACGCGTCGGTCGGCGCTCCAGCTTGAATCAGCTAAATATAAAAACCCCACCTTTCGTTGCCAGTGCCGCGAGCTCCGCATACGTGATCACGGCGGTCACGACCTCGTACGAGCGACCCAGCACGTTGTTCGACGAGTCGTCGTAGTTCTTGAGCAGGGCAAGCACGACGCGGGGGTAGTCGTGCCCGATCCAGGTGAAGGAGTTGGTGTCGGTGGCCTTGAAGAACGGCATGGCGATGTCGAAGCCGGTGGGGGTTTTCTCCAGGCCGCCGAATCTAATTACACGAGTCCGACGTTAGCGATTGCTTTACTTGGGCCACGACTACGTACTTCCAGAGGTTTTCGAGGAAGGTTCCAGGAAGGAGGGAGGCGTATGGGAGGCCGGATGCTTGGAGGTATTGGTCGACGGCGAATTTCTCTGCTCACAATATAGGTGCACATAGGGCCCTTGAAAAAGTGAAATGCACGCACCGTCTGTGACCAGCAGACTCTTGTACTTCCCGCCCGTGAGTTTCCCGATGTCTGGCCCGGAGCTACGGAGGTTAGGTTACCTGTATGAATCGGTGGTGCATTCAAGTGACTCTTGCCTGAAGATGAAGAACTTGACCCCGACCTCCTTAGCCGCGTCGACCATGTTCTTGCCCTGCAGTGTCTCTGTCGGTCCCTCTCCGTCGGACTCCAGAAGGTGGATTGGGACCGTGACCTGTGAACCAAGTGGACTTTACTGTAAAACAAAGAAATCGAAAACGCGAAACGGTAGTACAACGCACACCGAAGACAGCCTCGCTCCCGCGCAGGGCTGCCACGAGCGACGTTTTGTCGAGCGCGTCGCCCTGTACCACCTCTACACCTTGCGTCTGTAGCTTACGCGCCGCCTCGGAATGGGGGTTGCGGGTGATTGCACGCGGGGTGAAGGTACCGTCTTCAAGTATACCGCGTATCACAGCGGAACCTGCAAGGGGGTTGCCCATCAGGTTATTACTGGTGAAGAGAGTTAAGTTGTAGGGTACGCGCCTTGGGTGCCCGTCGCGCCGAAGACCGAGACGATGCGGGGTGGGGATGGGGACATGGTGTAGGTGCTAATAATATTTGGCCAAAGGTGAACGGCTCCTTTTAAGAAAGTTTGAATGGCTACAAATTAGACTTGGTCAACGTCGGTACGGATCCGCATTGACGACACCAACCTGGGATTGCCGAAGTTGCCGGGAAGCTCGGACGGCGTCGGAAAATTGCTTGATTCATACTCATCCAGTTCGGTTGCGCGGTTGCGGCTAAGGACTCAGCCCGCCCGCCGGAGGCAGCTTCGCAAAATGCAGTTCGGTTGCACGACACGGCAGCGACTGGGCAAAATTAACAGGTTCCCGAGGTTCCTTTTGCTCCTGTGGAATTAGGGAATATAGCAGGGACGGAGAGGTTCACTGAAGAGTTGAGAACCATGGTAGGGAAGGTGCTGAGAGAGCCTTACTTACACCTAAGTACTCGGAAGACACAAAAATCAACCATGAACTTGAACTTTCGCCTTGTTCACGGCGCGTCAATCGGGAACGCTGGCTTCTTGGGACTGGGTGATTTTCGTGGTGGTACGCTGGCAAGGTGACGAAATAAGGTTGTGTTTCTGAGCCATTCCCTGCGCATTCAGGTAACAATGGATTGAGTTGAACATGTGGACTTGCAGGAATGCGCACGGTCACCACACTGAGCTTGGAGCTTGTGTAGGTTCATTGAGTTATTTGCCTAGAATCCGCCCGAAGTTCTACTCTGGTTGGTTGGATGGCCAGAGAGGGCGGGGTCCCAGGGACGGCGATCTGATCCGCACCAAAACCGAGTCGCATCACCGTCGATGTCGGGTTTGATCAGTGTGGGCGTTGGCGAATCGGTTCATATCCTGGTCCAGGGTTCTACTCTAAGAGTCCCTCGGGCCAAGAACATCTGAAAAACAGGAGTTGGATAATTATCGAATCGAAGGCGGATGTTCAACAAACCTTTTAGTTCCGCATTCCACAAGCTCTGGCCGAGAGCCGCAGCCGTAAAAGCAAGAAAAATCGGAATCATTCACTGAGAGTCCAGTTATAGAGAGGTACATGGCATATTATGGTAGTGTTTTCGCTATTCTAGGACGAACCCAATCGTGCGTGCGTGCATTGCATAACGAAACCAGACGTGCGAACAAACAAAACGAACTGGGCATAATGGATAACAACCTAGAGCAGACATGTCGGTCAGCGACACGCGAACCAGGCGAGAGATAAGCAGAAAACGAAACGAACCTAACGCGTATCGCATCACTCAATACTCAAAACTACAACCGTCCGCGTTACTACGACGCCTGCTGGTAGCTCGTCGCGAACCAGGACTGCTTCCGCTGGGACTTCACAGGCAGAGGCGTGTCGTTCCCCTTGGGCTTGGACGGCGAGACGGGCGCAGACGGGGGCGCAGACGGCGGGGCCGAAGCGGATACAGGCGGCGTGGGCGGAGGGTTGGATGACGCAGGCGCGTCGACATCCATTCCGCCCATGTCCTGCCCAGCAGCAGTCAACACAAGATGGTGCAGCGGGTGCCTCGCTTGGAAGATGACGGCCGGGCCGGGCCGAGGAGTGGTCGGCGTGGCTCGCGAGGGCGTCGTCGAGACCGCCGGCGACGCAGGCCTTACGGCCTTGATGCGCGGCTGTTGTTCGAGAAACAGGCGCCGGCGTTCGAAATCGAGGTTCAGTTGCTCCCGCTGCGCCCCCAATCCATCCCGCAATTGCGCCGTCAGCGCAGCTTTCACCTGAGTAATCAGCCCGTCCTTCAAGTGTACCGTCAGCGTATCTTTCAACTGAGTGATCAACTCCTCCTTGAGCTTCGCAATGAAATACTTGAGCTGAACGATCAAGTCGTCCCGCAACTGCGTGTTCACGGCGTCTTTCAGCTGGACGAGCAGTCCCTTCAATTGGTCCTTCAGCTGTTCCGTGAAGTGCTCTTTCAATTCAACGACCATGTCGTCCTTCAGATCCGCACGCAACTGCTCGCGCAACGTATCCTTGAGCGCTACCGTCAGATCGTCTGTGAGCTGAGTCCGCAGATCCTCCTTGAGCAAAACGACCAGCTCCTCTTGCAGTTGCAGCAGAAGCTGGTCCTTGAGCTGCAGGAGAAGGTCGTCCCTCAATTGAACTAGGAGTTCCTCCCTCAACTGCGTCAGTAACTGGGCCTTGAGCTGAACGAGGAGCTCGTCTTTAAGCTGGAGAAGGAGCTCGTCCTTTAGTTGAACGAGGAGCTCGTCCTTGAGCTGGACGAGCAAACCCTGCTTCATCGACGCCGGCAGCTCTGCCCGCAGCTGAACAAGTAGCTCGCCCTTCAGCTGGTCTTGGAGCTCGTCTTTAAGCTCGCCCTTCAACTCGTCCTTCAGCTCGCCCTTTAGCTCGTCCTTCAGCTCGCCCTTCAGCTGTTCCTTCAGTTGCGAGCGCAGTTCCTCCTTCAAACGCACGATGAGCGTGCTCTCCAGACTGCGCATGTCGATTTCCGGCGCTTTCGGACGGTAGACCTCTATCGCAGTCGACGCATCGTGGATCGAAGACGCGGGAGACGAAGGAAGAGGCGGTGGAATGGCAGAGGGCGGGGAGGAGAGGGTCGGCGAGGCAGCGGGGCCTGCAGAAGACGAACGACGCGCGCCCTCTGCATCGACACTGCCCATCTCAATCTCGGGCGTGTGAGCAACCGGCTGGGGTACAACCTCGGGCGCAGCCTCAGGAATGATGACAGCAGACGGCAAGACAGCTGGGGGTCGTGGAGATGGCGGCCGGGGAGGGCCAAACACGGGGCGATTGAGCGGCGGAGGAAGTTGGTGCGGTATGGCCGCGCTGAGAGCTTTGACCATTTCGTTGGCCATTTCGACGTCGGGGGTGTGATTGACGCGGACGGGAGGAGCAGCGGTGGGCTCCGTAACGGGACCATTGTTTGAAGGTCTGGAAGGGAGGGGATGAGTGCTCCGTGGGGGAGGGGGACCGTACGAGGCCATGTGCGAGGGGGGAGCATGGGGCGGAGGGGGTGCATGGGGTGGTGGCGCGTGCGATGAAGGACCATGAGGTTGGGGCGGTGCGTGCTGCTGGGGCGGCGGGCCATGCGCTGCCAGCGAAGGCTGACCGTACGATGGCTGCTGGGTGTAAGAAGGAGGAGAGACATGCGAGGGCGGTAGGGCGTGCGGAAGGGAAGGCGACTGCATCGGAGGCGGTCCCTGGGTAGAGGGCGACGAAGGCAGATTCTGAGACGGGGTGGCGTTCAAAGAAACCAATGGAGAGTAGGGAGGGTGATAGCCTCCTGGCGCGAAACCCATCCAGCGCGGATACGTCGTCGCAGGCGGGATAGAGTACGACGTGGACGGGCCGAGGATAATCGGGTCACGTTGTCGTGGGTCGTATTCGTCGCTGGCGTCCGAGGAGAGTCTGATCGGACGGGGCGGCGGGTGATTGAACTTGGTGTCGCCGCTACCAGTCATGCGATTATCTGGACGATCGTTCATGCGCATATCCGGACGGTGGTCACTCAGACGGCGGTCGTTCATACGCATGTCCGGGCGGTCGTTCATACGCACGTCTGGGCGGTCGTTCATACGCATGTCGGGACGGTCGTTCATCCGCATGTCGGGACGGTCGTTCATGCGCATGTCGGGACGATCATTCATCCGCATCTCCGGGCGATGAGACACAGGTGGTGCGGGAGCCTTATCGCGTAAGAAGAGGCGAGAACCGCTGAAGAAACCAGGCTCTCGCGCGCCATTCACTAATGACTGAATTAGTCTACCGGATTAGACTAAAGACTGTCAACTCACAGTTCTGCGCATTTTGGGGAGCGTAAGGAGAATGATGAGAGTCCCGACCACCGTTTTCTGGAAAGGGTCGAAGGATTTAGCCATAAGATTCATCGCGAAAATGGAGTCCACCTACGGTTCGGGATATGTTGCTGCGGAGGATGAGAAGGATGGTGAGGTTCCCTGGCGCCATTTTCTGGAACTGGTCAGCTCGCGGAGCGACAACGTGAATAACCTCGACTTACGATGAGAAATATGCTGCTGAGGGTGAGACGAGTGATGGAGGGCGCCATTGCCGTTTTCTGACCAACTGAATAAGTCGGAAGCTCGTGATAAAACAATGCTGACGTACGATTGGGAATGTTTTGCGGAGAGTACTTCTCGACGATGCGTTGGGCTACAGAGAGACCAGGCAAAGGCGGGGTCCGATACGACGGGGTCTGCGCGCGACCAAAGAGACTTGAAGTCGCTCGTCGGAGTCTGAGATGACGCTCTACCGATGGTCGAGAGCCCGGGAGCAACCTCATCGTCGATTTGCTGTGAGACGGGGGAGGAAACACGAGGAGCCGCCATCGCCAGGGGAGGACGCGCAGCCGAAGCCATGGAGGAACGAGGCGTCACGTCGGGAGTGAAGAGGCTCTGGGAGACACTGAGCGGGGGACTGGCCGGAGGCGCAGGGACCGGGCTCGGAAGGCGGTCCTCCATGTCCACGTCGATGGGTGTCTCGATATCCATGTCAGTCTCGTCTTCAACAGTCTCGCCGTCTCCTTTGCGCAGTGAGACGGTCATAATCTCGAGCTTGACGCGCTTCGAGTCGTCGGTTTGCGGTAGGGTTGACAAGACAGTCTCCGCCGTAACAGTGACTGGAACTTGCGCAGCTGCGTCCTCAGCCATAGGGGACTCTGAACGCCCATTGAGAGAAGCTGATGCGCGCGAGGATTCGGCAGTCGGGCGCACTTGGACGCCGTCAGAGTCGCCATTTTGAAGAGTCGGCGGGGAAGGCGCTGAGTCTTGAGGCGGCGCGTCGTGATGCACACCAAGGAACTGGAAGCCCGGCGGGAACTCCTCGACGTCGGCAGGGCTGAGCGGCAAAATATGAGCCACTTCGACCTGAGGCGGTGCAACCTCGACCTCCACTGGGGTTGTGTCGACGTGAGGAGCGGGCGCCGCTTCGACTTGGGCGGGTGTAGCTTCGGTCTCTGCTTGGACTTGAGGCTCCGTTACTTCATCTCCGGCACCGGCAGACTCGACGAGAGCTGGAGCTTCGGAACTGTCCACCGCGGGACTGACGGCCGCCATAGGCTCCGCATCCTGCGCCGGCATTTCCTCCTCGTCAGAGTCCGGCGGCGGGGAGGGGAGCCGCTCTTGAGGTGTAACTTCAGGTGGCACGGAGAAGGGCTCCGGCAACCCAGGAAGCCTTGGCTCCGGGCTCGAGGACGAGCGTATCGAGCTTGATTCGGAGGGGTGCGGCGACAGAGCTCGCGGCGTGGGCTCGCGGTTCTGGGGCTCCTCCTCCTCCTCCTCCTCTTCCCTCTGCGGTGTGGGCTCACGCTCCTGAGGAACCTCATCCTCTTCCTCCTCTTCCCGCCGCGGCTGTAAAACGTCCTCTGTTGGTGGTTCCAGAACCGGCGACATGACTGGCGCAGGCGCAGGCGCGGACACTTGGACTGGGGGCGGGGTCGCCGCGAACGGCGACGGCAAACGCGACCGAATGTAATCCGTCTCGTCAAACTCGAGCTCATCCTCCTCCTGCGGCTGTCCTCCTCCTCCATTCAGCGGTCCCATTATGATAGGCTCCGCCGACTGGTACATGTCATGACTGTGCGCAGCAGGGTCCGGCGGCGGCGTGCCCGCGGCGGACGGCGGATACTGAAGGAAATTACCCTCGAGCCCATCAAGCTCGTCTATATCCTCCATGCCGTCTGCGTCCCCGTCTGCGTCCCCATTTGCGCCCTCGTCATATCCGCGCTCCGCATCGAGGTCGACAACGGCAACAGCGGTGGGTTCGGCGTCGGGCTGCACGGTGTCTGCAACTTTGCCGTCGTCCGGGTGCGGGGTGGTCAAACGCAGAGGAGAGGACCAGCGCGAGAGAGGCGTGGGCGTCGTGGCGCGGTCGTCCTGGGTCCACGGACCCTCCTCAACCACGGGGACGGGGATGGGCTCGGGAATGGGCTCGACGTTAGCAGCAGGAAGAGACTGGGCCGGCTCGGGAGCCACTTCTGGCGCCGGGGCGACGGGAGTCTCCTGAACAGTCGGTCGCTCGAGGGGAGGCACTGTGTTTTATTTAGTATCGTCATGCGTTTGGGGGTAAAGGCAATAGAAACATACATTCGTCACGCTTATCCTCAGCCATGGGGCTGCCTACCGGTTCCTCTGGGCGCAAAGATTCAGAAGCTGGAGGCTCCGGGTTAGTCTGCGGGTCAACGTCCATGAGATTGTCCATCCCAAACTCGGGGGTCAGTGGCGACGGGGTCGGTGAGCGAACACCCGCAACTTGCGAGAGTGAGAGCGGCGAGTGGCCGCGGGACTGCGGTGGGGCCACATCGACACGGAGCGAGACGGGTGGCGAGGGCTCCGCTTCGACTGGGGTAGGTGTTGGTGTGGAGTGAGACTGCGGTTGAGACGCCTCGATTGCGAGTGTTGGAGTGGCCGCAGACGTCGAAGCAGCAGCATTCGGCGACGAAGGAACTGACGAGGACGCGGGTGGTGCATCGTCGATCCACTCGAACGTCTTCTGTTCACGGTCAAGGTGCAGGCCGCGCGTGAAGCCTTCGGCGGTGATACCTTCGTTGAGCTCCTGCTCGGTGATAGCAAAACCCTGGATGCCCTTGACAGCCTTTTGCAGCCAACCTAGAATGAGTTGTTGAGCGTGAGTAGATCAATTCGACTAAGGGAAAAGAGAAATGATGACAAAAGACGAAAATAAAAGACAGAAGGAAAGAAGATGACAGTGACAACATAGGAGAGAGAGAGAAACGAAGAAAGAAAAGGATCATTCGAAAGAAACCACTTACGTCTCTGCAACATATCGTCCTCATATTCCTCATCCCTGAACTCGCGATAAAAGTCCCAAACAAACTCATCCCTCGACCCCATCCACCCATTGAAGAAACGCGTCAACGCGCGGTCAAACATCACGTCCCGATACTGTCGCTTGATCTTCGTCTCCCTGCGCGCCTTGGCAAGCAACTCGACAGTCAACCGCGCAATATGCAAAATATCCCACTTAAGCGTCGGCCAATGCTCCTTCCCCGACGTCAGCAGCAGCTTCACACAATCCCACTGCACCCTCCCCAGCCACAGCAGCGGAATCCGATACCCGCGCGGCAGCCGCGTCGTCGTCGGCGTCGCCCCAGGCCCGCCGGGAGTCTGCACCTCAACCCACGTCACCTGCTTAGTAGTACTATCCGCATTCCGCGACGGGATCGTAAACGCATTATCGACCATGTATTCAACGATGCGCCAATCGCTCCAGTCGGGCGCGGCAGGGTGGTCCGCGCCGATGTAGCCGAGCTCCGCCTGGTGGCGCCAGGTCGAGAACGCCGGGATGGGCGTCGGCGCGGTGGCGCGGTCGTACGGGTGGGTCGAGGGGGAGGAGGAGATGGCGTAGAGCTTGTAGTGGTGCAGCGGCACTGCAGGGAGCGACGCTGCCGCTGGCGGGCGCGCGGCCTTCACGCGCGTGGGCGTTTCCGAGGTGCTGCCCTTGCGGGCGGAGGTAGACGCGGTCGTCGGAGTACTGGGGCCCGCGCCGGCAGTTGCAGTCGCAGCAGCGGCGGCGGCAGCGGCGCGTTGGGAGATCTCGTAGTACCCGTCGTACGCGTCCGCCGCGGGGCGCGACGAGTACACGTCGGGGTTCGACAGGCGCGGGATCACGATCCGCGAATTGGTGCTGAACCCGCGCCCGTCTGGTGTCGCATTGACCGGCGTTCCCGTCCCCGGCGCCCTCATTCTTCCACTCCCACTCGCGCTAGTGCTCCCACTCGCGCTGGCATTATTATTCGGCGCGCGCGACCCGCGCCCGCTCCCGTCCTCCTCACCATCGCTGTCGGAAGTCAGCGGCGAGGGCGACACGTCCGAGTATATCGACTCGATCTTGCGCTTGCGTCCGCGCGACTCGACCGGCGCCGTAAAGTCGAACCCCGCAAGTTGAGGTGTGCGGTTCGGCGAGCTGCCCGTGGAGGAGTCGTTCCTCGTGAGATGGCGCGCGACCTGGGGCGTCGCGGGGCTCATGCCCGAGAGACTGCCGCTCATGGTGCGCGTGCGGAGCGGGCGCGGCGCCGCGCCGCTGAACGAGTCGCGCTCAGTGGCGGGCAGACGCGGTTTCGGCTTGTGCGATTTTTTGCGCGGGGGGGCGGAGGTGGTGGTGGTGGTAGGGGCGGAGGGGATGACGATTTGTGTGAGCGGACGGTGGGTCGAAGTGGAGGCGGAGGACTCGGCCGGGTTGAGAGACTGCGCGATCATGTCGATGTCGCTGCCCAGGTCAGAGGTCAAGGGGGAGGAGCCGCGGGATTGACTGCTGCCGGTCGCCGCTGTCTCTTGTTGGGAAGCCTGCGATGGTTGTTTGAACAAGTCCAGCATGAAATTGAACGGACTACTCACGTTTGCTGGCGCAGGTTCTGTCCGTGGTTGAACGACCGGCTGAGCAGCGGCGGGGGCAGCGGGGGGAGTAGCGGGTGCAGGAGCTGGTTCAACGACGGGGTCGACGACAATTTCGTCCTCGTCTGGGTCTGGAATCCATTCGAATGTCGCGTTCAAGCGGTCGATCTTGAGCCCTGCGTGTAACGTCTCGGGGCCGATACCGTCGACGATCTCTTCCTCAGTGCAAGAGAAACCCTGAATTCCTTTCGGAACCTTCTGCGCCCATCCTGCACAACAATGAGACAATCGCGCAAAAGGAGTTGAAAATAATAAACGCACTGCGTGCCAAGGCATCGTCTTTGTACTCGTCGTCCTTGAACTCGTCGTAGAAGTGACTCACAAACACCTCTCTGCACCCCATCCAACCGTTGAAAAAGCGATGCAGGACGCGGTCGAACGTCGCGTCGCGCCACTGGCGCTTCATGCGAGCCTCGCTGCGTGCCTTTCCGAGGAATTGGGCGGTGAGGCGCGCGAGGTGGAGGACGTCCCATTTTATGTGGTCCCAGAGCGGACGAGCGTGGGTCAGCAACACTTTCGTAGTCTCCCACTGGACCTTTGTGAGCCAGAGCAGCGGGATGCGGTACCCCCTGGGGAGGGTAGCCGTGCCCTCGTTCGGGGTGGTGACGGTGACCCACGGATCGGACCTGTTGTCGGTGCGCTTTGGGACGGTGACCGTGTTGGAGACCATGTAGGTGATGATTGAGTAGTCGTTCCACATCTGGGCGGAGGGGTGGTCGGGGCCGATGTAGTCGAGTTCTGCGGGGTGCTGCCAGTCGCCGGGGCGGGCGCGGTTGTGCCTGCTGTCGGCGGGGATATGGGGGGACATGGTGAGGGCCATGACCTTGAGGGCGGCAGGCCGGTGCTCGACCTGCTCTACCATCGCCGTGAACTTGTTGCATTCCCATTCTGTGGGATAATAAGCAGTCCCATCGCTGTGGTACAGTCTGTGGTCAGGTCCTTTGAGGTGGTCGTGCATGGCACGCAATCTCGCTGAAAAACGGGAAAAAAAGTCAGTGGGCTGGGGACAGGGTGCGGGGAGGGTGTAGTGTTACAATTGGATGATTTTGGGAGACCAGCACCAAGAAAAACAGAAATCCAACCTCTGCAATCCCCTGTGCGTGGCCGTTGTTGAACAAGCCTGGTGTGGTTGGCAACTTGTTTATTCTCAACCTTGAAGCCAAACATCGGGTCGCCTGACTCCCGCACACAAAGATCCTTGTCCCAAAAACGCCGTCCAAAGCCGTTTCTTTCCCTTCCTTTGCCGCCCCTCCGCATTCCCCTCCACGCCCCCACCCATCCCTTTCTTTCCCAAAAAAAAGGGGGCCGTGTGGTTCAATTTTGAGTTTTATTTTTCGGGAGCCGGGGTTTCGGTTACCTTCCGAGACCGCCGGGTCTGTGAATCCGCGGTGTCAGTAGTTGAACAGCGTCCACGGTTGGATATCGATTCTTAGCAGGACCGATATAACCCGCGCCAAAACGCCATTCCCCGTCTCTCCTCATCCCGGCCATCGCTGGCATCGCCATCGCCATCGGCCTTCCTGCACGCACAGCTGTATCGTCCGCCTGCGGGGACGTACGTGGCACGTTCAGGCACGGGCGGGTGTGGATTAATCACAGAAATCAAACCATAAATCCGCAACAAGCCGATCCCGTCCCGCCCGTGTTTTGTCGGACGTCCATCGGAAAACTCCTACACGCTCCGCGCCGCCCAACTCCAGCCCGTTTGCTTCAAGAAACCAATCGCCGCGATAGGGAAAACGGCGCCGAAACAGGCGTCTCGTTAGCTGCTGTAGCTTCAAGCCAAGCTGCTAAGCATATGCTGTATAGTTGATCCGCGGTTCGGATGTTGGAAAGGAAGTCGACGTTGTCCGTCTGAATCCTCCTGGCAAGTTCTAATTGTGTTGCTATTACTTTCTACGTCCACAGACTCCACTTTCCGGGAAGGGATACAGTTGAAATTGAAGTTGAACATACGGCGCTTATTCTATGATTATCTACCTTCTTCTAGATGTTTCTCGCTCAAGTGGACTAGAGTAACCCTGGACCATTGACGGCGACCAGGAATGACTCTGGCCCGATCATCGCGCGCGCGCGGCAGTTGAACGTTGTACAACACCACCCGGATCCTTCCGATGGCGGCTCGGTGATGCTGCCCGAGCATTGCGAAGCCACGTTGTGTCTTGTGCAGCTGCTCTCAGCACTGAATCGGAACTGCTTTACATCAATTCTATACCATCCCGACGCCCCAACTGATCAACATCGACGGTGATGCGACTCGGTTTGGTGCGGATCAGATCGCCGTCTCTGGACCCTCCTCCGCCCTCTGACCAGTTGTCGCTGGCCATCCAACCAACCAGCCCGGAACCTCGGGTGGATGGTGTGCCCATGGTTCATTTGCTACAACAGCTCCAAACCCGCTGCCAGCGGTGCGCAATTCCCGCAAATTTCAACCAATGTTCAACTCCATCTACTAAAGCCAACGTTCAAGTTCACGGTTTTCTTTTGTTCCAAATGTAGGTGTAACTACTAAAGTCACCGAAGCCTCTCTGGCATATCTCTCACCTTATCGCTAACTCCACAGGAAGGGAAAGTACCTCGGTGATTTGTTAATTTTGCGCAACCGCTAGCGCTGCCGTGGTCCCGTAACCGCTTTTTGCCAAGTAGCCTCCGGATGGGCGGGGCGTGAATCAAGAGTCCTAGCCTGTCCTAGCCCGCAATGGCGCAAGCGATTCGGCTCACTGGATAAGTACGAATTAATCAACCACTACTTCCCTCGCTGCCTACTGACTTCCACGACGCCGTCCCAGCGTACCGGCAATTCCAGGGTGGTGTCGTCAACATACCGCCCTAGAGTTCTACTTAGAATCGTTCGCCGTCCATCTGACTTCTAACCCAGCTGGGGCACTCCGGCGGGGCAGCCTAACTTCAAGAGGGGACTTCACCCGCAACTCGGTGGGTGTCACATTCGGGCCGTTCTCGTGGAGCGGAGCTTAGTATGGATACTAGCGCGGTCAGAATGACTGGTTTCCTATGTCCTATGGGCATCGTGGACCCTCACGGCGTCAACTCTCTTGACCGACTGTTGGTACGGAGGAGTATAAGTATTTAGACCATTACTGAACCGTGAATGAATGAACTTCACTGCAGATTTGGGATGAGTCTAAGGCTTACTCCCCGACGGCTCGACCGTCGCATGATACTCTTTGCTAGGCGCCCCGTATACGCAAGTCCATTATTCTCAGCTCAGACAGGGGCTTTTTCGAACCGTGAGAAAATGTCTGGTTGCCGTCAGGGCTGTGGTTAGTGAGGGTCAAGTGAGGGTTCTATTCAAGAGAAAATGAAGAGAACGCACAGCTTGGAAGGAGTGCCCGCTACCGTACATACCAACCCGAAAACCGGACCTGCGTGCCCGGTCGACGTGTTACACTGGCTAAAGGGCGGCGTAAACAAGGCCAAGGTTCAAGTTCAAGTCGAGATGGAAGTAAGCCTCCCAGGATCTTCCCTCCCATATTCTTTACTTCTCACTCACTCGACAAGAGCAAAAAGAACCGCGGCGATTTGTTAATTGCGGGAAGCCGCTGCCCGCCATCCAGGCGCAAGGGGATCACTTAATTCTGTTCCAGGTAGATAGGTAGGTAGGTACAAGGAGATAGAATTGCACGACAGAGTCCCCTCAGGAACGCTGAAGTATCTGAGTGTACATACAGGTACTACATGTGAATGTACACCAATCAATTCCTGGAATCCTTAACTGAGTCAACTCGCCGCGGTAGAAATGAAGTGTAAATGGAACGAGCAAAAGGTGGGAGTCCGAGTCTGAATCGGGCCTTCCAGAGTCTTGACATGGCGGTAATTACATCTTGCCTTCACTTCACCGCGAGGTAAATGGCAGCGCCAGCGTAATTTGGGGTTTTTGAAAAAGCTGTATGACGCGGGACGAGGAGCAGGCGAGTCACAACGCAATCCGCAAGCGCCCACCCGCCTCCAGCTCCGCAAACCCCTCCCGCACGCAGTCCAGCTCCGCGACCGCCAGTGCACCGTGACCATACACGCGCGCGGCAGACTCTCCGCGCACGCGACGCCCAGCACGCGCATGGGCTCCGCCTTGGGAGGCCTGTCCAGGACGTTCCTGATCTGCAGGGTCACCGCGCGGAGGGCGCTGGGGCGGGGGAGCGCGGCGAGGAGGGCGGCGACGTCCGCAGGCTCGTGCGCGGTGGTGATGAGTGTGAGCGCCGTCAGGGCGGGCATGTGCGCGAGGAGCGTGGGGCGCGGGGTCATGGCGTGCTCTGGGCCCGCGACTTCCTGCGCATCGATGGTCAAATGGCGCAGTGAGGGGCTCGCTCGCTCGATGACCGTGTACACCGACGGACTGCCAGTGTGTGGACCGCCTTCCTCGAATTCGAGCTGCGTGAGAGCTGAGAGATCGAGCGGGGACGAGGGCTCGAGCAGCCACGCAGAGTCCGCGTGCTTGCTCCCCCAACTGAGCGTTTTGAGACGCACGCGGGGCGGCGGGTGTTCAATCGTGGTGGTTGACTCGAAATCCAGATTAAGCTGTTGGATAAAGACGGACTCCAGAGCGCCTGTATGCTCTGCGAAGAGCCGCACCATGTCGTGCAGTTTATTGAATGTCAAGGATATGAGCCCGACCCGGCGTATGGTTGGAGTTCTGATGAGCTGGGCAGCGAGGGTGATGGATTCCTCGCGAGGAGGTCCCCACAGTCGGCGGTGGAATACGATATCATGCAGATTCGGAAACTGCAATGCGACCAGCGGAGTCAGTACACGAACTTCGAGGCTGGCGCGGATGCGGCGAATATAGGGCAACAGGTGGGGTGAGGCCTCCAGTATTGCACAAAGTTGGCTGGCGGCTCTAGGTTCGTCACATAGATAACTTGGAACCACTGAAAGGTCGTTGAGATCCAGTGGCCCCGGATTGAAAATGATGTCGTGAAAGAGTTGGCGTTGAGCAGAGGCGGTGAAGGAGGGGGAGATGAGTGTACAGGCACATAAGTCCCTTTTCGAATCGAAGTATTGTGCAATTTCGTCGCAAAGTTCTGAACGCTGAGGACGGCGTCGGCAGACATGACCGTTCGGGACAACCGATGATGCATCATGCAACACGTATCGCCACCTTAGACTTCATTTCACTGGCTTCGATTAGGGCTCAAATACTCAATTCAGTCGACCCTTATGGGAGTATACAACACGTTTATTCAGTGGGATTTAAGAAATCCGCCTCGCTCAATTAATTTTGTCCGCTCGCCACCACGCTCCGACGCCTCACAGTCACCCGCGCCCCATCCAACATTCGATTGGGATCTCCTCAAAGTGTACACTAAGTCGCTCTACCACGGTATATAGCAATAGCCCTCATTCAATTCTTAATTAAGTAGCACTGTCCTACCTCTCCACGACCCTCCATTCCGCCATTTGGCCAGAACTCATTGAGCGCGACAAGGTCGAGGCGTGGATCAAAGAAATCGGCGACCGGGTCAAGACCCGCATGGTCGAGATCCAGCCGACGGGGTTGTTAGTGAGTCTGTGGTCCCTCCCGTGTGTCCGGCATTTCCGAGCGTTGTGCATCCGCAGTAGATACATTGTCTTGATGCAAATCAACGAGAACCTGGGGCAGGGTGGTCGGTCAGTATTGGAAATGATAGGGCAGGTTGAACAGCGATTCTTCGGCTCTCTGGTTTGGGCACTGGCATGGAAGACCCCGATTAAGTATCCAGAGAGCGCGCATCGTCGAGCTTTTAGGTCGTCGAGCAGTTTGGGAACTAGAAGGCGATTCGAAACCGGTTCACCATTCATGCGAACAAGGAATGACGGCAATTCCAAGTGCCCCAGCTCCGCCTTTGTATCTACACCCCCTTTTCTCCGTTCTGAGCTGCGACAGAGCGTGGACGCCGGCGTTTCCGTTGGAGATGACTAGCACTGGCAACTGCTATGAGGGTGTAGGCGGGAGGAGCGATGAAGGCTATTCACCGCTGCGGCTGGTGCGAGACTGACTGGTCACGGCCAGGACCATCGTCGCTCTTCCACGAGCGCAGGTGGAGGTGTGCAATACGTGTCTAAGCCTTGATAAGTAAGTATGCTCAGAACTGGAAAGCTGCGGAAGCAAATTTTCCACATAATGATGAGAACCGGCGTCTTCAAGTGACTTGGACCACGACAGGAGCGCCATTATGGGACGTAGAGCATTGCCACGCCTGTCCTCAGTGTCAAAGCGGAGTGGATCCTGCGGTGTGAGCCCGCCACGGTAGGATATACAAAGTTCTTTGGTTTCCCGGTCATTAGCCGAGAACAAGCGCGAAGGTGCGGGACCCGGGAGGGGCTTGCGTGGAAGAGACAAGTTCAAACTTGCGACGACCTTAGACGGTAAGTACTTTAGCTGCAGCTTCGCGGATCCAGGACGTTGCATTTACTGGATTGCGCGGAACGTGAGCCTGCTTGGGCAAAGAAAGAAATTTGCAGTGATAAATGAATGCGAACTCACCAAATTCTACAGCCCGCGCTGGTGGCGGCAGAGATCCAGAAGACCCCGCTGAGCATCGCTGCTCGGTCCTGGGCGTATATTCGAGGTCAGCGTTACGTTTAGAGTTTCGCCGATGGATGGCGCGACCGTATCGCCACCTTGATTGACACTCAGCCCAGTGTTGTCCGAGTTAAGTCAAGGGCTTGACAAAACGTCAAGGGTCTTGACGTTGTGGGGACTTTGACGCGTCAATCAAACGATCTGAACCGGTCAAGCGCTGGTTAAGGCTGACCAAATGTGCTGACCCTTTGTTTTTTAAAAAACGGAACGATCGGGAGATTCCGGGTTTTAACTCGGCGACTTCGGACCGTGGCCAAGCGGGCGTCAAGCTAAACCCGTCAAGGCTGAACACATTCGATAACTATTCGTCAAACGCCCGTCAAACGCCGTCAAGGACAACACTGACTCAGCCAAGAGGCCTCGACGGCGGCCAAGACTAGACGTCATTGTGCGCTGGATGCTCAGGTATATGTGGTTGAGTGCTCGCGTCCGACACTTTAAAAAAGGACAGCGCGATAAGGATGATTGAACGTGGCTTAATTTCAATCAGTCCTTTGTTTGGGCGGAGAATAGTAGTAGTATTCCATTCGACAGACGGTGATAGATAGAACCGCCGCTGCCTATGTAGAGCATATATATACAACGCATTCATTAATTGGTGAGTCCGTTTAGAACGCCGACGACGACGTTCAGCAACACATCTCGCACGGGCAGCCTAAATGATGCCGCATCCCAGTCAGCACATGGAGGTAAGTGGGGGAAGGGGAGGGGAGAGGACGCACAGACGATGTCCGCGATGCACTCGCAGCAACCCTGGAAGAAAGAAAGGGTTAATGAAGGGTCAATGAAGCGCCGATAGCGAGGCGATGAGCATCAACGGACCTCGCAGCATTCTGGAGAGCGGTGGTCGGTCAGCGAAACGAATATGGATGGATATAGGGAGACAGGATACACACCGAAGCAGAGGAAGCACCCGAGCATGCCGAGGAGGCAGTCCTAAAGTACCGAACAAGCCTAGTCAATCTACTGCGCAATCGTACGACGACGGTGTGGCGCACCTTGCCTGCGCCTCCGCCACGCATCCGGGAGGCGAGGAAGCCGCCCTTGTGCTTGTGGTCGTGCTCGCACTGGTCACCCTGCTTGCAAGCACCCTCCTTCGCTGGCGCAGCAGCCACGTTCATCACGTCTACCACAAAAACCCATTCAATATACGCAATATCCAGGCGGAGGGGGACGAGACGACTCACTCATCTCCGTGGCCTGGGGCTGGGAGGTCGTAGCTTTGGCAGGGGCAGACATGTTTAGGGCGTGTACGGTGTAGGGAGAGCGAGGGAAAAGTGTGGGACGACCGCAGCAACGGATCTGTCTTCTTTATAGCCCGCACCTCGTGGTTATGACGGCACCCACTAAAAATAGAGTCGGCCATTTATTTAGGGCCGGAATTTCTGTGGGAGGGGACTGGACGGTTGTGGCGTTGAGTACAGGCTATTGGGGCTCGGTGGATATATTCTGGCCCGATATACGGACGTAAAATCCCCCCAACGCGCCTGAGGTTTTTTTTTGGGATGATAGACAGGGATGACGCACATTTCCTTTTTCAGATTGGTTTATTTGAGGCTTTGGACTCCCGGATTTTGGAGCGGCGCAGGCAGCTACAATCCTTCCGGGCTGTATGTTATCTTCTATTTTTCAATGAAATACAGAACCTTCACTAACCAAAGCCCCGACGGCAACCGCGCGCTCTTTCCCACAGTTCGAAAAAGCCCCTGTCTGGGTTATAAAAATAAATATCGAGTTCAGTCCACGACTGAGCTCCCGAATCTCGAAAAACGGCCATCACACCATTCTGAGGTCGTAGTGTTGATGCAAATTAGGCTCCAGTTCAATTTGACTTGAATTCTCTGCAAATTTTCCACGGCGTACCAGCATTGGAGAGTCAGCGAAACCATTGGATGCGTTGCAACCCCACACATGAGGTTCCAGCTCTGCTGTTGATTAGGACGATTCGGAAGGGATAGATTTCTTCAGACCTAGTGTCTGGTCGCAGAATCTATAGAACAAGAGAAAGGTCGCTGTAAATAGAGGCAAATATAACGCATATTTTTGATGGCAAACCGTACGCCGTTTCCTCAGCTCACTTTGGACTCTGCAAACTGTATTGAGGTGTATTTGGGGCCTGAGAGTGCTCCCCGGAGTCCTCCAACTTTTCTGGGACTGATACCTATTTATTTGAGGAGATGTTGGAACTTGAACATGGTCAGGAAAACGGGAACACGGGTAAATTGAATGCCTTGAGGGTTAGATGTAGCTTAATCACTGCTGAACCTAAAACCATGGGCCACAAGGAGCCAATCAGAGATTGGCGACGAGTGGCAGAGTACTAGTGTGCGTCGCGGGGGCGGCTAGCGCGTCAATTGATGGATCTCCGGAACTGCGTACGAGGGCTTCTTTGCGTCTTCTTGACGCGTTCTGACATGTTCTAACGCGCTAAAACAGGTTTTTACCCCTACTTTCATCCCCATGAACGCTGCCAACACTTGTTTTTGACCACGACTGGATCGACGTGACGCAACTGAAGACAGTTTCTTGACGCGTCCCGAACGCCTCCAGCACGAGCCTCCGCCCAGCCAGCCGTACTTCCGGAGCTCTCTGGCGATGTCAAGCTGCGCCCTGAGAATGAAGATGGTGACAAGGTTTTCAACAATCCTTCGCATCCCAAACACGAGCCAGATCCCGGGGTAAGCGTGAATTTTGGGAGCCCAATTCCAGTAATTCCGGCAATTCCGCTCCATTGCACTGTGCAGGATAACACGGGGACACCCTCCAACCCAATGTTGTTTGATTTCATTTCATTTAGTTCCTCCAACTTCGACGTCCGATGCCCTTGACTGGATCCAGCGAGGGTAACCTCGAGGATTTCTTGACCAGCTATCCCATTTAAAATTTCTAAGTGGTCGCTGGGGTTCAATCGATGCGTTACCGTTACTTCCCCCACCACTGGCACCTGAATTACCGCCTCCCTCTCCCCCTCCTCCCCCGCGTTCTCGGCGGGCGCGAACAGAGGTCAACCCAACCAACATTGTTACTTTGGCGTGGGCACGGCGGGCCCCTCCAAACGCTTTACCAATGAAAATCATTCCAACTTGGCGCGGAAGGCAAAGGTACCTCAATTTGTCTCGCAGTTCAATTTTTCACTGAACTAATTGAACTCCCCAGCACTAAATGGTCATGTTATACTGTACATATACATCCCTTGACTAATGTATCATCTGAGGGCGCGAAATTGTACTTCAATGCGCAAGTTCGGGGAATGTGCAGTGTTTGTGAGAATGTGCCAGCTTTGAATAAATGTGCAGGGCGCTCTGAGGAATGTGCAGGGCTTGGAATGTTCCTGCCCTACGGGTTTCGTTTATCCCGACGGCCAGCGCGCGCCAACCGCGTGCTATTCCTGCCATCGGGATTTCCCACGGTTCAAAAAAACCCCTGTCTAAGTTGAGAAAACAAATATCGAGTTCAGTTCACGAATGAGTTCTTGATTCTTGATGAAGGCGCTTTGGGGTCGCCGCTTTGTTTTGTGTCGATGCAAATGAGGCCCAGGGTCAATCTGACTTGAATTCGTTTATATTTGCAAGCTTTGTTCGGCGTACTAGCATTGGAGAGTCGACCAAACCATTTGACGTGTTGCGGGCCCACACATGAGAGTTCATGACGGTTCAGCTTCGCTGTTGGCACGATTCGGAAGGGATAGATTTCTTCACCGCCAAATGCGGAATATTTTACAACAGACGCATGACATGCATACCCAACCCTCAGTCAAATCTTCGCAAACCGCGACTTGAGCTCGGTGTTCATAAACTCCTCGACGGTACCGAACTCCACCCCGAGCGCGATCAAGTCCGGGTTCTTCGCGGTATACACCCCTTTGAATTCCGCGAGGCACTTGTACTAGAAGCAAGGGTGAATGGATGTTGAAAAGAGATAAACGGCTGAATGCAACCCAAGCGTTACTTACCATATCATCCAAATGAACGCTCCCCGTCGGCGGTCCGCTGGTGAACGTCACCTCCGCCCCCACACCTGCAACACAACAAACGCGTAGGTCAGTCGACACTTCCTTCACCTTGAAGAAAAAGCGGAATGGGATTGAACCTCCTCACCTGTTGTTGCAAGTGCCGCGATTTGCCCATACGTGAGTACGGCGGTGACGACCTCGTACGAGCGACCCAGCACTCCCTTAGACGGGTCCTCGTAGTTTTTGAGCAGGGCAAGCACGGCGCGGGGGTAGTCGTGCCCGATCCAGGTGAAGGAGTTGGTGTCGGTGGCCTTGAAGATCGGCATGGCGATGTCGAAGCCGGTGGGGGTTTTCTTGAGGCCGCCGTATCTAATTACAGGACAGTCGTGATTGAGTTGATTGGATGCAAGTAAGTACAGGTGGCGACGAGGACGCACTTCCAGAAGTTCTCGAGGAAGGTTCCGGGGAGGAGGGAGGCGTATGGGAGGCCGGATGCTTGGAGGTATTGGTCGACCACGAATTTCTCTGTTCACGATATTTATAAGATAGGGCTTTTGGAGATTCAGACGTGAAATGCACGTACGGTCCGTACCCAGCAGGCTCTTGTACTTCCCGCCCGTGCGTTCTCCAATGTCGGGCCCAGAGCTAGGGTGGTTCGATTGAATATGTGAAATCGCTGCTGCATTCAATTTTATAACTCCTACCTGAAAATAAAGAACTTGACCCCGACTTCCTTGGCCGCGTCAACCATGTTCTTGCCCTGCAGTGTCTCTGTCGGTACCTCTCCCTCAGACTCCAGGAGGTGGATCGGGACCGTGACCTGTGAATCAAGTAGAAAACAAAGAAGTTGAAACCGCGAAAACAATATAACGCACACCGAAGACAGCCTCGCTCCCGCCCAGGGCCGCCACGAGCGACGTTTTGTCGAGCGCGTCGCCCTGTACCACCTCTACACCTTGCGTCTGTAGCTTACGCGCCGCCTCGGAGTGGGGGTTGCGGGTGATTGCACGCGGGGTGAAGGTACCGTCTTCAAGAATACCGCGTATCACAGCGGAACCTGCAAGGGAGTTGTCCATTAGGTCATGAGTGGTGAAGAGAGCTAGTGTAGAGTACGCGCCTTGGGTGCCCGTTGCGCCGAAGACCGAGACGATGCGGGGTGAGGAGGGGGGGTTAGACATGGTGCGAATACTAATCGACGAAGGTGGATGTTTAGTACTTTAAGTTTATGTACCGCTGTTCTGCTGTTTAAGTAGGGTTGAACGGCAATAAAGTGGACTTGGTCACCACGACGGTACACATCCGCTCGTCGCGTGCCCAATCCCAACTCACCTAGAATTCCCGACGTTGCCGGGAAACTGGGACGACATCGTCGGGAAATATTGAGCGATTTATATTCAATCAGTTCGGTTGTACGGTTGCGGAATAGGACTGGTGATAACGTTGACTCTCAGCCCGGCCGTCCGAAGTTCGGCTATGCGGTTGCGGGAACACGGCAGTAACAGATTGCCGCGGTTCTTTTTGCTCCTGTGGAGTCGATGGTAAGTGAGACATAGATATGGCAGGAAGGAAAAAGCCCTATCGAACCTGGGAAGACAAAAAAAACAACCATGAACAAGTTGAACTTTATCCTTTCGTTTTGCCGCGTCAACGGGGGACTTATGCATCTTGCAGTTCGATTTTCGTAGTGCTACACTGGCGGCTGGATTGAGGGAATAAAGCCGTCGCTCGGAGCCATTCCTTGCGCATTCAGGTAGACGCATAAAGTTGAACATGTAGTTGTAACTTGCGGGAATCGCGCACTGCAACGAGTTTGGATTGAGTTCGGAGCTTGTGTAGTTGAGTTATGTCTGCCCACATGCTCCGGGCTGGCTGGCTCCTGAATGGCTTTAGAGCGTCGAAATTCAAGAGGTCGGGAGATCAAATTGGCGATCACTGATGAATCAGCGGCGATCACTCGGAACCCTCGCTTGGCTCTTGCCACCACAACCGACTCAACGATGCAGGCGCATCGCATCGGTACAGATATCCGGCCCTTCATGAACAAAACTAATAAACCTTTAGTACCCAGCTCTAGCCCATATCATTCCCAAATATTGTCGAACAGCCAGTTGAAGCAATGTGTTCCAGGCGTATCCAACTCTTTGTCACAGTAAGCGCACTGGCTCCGCGAGTCTGATCATCCAATCGTTGAGTACTCCGTATGTGAGAGATCTTGAACTGACCAGCCAACCAAAATCTTTCTTGAAAAGACTCCGTGTTGCATCGCTCAAGAGATGTGGTATCGCCATCATCTTCGCTTCGAAATAAACGCCGCGTTGGTAGCCTTCTGTAGAAGCCATCGTGCGTGTCTCCACTGAGGAAATTTCACAGGTTGCTGATTTCCAAGTAGAAGTCGGGAGATAAATCGGAGTCTATCGAAGTTGAATTGCTATCCATGCTTGGGTCTTGCCAACACAACCGATTCGGCGATGCAGGCGTCTCCTGTCCATCCTTTGTTGGTTTCCTCGTCGAATTCAATACTCCTCCGACATCGTTGTTCCTGGCCGTGCGGATGGTTTATTCCCAGACTCTACCAGAATAGTATTCCGATAAATCCCTTTCGTTGCCGCCGGTACGGCCTGTGTTCCCGTTCCTTCGACCCACTCACGAACCCACCAAGAAATCTCATCCTACAAGCCACCCAATTTCGAGCCGATGGAATACTACGTCGTCGACAGCCGCTTATTCGATCCCAGCTGGACTACGTTGGTATACAACATTGCCGCAGCAGGTGTAGGTGGGCTTTCCTCCTGCGATGTCAGCCCCTGAAAACTGCTTCTCCAGGTTCAGCTGGGGGTCTACGGTGAGTAGCTCACAGTCCCAAGCTTCACAAGTTCCGAGTGCCGCTCCGTATTGGAAGGGATATACATCATGCTCTTCACTCTCGTCATCCACACTCTCGCCCGTCGAAAAGGTCCGGGAAAGCGGCTACTCCTCGCGTATACGTGGATCATGGCGATTTTCGGCACGATACAGATTGTGCTCTGCCTCGTTCAGGCTGCGATAAGCGCTCGCTTCATGGAAATTCTCGTCAAACAGGATGTCACACCTTCAAACCCCAACTCTGAACTATTGAACTTGGTGCCCCTCTCCCAGTCGCTGCGTCACGCACAATTTGTCATTTTTGCCGTCAATAAGTGAGTCGGCTAGATGACGCCCTTTTCTCACTTATCTCATTATCGAATCATCAGCTTTGTGACGGATACCCTCCTCGTTGAGTCCCTTCCTCCGCGGGGGAATATTATTCATGCATCTTTAGTTGTACCGCTGCTTCGTGATATGGGGTTCGCGATGGCTGTCCAGTTTTCTTACCTGCCATTCTGATGGTATGCACTGCCGGTAAGTCACCCAGTATACTTAGGCCCAGAGAGCGTCGCTCACAAGTTAGAAATCCCGTTCAGGTGTGGCATGTATCAGTCCCTCCCTTCCTTCCTCCTACGAGTAGTACGCGTCTCGACCTATCCCGTGTTACGTATGTATCCGGCGCGCTCACCAACCTGGTGTTGGTCGGTCTCATCGGTGATTATTGGTTGACGCTGCCATGGCCCCAAGCAATACTGAAACTCGCCAGGTGGTCGGATATGGTACATCAGACGCGACGCGCTCGTCGTTTCCGGCAGTTGGCTGAGGAACCGGTACGATACGGTCATTGCAATGATGTATGTACATTCACTCAATCAGCCGCCCTCCATTATCTTATTTCACGCAACAAGTCTCGAATCCGGAGCAGTATACCTCTTGATTGCGGTCCTACTCACAGTCTTTCAAGACCAGCCCACTAGTGGCTTGGTGGGATCCATCGCTATACAGGGAGTGGTCAGTTCCACAAACGCTCTCGTCTATGGTTGATTGAACGCAAGGGTATTCTCAGAACATTGTTCCGACCTTGACCATTGTGCGTGTCGGACTGGGGCAGGACACTCAAGAGAAGGCTAGCACGCGTCCTGTTGAGCCTTCCATACTCCCATCGTCAGGCAGCGCGCCAGTATACCGATCCCCGAGAGTTACGGCGAGTCGGGATGATATCCTTGATATCAAGCCGCGCGGAGGAACTCGCACTGGCAGCGATTCCCTAACAGCAATCGTATAACTCCGCACGGATCGGCTGACTGTAATGCTTTTTTAAATGGCATTATTTATCCTTGGGAGCTCTGAGCGCCGAATAAACCAACCGTGGGAATGTGGGCAGGCGGATCAATATGAATTAGGATCCCGAGCATCCCCGCCAGCCTCTTGTTTTTGTCTCGAGTCCAGCGCCACTTGAACTTGACGTTGCATTGTTCTGTCTATCATATTCGACAGCTCGATTGTGCCTGTCTCGTTCACGCGATTTCGCCCACACTCGCCCACACCATCTTTTTTTCCCTGAGACGTGCATCAGATGCGCCGCGTCCTTTGACGATACTCCGCGATACTTCTACTGTGGAGCTGACGGCGGGGAGGATTGAGGAGGGCGGAGATGCGAGACGGGGAGTACGATACGACCTGATCGCAGAGAAGCATCAACTCAAGCCGAAAAGTTGATTCTTGAACCAAATGGGATCAGATTACTGTGACAGCGAACACAATAGCGAGTGGTCCCTTAAGCTTGCCGGTGTGGGCGTCTGTAGACTTTAAAAAGAGCCGCCTCCCTCGCGCTGAATTATCGACTGCCTCCTCCCGTCCGCAAATGTCGGCCCCTCCAGAAAACCTCGACATAACGCGCATGCAAGAGTGCGCCACCGAGTTTCCCTCTTCTTATCCCTTCCCGTTTACTCATTTTGAACGAACTCAGCATCTACTCGGGCATCGACCCTGCGCCACACTTCGCAACCCAAACCTACGCGGGCAAGGCGGTCCTGGTAACGGGCGCCTCGCGCGGCATCGGGCGCGAAATCGCGCTCTTCTACGCGCGCGCGGGCGCCTCAGTTGCGCTCGTCGCGCGGAACGAAACGACGCTCAACGACGTCAAGGCGCTGATGCTCGCGGAGAGTCCAGTAGCGCAGGTCGTGGTGTTCGCGGCGGACGTGGTTGATACGCGCGCGGTGCGGGCGGCGGTGGAAACTGCTGTGCTTGCTTTTGGGAAGCTGGATATTCTGGTAGCGAGTGCAGGGAGGAGTGATGTGTGGGATAAACGTGAGCTTCTCGTTCCGCTCGAAGGCCCTGGCAGGCACCCGGCCAGATTATTCACCGGGTTGCATTCAGATTTGACTGACTGCGATCCGGACGAATGGTGGACGACGGTGGAGACGAACCTTCGGGGGGTGTACAATGTCGTTCAGTGCGTAAATTCTTCTTCTTTGTGTCGTTGCCTCGCCATGAATTTCTCTTTTAATAGTTTTGCGGTTCCGGAGCTCGCCAAAACCGAAGGATACTGTATCGTCTTGGGCTCTGCCAGTGCGCAGACTCGGTACCCGCGCGGCTCTCCTTACAGTGGGTGCCGTTGTTCCACTCCAGGAATATTGTGTCTAATTCAAGACACAGTCATCTCGAAGCACGCGCTAAACCGGCTCACCGAGTACATCTCGATCGAGAACCCGGGAGTCAAGGCATTGACGATGGACCCTGGTGCTATCAAGACGGACATGACCGCGCTCAACCCCGCCGCGGCGCCGTACCTCGTCGATACGCTGGCCCTCCCCGCGGCAACGTGTCTGCGGCTTACCAGCGGAGGCGCGGATTGGCTTAATGGCAGGTGAGCATGATCATACGATTTATGCACCCGAGGAAGCCTGAGTTCTCACTGCGCTCATAATGTAGATATCTTTCCGCGAACTGGAACCTCGATGAGCTAGAGGATGTGTGGAAGGCGCGAGTTTTGAAGGAGGACGCATTGGTCAATCGATTACATATCCCGGTATGAGATGCGAGTCTAGTTGCAATTGTTGCAATTTTTAATTAGTTTACGAGGTACACGTGACCGCGTTTGATAACTCCTCATTTCAACTCCAGGCCTCTTCGTTCAGTCGGTGAGCTCAGTCTGAACTGCACCCTTGAGACAACCTTGAGATTTAAATTGTATTACCTTTAGATTGTAGCACCCTGTGAGACATTATTATATTGATTCCAATCCGGCTTTGGGGCGCGTTGCGACTTGGTTCAAATACCGTATACGTATACGCGGCGCGTCGCGTCGAAGAGCGGCCTCCTGCCACGGTATTCTCACCCTGAGGAATGTGTATTATTCGCTTCAGATTGTGTAGATACATGGTTGAAAAAATGACCTGACAGTGAGACAATTCTGCGGCCTTCACTGCGTTCAGACCCCTCGTAGACCCAGGGTAGGTCTACGTTGGGCTACGTGCGTCTACGTGCGTCTACGTGAGTCTACGTGGGTCTACGCGGTCGCGTAGACCCACGTGTTCCTACGTTCGGCTACGTGAGACTACGTGACGTAGACCCACCTGCGGCTACGTTTGGCCGCATGCGTCTACCTGGGTCTACCGACGTAGACTCACCCACAACTTGCGCTCAACTGTGTCTGTGGCACATGAGCCTATGTGCCTATGTGAGTCTACGTGAGTCTACGTTGTAGACCAACGTAGACCCAGGTGCGTCTACGTCACGTAGACCGACGTAGACCGACGTAGACCCATGCATCGGTCTACACTATCGTCTACGCGTGTAGACCGACCCTGCGTCTACACTGGGTCTACAAGGGGTCTGAACGCAGTGCTTGTGAGACAAGGGCACTACAAGGGCACGAGGTTACTTGTATTAGGTGGGGTAAGAGCAGTAAGAGCACAGACGGCGCGACCTCGGGTTTTTCGCGTGGCATGATGTCTATCTCACAAACTCCCAGGCAGCTCACTGGCTGTCGGCTCTTTCTCGTTGGACAGTCCTTGCCCTTTATTTCCTGAGTGAATAGGTTTAATTGGCGGCCAGTGAATTCGAAGCGACGAAGGGCGTAATGCAGGGAGGAGGTCTGAAGACCGCAAGAACTAGGCCCGACCAATTTAAAACCAATAAGGACCGGCGGACAAACCTGAGAACGCCGCGATGCGCCTCGATCAACCGTCGCCCTGTGGGGATGGTCGGCAACCAATCGAGTATAAGCTCTTTCCGCCCACCACAGGTCGGTGGCACGGCGTACTTGTCCGTCCATGTACAAGTTCACCGGCGACAACCTGGAACTATGGCTGGGGTGCGCCGTTCCTCCTCCGGCCAACGCACTCACCGTTGACAAACCCCCCAGGCTCATCCTCGCAGGCAGCTGGATTAATCTTGTCTTCTACACCACAGAGGTCATCCTGTTCGTGTACCACCTGCCGCGGTGGACGCTCAACCCGATATACACATACGGCTCCTATGCCCTGCTCGCCAACGACGCTGTCGGAACCTTCGCCGTCTGCGCAAACGCGTTTGTTTCCGCTGTCGACGGCGCGGCGCGCCCGGTTTGGCCTTCACGTGTCCTCCTCATGTCCACCGTCCTCTCCGCGTTCATGGAACAGAGCTTCCTCATCGTGCGCCCGTCTCTGAACTGAATTCATGTCAATGTCCTAATGCTGCTTTCAGTACCGCTATTACACAGTGTGCGTCCTCGCGCCGTTGGCATTTTGCTGCTCTGCCTGACGCCGAATTGCTCTTGATTTTAGCGCCATAGGCAAGGTCATGAGCGTTTTTCTGGTGCTCCTCGCGCTGGCACATGTACAGACGCTCTTCCTCATGTCGCCGGCGTTTAATTTGACACGCGTGTCGATAGCTCGCATTTACAGTGATCGCCGTCAGATTCGGAGACCTTGGGTCAAGACCTCTGTTCGACGGGAAAATTGCCGCGGTATGTGTTTGATCCATATTCCTCAATTCACTTCAATTCAACCGACCCTAGTCCACGTATGTATTAAACGGTCACCTTCATTTATCCGACTCTAACGTACCTTGCAAAGAATCGGCGCCGCACTGTGCTCGGCCATCGACGTACTCATCGCGCTCAGTATCTGTTGGTCCCTCAGTGGAATTCAACCAATTTGGCGTTCGACGCAACAGTACGCGTCCATCAGCCCGTGCTCGTCCTCATCCACTCAATTCATATGTATGTAGACTCCTCCGCGCATTATGTCTCAACGCCCTCGCATCCGGGGCCGTCGTCGCCGCCGTGACCCTGCTGTCGTCGGCCAGCTCCTTCGTGAACGGACCAAAAGCCACAGGTCAGTCCCCGTTCAATTCGTACTAGTATCCCGCGGAGGTGGTTGTTAAACCAAGTTGTAATATTCAAAGTATTCACGCTCTTCTATGCGAGCAACGGGCGCATCTACTCGCTCACCATCCTCGTGAACATCATCATCCGCAACGTGCAGCGCGATGTGGAGAACAGCGTGCACGTCTCGCAGTTCAATGGCGACTCGGTGGCGCCCTCTCGTACGTTTACCACCTCCTCATTCTTCATCAATTAAATGAAGAGAACCTACTCACTCACCCACCCAGGCAACCCCACCACGCAGCGGCCGTCGGCGGAAGCCAGCACGGGCACCGACGACTCCTCCGCGCACCATGGCCACGGCCACTCGCTCGGCGCCATGTCCGTGTCAAAGTCAAAGTCAACGCTGTCCATGACCATGGCCAACGACGCCGCGCTGTCCGCCATCTCCCTCCCTGCCGTGAGTTCCCCTTCCCTTCTTCCCTCCCCGCCCCTTCTACTACTACTCGAAGACGAGATGATGATGCTAACGTTTATGCCGATGGTTTGCAGACGCGCGCGCGGACGTCGTATGCGCCGCCGCAGTCACCTCGATGACCCCCCCTCGACTCGGAGGGATGTTGAGTATGTGTTATTACTCGACCCTCAGATTTGCCTCAGTGGCCGGAGTTACAGTATCGCCGCGACGTCACGGTTGTGGGTCCTACTATTCGTATGGCATGACCTGTTACTATACAGATCCAATCCCTCTTAATACCGTACACATATGCATAATTACGGCGTGTAGGTAGGTACAGAGTCGTTTGGTATATAATATAATGCGAGGCACACGTGGTTCGAAACAGGGAACTGGGAGGCTACATAACAAACAACTTGAGACAAAATTGAACGTGGTTGAGGAGCCAGCAGCCATTTAGACGCTACTATCACTATACAGGGCATCAGGATATTTCTCGTGCGATGAGTCCGTCACCCAAGCAGCGTCAAACCTGTATGGTTGTTCCAGAGTACGCCAAAAGGTAGTGGTATTGCTGGATCGAAAGGCGGCTGGTATTGAGTCTCGGCTTGGACTCAGCCAGTCCTGAGGCGTGTGTAAGTTACAGTCAAGGCAGCGATAAGTATTCAAATTGTAATAGCGTACCTGAGGCGCGCTGGCCCGAGTGATAACGGCCAATAAAGCCTTCCGCTCATCAATCTCTTCGGTGTAGGCGCGGTGGAGACCCGCTTCTATCGAAAGCTGATCATGGAAGACGGCGTAGTAAATTTTCGGAGCTTGGATGTAAGTAAGATTGCGGTTGAGTTGATCGCCTACATACCTCGACGCCACTGCGAGGATTCGTCATGCCCGTCTTACACCGGTAAATCTCTCCCGAGAGGTGCCAGTAGGTCTTCCAGGTGGTTGTGAGATACATACTCACTGTGCCAAGCGCACACCCCGCTCTATCCCGTTGACGTCCCTGGGGCACCGGACTTTGACGGTGGGAAGAGTATGAATCGCGTCCTCGAGCAGCCGCAGCTGCCTCGACGGACGTTTGAGGTAGACGACATAGATTAAGGGTAAGGCAGTCGCGAGGGCGAGGAAGGTGTAGCGAAGAGCGTTGGATGCCTCTGGCGCGAAGGTCAGGATGCTGCTGAGGATGGAGGATTGAAGTTGTAGCGCGTTGTCGCACATGGTGCCATAATCCTCTCTATAGATCGGGTTTCTGGCCTTTTATCCTCCGCGCCAGGTTATTTACGATGAGATTTTGGTTCCCCGCGCCAGATTATTTCTGTCCAATGCTGTTCAGAGAACTTTGATAAAATGAGATTTTGGTTCCCCGCGCCAGATTATCTCTGTCCAATGCTGTTCAGAGAACTTTGATAAAATGAGATCTTGGTCTTCCAGATAGATCATCTCTGTTCCAACTGCTGTTACTTACCAAGGGATTACTGGTCCGGGGTCCGACGTGGGTCCAAGCCGTTCCGTGGGTCTAAGTCGTTCCGTGGGTCCATGGGTTCAACACCTTTTTGTGCCAGGTGCAAGCGGCCTGCCGGCGAATCCCCACGGCCCTCGAGGCTCGTGCGCAGCTTGTCGTTTTTTTCGGCCACGCGCATACGATTCAGTGCGCGTTTGTTTGAAGTCGTTACAGCTTTCAGGCGTTGTCAAGGCGAGCGCCGAGCGCATATCTAACGGGGTTCCTACGTCGAGCATGGACGCCGTAATTGGAATTGAGACCCGCACATGTCCTTGAGTTGAGATCCATTATCCGTCCATGTCTCTTCGTGAGTCACTGGGGTTCTATATGTCCACGTCGCGAGATGAAAGACCGACGAGGCAATACCGTTTTGCAGATCCAGTACTAGTGCGGGACGATAAGCGGAGACTCCTAGCCCACGATTGCCGGAGACCAGCGCTCAGCGGTTGATGTTTTCAGAAGGTCCAATCACGAATTGACGGAGGCGGGCAAGACTCAAGGCAAACTCAAGGATCCAGGACGAGCCGTGCCGCCAGTCAGGTGAGTCAAAGTTTAAGGCTACTTGTTGCGATACTCCTTCTGATACGTCTACGTCCTTGTATATTGAGGCAGGATGTTGCATTGACAGCTTGCTTTAACGGAGGTGAAAGTGAAGAACAAGAAGGTTGTTGTTCGAGATCCTGAGCCGCCACAATTGATGGATCAGCGCGGCGATCACCCGGCAGTTCCCGCTTGGCTGTTAGTGTCTTACCACCACAGCTTGACCACAGCCAATTCCGAGTCGACGATGCAGGCCCATCCATCGGTATGCTACACCTATCACGCTCTCCCTCTTCGCGAACAGAACTAATAAACAACCTGTAGTACCAAGCCCTATCCCACATCCTCCCCAAATATCCTCGCGCGGCCGGAAGCGTGTTCCAGGCCTACAACGACATCTTGCTTGGTGGGTGAAGAAATTTACTCTGTGGCCTGAGCGCTGCATACTCGATTCTGGAGCCTGACCGCGTGTTATGTAGTGCAACAATGGACCGACGTTCAAGTCGTTGACCTTGAAGGCGTGTCGCGCGCAGCGATCAGTGGGAAGAAGCCTGGGACGGCGAGTCAACTGCTCTTTCGTTAACTGCCTGCTCTAAATGACTCTGCCATTTCACGACGACGTCCGAACTACATAGGATGCGACTCTACACGTCGTACCGTGTTCGTTGGCGGAGACGTTATCTTTTGGATGGTGCGTCGCGCCTTCCTTCCTTTTTTTCTTCTTCTCTCTCCTTCATCAGTTTGACATCAGTATTGAACGTGAATTAATGACTTGTGGCATCCAGGTTAACCACCGCCTTCACGCTGCTCGCCGACCCGCCAGAGATATTCCTCGCAATCACGTCCGACGACGCGTCGATCGTGTACTATAAATTAAGCCGCGGGATCGTCAAGCCGCAGGTTTGAATATCGAGCGCGCCATCTCTTGGACGAAAACATATTCGTGACTTGGCCCGCCCTGTCAAATGGTAGATATATCAGGCAAGGCAAGGCCAGGCTTCGTCGCCTCAAATTGGGTTCTCCGACATCGCACATGCTCGCTGTCTTCCTGGTTATGACTTTGCGTATGTGCTACACCCGGATAGTTTTATTTCGAGCCCCCATTCTGATGAATATTTTCTCGTGTGCCACCCGTTGCTGCCGCATGTGCTGCCTGTGTTCCTCGTTTAGCAAGAATCCTCATCCTACAATGCTCAGATTTCAAGACGATGGAATTCTTTGCGCGAATTCACGTACCAAAATCCGCCACAACTTCTCCTCAGTCAGTACTGCTTGGCTCCGAGTCTCCTATACAAGAATATAGGCGAGCGGCGTTCTGTCTGAAGCTTCCTTCTACTTATTTCTGGTCGTTCTGAACCTGGATCAGTTGGGCCTCAGAAGGCCTTGGTTTTCTATCTCCTTCGTACAAGCGTGGTATCTTATCTGGGCGAACAAAGTCTTGGCATCTCCTCCTCATCAGCAGGTCCTTCTCCCCTCCGACCCCCACATGCTGCATCCCTTTCTTCTGCGGGATGGCAACGTGTGTCGCGTCGATAACGGAAGGCGCGTCCAGCATAAATACAGCATCCCCGCGCAATCCAATCCTCGTCGAGTCCCCATCCCGCACCCGCACCGATGCTCGCCCTCACCGCCCTCGCCGCCGTCCTCAGCGTCCTCCCGCTTGCTGTGACCTCCTCCCCCCTCCCCCGCGCCCTCCCGACGCCCGTCTCCGTCGCCACCGCAAAGACCTACCTCTCCGAGCTCACGGTCGCGGTCGACAGCAACGTCCCCGCGTACGACCGCACCTTGTTCAAGACTTGGGATATCAGTTAGTCGTTCCCCCGAATCGACGCATGCTTACTTATACCCGGCTGCAGTTTCTGGAACGTGCGACACCCGCGAGAGTGCGTGTTAATATTGTTGGGCCAGGGGAATACTGTGTGCTTATTGAGCGCACGACTCGCAAAGCCGTGCTGAAGCGCGACGGGACGAACGTGGTGGTGAGCACTGCGTGCGCGGCGACGTCGGGGAACTGGGTCAGCCCGTACGATGGCGTCGCGACCACGCTCGCGAGCGACCTCGACATCGATCATCTCGTCCCGCTCAAGGAGGTGCGTGCTTGCACTCTCAACTTGAATGTGTGATTGATTGGATATCCCTTGCAGGCCTGGCTCTCGGGCGCGCGCGACTGGACCAACGCGCAGCGCGAGGCGTTCGCCAACGACCTCACGCGGCCGCAGCTGGTTGCCGGTGTGTCCCTCCCTCCCTCCCTCCTCCTCTCTGTATTCCTTAGTATCAGTTGCTCACGAGTTGAATGCAGTGACGGATAACCTGAACGAGTCCAAGGGTGTGTCGCGTCCTTCATCCATGTAGACTCAAATTAACATAGCACCACATTGCAGGCGATAAAGGTGCTTTCCCTCCCGCTCAACCGTTGACTATGGCACGTCGCTGACTCAAAAATTATAGACGTAACAGGCTTCGTCCCCCCGCTCGCGAGCTACCTCTGCACCTACATCCGCGCGTGGATCACCGTCGTGAGTTCCCCGCCTCCCATCTCTTCCCATCCCTCCGTCAACTCTCTTCCCCATCCCTCTATATCTCTCCTCCTTCCTCTTTTTCTCCACTTCAACATGGAATGGGATATGGCTGATATCGGTTGAACGTTGAATAGAAACACTTTTACGACCTCACGATCGACGCGGCAGAGAAGACGGCGTTGACGAAGTATATTGATGCGTGTTGAGCTTGCGGAGGGAGCGAAGATAGATGAACAGAGTTCGGAGGCGGGGAAATGTGAATTTAAAGACTTGTACAACAAAAGGGATGGGTTCCGTAAATAGATGTCAATAACGCATATTTTTGATGGCAAACCGTACGCCGTTTCCTCAGCTCACTTTGGACTCCGTAAAGTGTGTTTAGGTGTATTTGAGGACTGAGGGTGCTCCCTGGAGTCCTCCAACTTTTCTGGGACTGATACCTATTTATTTGAGGAGATGGAAAATTGAACTGGTTCAAGAAAACGGGAACACAGGTAAGTTGAACTCTTTAAGGGTTACATGTAGTTTGGTCACTGCTAACCCTTGCACACTGGGCTACAAGGAGCCAATCAAAGATTGGCGACGAGTGGCCGCAGCGGAAACTGTAAACAGGAAGTGTAGATTTCAAGAAGTTTATTGAGTGCAGTGTTTGAAGCAGGTAATCTGTACACATGAGTTTTGCAGACCCCGTAGCATCGCACGGGCCACTGCTAGTCTTGTACTTATAGCTTATAGTATATACAAGCACCCGCCGGAGCACGAAGCGCTCCGGCATCTCCTTGGTTCTTTGGCCATGGATCGTCGCGTCTGTGGGGAAATCCAGGGGGGACCAGTATCGCGGCAGCACCACGGGTCAAACATTGTCATAAATTGAGATGAGCGGCCCCGACCGGCAGCGGTTTAAAGGCTTCGGACACGCATAATCTCATAAAGAGTTAAATGTTTTATGCCGAGTGCGTCTAGCCTCCTCTACACCCTCTCCACCCTCGTTAGCTTCCAGATCCTCGCCGGTGTCAGCATCAGGCTCGGGATGCAGTCAAACTCACTCATCGTCATCCAGGTTGTGCACTCTCCCCAAGCTCTTGAGTCCTGGGGCAGGCGACTTGTATGATGGCGAGCTTTGCCCACTGGCAGTTCCTCGGCGGCACCCTGGGATTGAGTGTCACGGAGCCGATCCTTACACGAAGAACCTGCTTCCTGCTTAATTTTTAAAAATTGCCGATGTCTTTGGATGACTTGAGCTGTTGAACAACTGTACCTCTGTGTCCGCTTCTTTGGAATGTGCTACTTATCCAACATTCTGATGATGATGCTGGGAACTAGGAAAGGTGTGATTCAGTTCATCATGCTGTTCTACAGATGTGATTAAAATGCGAGATATCAAGACACTGCCTCAGGCACTTTATAAGAGACCCAGGTGCAGTGTGATGGCATCTCCTTTCGAAATGCCCCACCCGCGTACCACTGCTGATACTCGCGTGAACAACATCACAGCATATTTGACACCTGCTTTGACCTTACTGGATGAGCTCAATGATGCTTTTGGCCTGCCATATGTGCAGCCTATCATCAAGACCACCCAGGCTCTGATCACAGCAGTGCAGGTATGGGTTGCACACACAAATACATCTACTGTGACTGACAAGGAAATATAGAACGTGAAGCACAACAAGGGTGAATGCTTTCGACTGGTTGGAAGCATTCACAAAATTCTCTATCCAATCATTCAGCTGCAGTTGAAATCTCAGGCTTTTGGGACCAGTCCTCTGGTGGTTTTTGAGGCCATTGGAGAATTCACAGTGTACATAAACACTCAATCCTGGAAGTCTCTTGATACTGACTTGATCCAGAACCCTGCGCAAGATATATATGTTCCTTCAGATCCAGCAGGATGGGAACAAAATCAAACAATTCTTCCGCCAGGCTGAGGCCAACAAATTGCTCAAAGATTGCTGGGCTGGGTTGAACCAGGCCATTGAGGTATTCAAGGTAAGATTCGGCTTCAAGATCTTTGATTCAGGATTTTACCAGTCCAACAGGGCCAGACAGGAGTCACAGTCTTGATTGATGTTACACAAGTCCAAACTGCAGCAGACAATATGCACGAGGAACTGCTTGAGCTTATCGCGGCACTATCTGAGACTGATGGCACAATTTCAAACCGGTCCTCATTGGTAGGAGGTTGTACACTTGTGTCGACAGCAGAATATAATCTGCAACTAGGTACTCTACGGAATGTCCAATGGCTCTGAAAGGAGGTGAGAGATCTGCCATGAATATTTGTATTCAATACTGAATCCACATCGAGCTCAACCTCATTTTCATTGCTACCTTCAAAACCAAAAATATTCCATGGCCGTGAATCAGAATTGCAGCACATCATTGCAGTTCTGGTCCAGGAAGTGGCAAGAATAGCCATCCTTGGAGGTGGGGAGATGGGGAAAACATCACTTGCTAGAGCGGCCCTTCATCACAGTGACACCTGTGGCAAATTCCAGGCCAGATATTTTGTTAGTGCAGAGGCAGCCACAACAGCTGTTGAGCTAGCTGCACTGATTGGTCTACACCTGGGCTTGAAACCAGGGCCAAACCCAGTCAAGTCTGTTGTGCGGTATTTTACTCAACAAACCAGTCTCTGCCTCTTAGTCTTAGACAATTTGGAGACACCATGGGAGCCACTACAGTCCCGTGCTGAGGTGGAAGAGTTTATCTCTCTTCTTGCAGATGTGAACAATCTGGCCCTGATTGTGGGACTTTCTTCTTGTTATGTTGAACAGTGTATTGACCACCAGCCAGATCACCATGCGGGGTGCGGAGAGACCAGGCAAAGTTCAATGGACCCGTCCATTTCTGCTACCGTTGGAACCCCTACCCAATGAGGCTGCTCTGCAAATCTTTGAGGAGATAACAGATGACCCCAATCTCAGTAATGAGAAGACCCAACTTTTGCAGTTCACAGGGAACATGCCTCTGGCACTGGATCTCATGGCCCATCTTGTGGAGCATGAGGGCCTTTCCAATGTGCTTGCCCGCTGGGAAACAGAGAAAACAAGCCTCCTGTCACATGGGCACAACAGAAGATCAAACATAGATGCCTCCATTGCAATCTCTCTTTCCAGCCCTCGCCTTACCTCTGAATCTCGGGAGTTGCTGAGCCTCCTCTCCATTCTGCCAGATGGACTCTCAGATTTTGAACTTATTCAAAGTAAACTCCTGATCAATGACATCCTATCTTCCAAATCAGTTCTCATTGCTACCTCATTGGCATATAAAGACAAGAAAGGGCGACTTCGGTCACTGGTGCCAATCAGAGAACATGTTCGGCACTTCTCACCACCTCCAGAGGCTCTTGTAAAATCACTTCGGAAGCTATTCCATGACCTCTTAGGTTCGAGGTTTACCGACTCCCGTCTAAACAGTGTTTTTGCCCAGATCACTGCTAACCTTGCCAACCTTGATGAGATTCTGCAATGGGGGTTACAACCCAAATCACTTGATCTTGCAGAATCCATTGAGTCCACAACCCGTCTGAATCACTTCTACCAAATAACTCGTGATGGGAGCACACACCTGCTGAACAAGATTCCCATTCATCTCTGTGGTCCCCGACAGAGGGTACTCCATATTATTCAATGTTTGAAGGGTATCCCAGGCAAGATTCAGACTCAGAAATTGCTTGCAGAAGGGATATCCCAATTTCGACACATCCAGGATCCCATACTCGAAGGTAGACAACTCTATATATATGAGATTGTGATGCTAATCCTGTTCAATAGTCAGATTCTATCGTGCAGCAGCAAGAGCATGTCAAACATCAGGATTATGGACTCAAGAACTTCAATTGCTTGAAAAGACGATTGCACTATCAAAGTCGACTGGAGATCCCACCACACAGTCTTATTGCCTGAAAGAACTTGGTTGGTTCAAGTGGAGGAGTGGGGATTATGCAGCTGCATTGAAATTGGCAAGAGAGGCCCAGAAACTTGCTTATCAGACATCTGAGCTCTTGGCAGCCTCAAGTGCACTAAATATATGTGCCATATCTTTAACTTTCCTTGGTGACTATCCTCGTGCTATGTTGGATGTACACAAGGCCAAAGAGTTGCTTGTTCTCTGTGGCCTGACCACCAGTGACCTCTATTATACCTTTTTGAACTCTCAGGCAGAAATCCATCTGTACAAGTCTGAGTACGCAGAAGCCAAAGGAATTCATGCTAAAAACATTCAGGATTCTCTCATTGATTCAAGCTCCCCCCACTATGTTATCACCCTCCTGAATATTGCACAAATTGATATTATCATTGGAACAAAAAAAGAGCTTGTTTGTCAAACCCTGGAAACAGTTACTCACAAGATATCTAACAGCGGAAACTATCCTCGGGAACAAACTTGGAGGGACCTGTTTTCTGAGCACCTAGACTTGAGAGAGGGGAATCTGATCTCAGCAAGGACAATGTTTGAGGATAATTTGAAGTCACATCTTGGGGTGGACAATGAGGTCGAGCTATGGTGCTTAGAACAACTTGCTGATGTTACCCAAGGGCCTGGCACTGAGTTCCTTGAGCAGAGCAGATGGCCGCTGCTATACTTATGCCAGGCACACAAAAGAAAAACTAAGTTGGGGTTTTCCAAAGCACTACTCTTTACTGCAGATCTCTTCATGGAGAATGATGAAGTCACAGCACAAAGCCTGCTCACTGTTGCATTGGAAGAATTCACATTCATGGATGTTCACTGCAGTCGAGCACACTGTATGATTCGACTAGGTGATCTTGCACAGAAGAGGGGCAAGACAGGAGAGGCAGCAGACTTGTGGAAATCTGCTCGACCTTTGTTTGAACGATCATTGCAGGCTAATGATGTTGCCCGCATTGATGACAGGCTTAGTAGCCTTAAGCAGGAATCCCTGGCAAAACTCACAGCACTCAACCCTCCAATGACTCTGTTAGTAGACAACTCAAGTGAAGAGAACTCGGAAAACAATGGTTCTGAATCCCAAGAGACAGATGGAGCCAAAGTTATCCCAATCTGATGCCGGACAGTTGTTTAGCTCATAAATATGTGTTTATATATCTGTAATGATTCTCTTATTTATCACAACTAGCAGTTACCTGTGTCTTTGCCATGGACAGAACATACAGTGTGGATTCATAAAAATACAATTTCATAGGTACACGTATGGAAGCTTGAGGTACATAGTTCAATGTACAGTGCAGCGAGAGCACCCGTTCGAGGAACCCACCCTTATCCCTCAGCGACCCTGTTATCTGCGGTCTTGATCTGCACTGCCTTGACTGCCAAGAAAGCCAGTAAACGTAAGGCTTGCTGGTGCCAGTTTCAGTTCCCAGGAGTGACCGAGAATCCAAGCTGACACCTCAAAGAGTGACGACACAGAGTTCTTCAATCGACATCGAGCAGCACCTCGGAGGAACCCGCGCAGAGGACAAATTTGTCTTACATGAAGGGACCCATCGAATCCTGTTTGATGTGCTGCAAGTGTTGGACGCCATTACATGTATGTAAGTACATGTGAAGTAATAGTTGAACATTCACAGCAGCACCGGATTGCCAATGATGCACTACTTGTCTATGCCTTAGTATATTTCCAATCCAGTTCCTTGGCTCCTACTGTGACCTCTGTTCCACCTAAAGAGCAGCCTGAAGTGCCTCATATGGGTCCCGATGTGAATAAGGAGGCCGTGGGTGAGGAATGAGGCTTTCTTCACAGAGGAGGTTCCCTCAATCGATGACTGGGAGTTTCTGCTCCTCCCCGAAGGTCTGGTGTAGTAGTCAATGCAACTGCAGGTTTTTTCACATGATGCACTACTTGTCTATGCCTTAGTATATTTCCAATCCAGTTCCTTGGCTCCTACTGTGACCTCTGTTCCACCTAAAGAGCGGCCTGAAGTGCCTCATATGGGTCCCGATGTGAATAAGGAGGCCGTGGGTGAGGAATGAGGCTTTCTTCACAGAGGAGGTTCCCTCAATCGATGACTGGGAGTTTCTGCTCCTCCCCGAAGGTCTGGTGTAGTAGTCAATGCAACTGCAGGTTTTTTCACTACCCCTGGTTATCCAGGGACCCCATAGTCGGGGCATCGATGGTGGTAACCAATGGCAGGTCTTGGTATGCACCAGATGTTTGAAGTCCAAGAGCCAGGGATGAATTGTGGGGTGCGGTAGATCTAAGCTCAGGCCAGTGCTGGTTTTTTTGAACAGACCTGAGACAAAAAAAAAAGCTGCCCATAATATGAATTGCGCATGAGGTTGTGAGGACGCTGAGCCAACACAGAATAAAAGACAGGGGTCGCAAGAAAGCCGAGGATTATTTGCGGGGTAGCTTGGAACGCGGAAACTTGAGAAAGTGAGTGTTGGCAATTTATTACAAGTGTTGGACACAGTGCGAGTGAACCGCGGCACTTGTGATATGTATGATTTCCAAACTTGGCAAATGGAAGGTCTGTGGGATACCTGGCTAGGCCCCAAAAAAGGTTCAACTCGTCTCTTCCCACATTCCCTTCAATATTTTGGGACACAAGCCCGGCACACGGCGGGCATCAAATCCCGACCGGCGCCAATCAATTTGTATCCTGACACCACTTCCATGGAACTCTCGCATCTCATCCCAGTACACTCATTTCGGTCGGGGTTCACAGCATGCCCCTCCCTGGTCCTCCCAAAAATCCAACGAGTCGCCCTCACGGACGCGGATCTGGGCGTACACAAAGTTAACCCGCGCACAAACCACACCCTCGTCCCTCCGCCCCCCACCGAGGACTCCGACTCCGAATGGCCAACACCGTCCTCCGCATGGGAGGCGCTCTATCCAGAGGGTAGCATCAACCCATCCGCGCCGATCCCGGGCGGATTTGGGTTCTACTTGTCGGGCCCGTCAGAGTTCGCGGAGAAATTACAATCCGGCGCGGCGACGCACGTAATTTTGAGCTATCGGATGACACTGCAGAGCGACTGGGAGTGGGTCAAGGGCGGGAAGCTTCCTGGGATATGTTCGTTATTAGCTCTCTCTCTGTCTGGCTTGCCCAATTTATTTTGCTGACTTCAATTCGTCGTTAGTCGGCGGCGAGGGGGAGTCATCCTACGCGTGCACAGGAGGTCGCCAACACGATCGCTCCAAGTGCTTCAATGTGCGGCCAATGTGGAGGTATGTAACTCTCGTGTGGTTGGTTGCTTTAACATTCTGAATTTTGACCTGCGTCTAGAGCCAAAGGCCTCGGGGAACTCTACATGTACATCCCACTGACGGAGACGAACCGCGAGCGGCTCCTCGCCGTTCCCCCCTCGTCAAAGGAGAACGCCGACTACGGCTTCTCCGTCGGGCGCAATGCGTTCAATTTTAACATGGCCATCGGCAAGTGGATAAGCCTGGCCTTTCGGGTCAAGTTGAACGCGATTGGGGCGGAGGATGGTACTTGTACTCAGCCTTTTTATTCTGGTGCCTCACCGCTATTTTCGCAGGCGAACTGGAGCTCTGGGTCGACGGCAAGTCGGTGATAAATGTCGCGGGCTTGACCTTGCGCGACTCGGACAACGCACGCATCAAGGGCGCGCACTTTCAGACCTTCTTTGGGGGTGAGTTGCAACTTGCGCGGTACATGGCTGCGAGCTAAAGTTTCTTATGTAGGTCACCAGGACGACTGGGCGTCCCCGAAAGACCAGCGGGCTTGGTTCGCAGATGTTTCTGGCGTGGTTATTGATTGATTTGGATAATGCGATTTCTATGGATCTCTACATATGCGATTGAAAGGACGCAAACACTAGAAATTCGCCAACGTGTGTACTCAGCCTTGGCCGAGCTCGAAACCATAGAGTCCAGCTACACTTGCCGCATCATACTGGCACCGTTCGCAAACAACCTTGCATTTTACTGAAGCTTTTGCGAGGGATCGATCCTCCCAGCCCAAGTCGGGCATCTCGGGCATGTTCCAAATTCAGTTGAACCACTCAACAACGTATGCGAGAATTATCCCCAAGCCCTCTGACTCGCAGACCATCATGCGGTATCAAGATGGCCATCTCTAACGCCTCCTTGTGTACGCGCTATGTGGGCGTTCTCAACACGTGTGCGATGCATGTACATACCTTCCGACGACTACTAGTAGCCGCTTGCGCGCGTATGGCGCATTGCCCTCCTCCATCTCCCCACCATGGCCATATCCCTCACACTCAACTCCCCCAGGGAATGGCTCCCATTCAGGCTCGCAGTGCTCAAGCGGGCTTTGCGGCTGATTCGCCGCAACACGCATCTGGGTCCCAGGCTTCTATCATCTTATCGGCTGCCGGGGAAGGCCGTCGGGAGGACGCTTAATTCAAAACCGCCGCGCGAGCCCCTGGTGCAGGAGGAAACCGAAAGTGTGCTCGACGACGAGGATGAATTCTGTATCTTTGGAGTGGAACAGACGTTGTACAAGGTACAACACAAACCATATTTCAAACCTCTGTTCTAATACTGCCGCAGGTTCACCACTCCCTCTTCAACTTGAAAATACGGTCGCATGCGGATTTCGTACCAGCCTCACCTCGAGACCCTTCTGGGACTGTTGTCTTGCAGGAGACGGCGGAAAACTTTCGATTTTTTCTGTGGGACCTACAAGCATTGTACGATTGCTCTCCATTACAACCAATGAAACTCACCGTATATTGCACCCAGCCCGTACGAGTTGAAGCGCCTGAAGCGCGACAGCAGCAATTTACCCCACGTCGTCAATCGCCTCCTTAGTATAACGGAGATGGCGATCAAGCACGACCTTTCGGTCCTGGAAACACACGCGCTGGGCTCCCTTCGGAACTTTATCCTCTCCACCTATTTCGGCTCCGTATCCTTCAACGAATACTGTCGCGCCCTCCGGATCGCAACTACCACCGCCACCGCCCAGACCCCGAACCTTCTCCTCCGCGACCTCACTGCCCGCTTGGTCCAGCAAATCCTCCGCCACAGACAACCCACGGACCCCGCGCTGCTGCATCTCGCCGAAACCGACCCAAGACTGCACAAAATTCTGGGCGCGCTGTATTACTGCGAGCTAATCGCGACGGAGGCGCGTCTCGCCGACCGCGCGTCGACGCAGCCCGTGTTCCCACCTGGGATGGATCTGGAACGGCGCATGCGCTTCCTCGCGGCCCACATATCTCTCTCAGCGCTCTCCACGCGCCTCTGCGCCTCCGCCCCACCCCTCCCCGCCCGCGGCTGCCGCTCTCATTCCGCGTGCCTGGACGCATGGGCGGACGTGTGGGCCACCGCGGGGGCCGTGAGCAACACAAGCTGGATTGGATCCGCCGACGTTCTTGGCCGGCTTTGCGGGATGATGGTGCTGGTGGGGCAGATGGTCTCCGAGTCCCCGACAATTTCGATTGATTGTGGGTTGGCCGCGTTGGAGGTGGTTGGATTGCTTCACGACAAAGTCGTCGATGGTCTCCTGGATCATTTTAATTTCGCATGATTGTGGCTGGCATACTCGGTAACAGAATCGCGCGTCGATAAATGCCGATTCGTGAATGAAGGAAAAAATGCAATTTGCAGAACAACAAATTAAGAAAACGAGATGGAAGCCCCTTCGCGGGGATTCCAGGTCGGTTTGTTTTTCAAGTATTCGAGCGAAACGAGCAAACCAAAGTCTTTCTGGAATGACTTCAACTCCGGGAGAATTTTCGTTTCCACCTGCCGGAAGAACTTGATGTCGACGCGGCGCAGGGGGTGGATCGCCATGCGCGCGCGGATGAACCGTAGGAGGTCGCTGTCGGAGAAGCTGGAGGCGTAGTTAACGACGAGGGTGTCCAGCGCTGGGAGGAGACACCGGGTGGGCGGGGCGTCGGAGGAGTCTGAATCGGAACTGTCGGACGACCCGGAACCGTGGGACGCCTCGTCGGAAGGCGCCTCATCTGGGGCGTCGGAGCGGGAAGGCGGTGGAGGGGGCGCCAAGAGACGCAAGATGTTGTTACCAACAAGGGACGGCGCCTCGAAGCCGATAACATTCTGGCGCATCGTCAGGGATCGGATGGTGGGCGGTAGCAGACGAAGGAACGCGATGAGGGTGTCCCCCGTGAATATCAGCGTCTCGATCTCGAGCTCCTTCAGCTCCGTCGTGGTGGAAATAAGGGTGCGGAAGAGGAAGTCCGTTGGGGGGTGGTGGCCGGTCACGGCGAGCGATGCGAGCAGCGGTAACCGTAGACGGTCCAAGGGGTTTGGATGCACGGCAGGGTTGCCCATACTGAGCGTAATTTTGAGTGAAGTGAGGAAGGGGACCTCCACTGACAAGGGCAGGTCGGGCGGTTCGTCCGCCTCCGCCTCCGAGGTCAGGAAAAGTACGCATTCACGTAGACTGCCGCAGTCAGCGAGGATCCGAAGAGCCGTCGAGCTCGTCAAGCTTCCCACTCCACCCACAAAGTGATACGGGTTGTTGGGGCGCGAGAGCGTCAGGGTCGTCAATTGCGCCCACGGGAGAGGTAATTGGATGGGATCGATCTCGCTCCCGAGGGAGACCTTCCGAACGCAAGCCCCACCGAGGAAGTCCTGCGCTTTTGCGACCTCAGGATCTTCCGGGACCGCATATTTGAATATCTCGATCGATTCCAGCAGTGGGACGTCTGCCCGGGAAAGTAGAATCTGCGGTTGTCCCGACAGCGAAATGTGCTTCCAGCGAGGTGAGAAGGTCGCCAGGGCGTCGAAGAAGGGGGATGCACCGGTATGGCCTCTTCGATGGAATGATATCGATAGCGGCAAAGCCCCCGATCTGTTCAGCCATGTCGTTACCAGTCGAAGACACCCGTTGTGTAAGCTCAGCGGAAGGTCGGTATCCGGTTCCGCAATGTGGAGGGATGCCCATAATCGTGGGGTGGACAGAGCGATGATCCTCCAAACGCTACATATGTGCCCAAGCAGCAACGGTGCTTCCCGAGCACTCATTACTGCGTTTCCTTTGGTCGGGATGCACGCGAGGAAGATTTCGCGGAGGACGTCAGAGGGTAGTTGTCGGATGGGGGAAATAAGTGCCGAGTGCCCGGCGACAAACTTCTTGAATTCGTGGCGCTGGGCCCTGAGCCGTGCCACTTCACGGTCAAGACGCCTGATTTCAGCGCGCGGGTGAAGGAGCAGCTCCTTTATTTGCCCGATTTCGCTGTCGAGGGGGGCGTAGTTGGTTCCAATTTTTTCGCGAAACGGTGAGTCCATGTTGAGCCGGGACACAATGTCTAGAAGGTCCCTTCGGATTCCTGGGCGCAGCAAATCGAAACAATAAGCTAGAGTGGAAGAGTTAAGCAGATAAGCTGTGATACAGCCCAAATTTGAGACGCACCAGAGCGCGTCACGTCGCAGGAGGAAGTTGGGAGCAAAGCGCTCTGGGCGGCTTGAAGTGAATCAGAGGTCAGTGCGAGAAGCTGAAGCGATGGTGCACAGCCACCCATCACGATTTGTGCCGACTTTGCCGAGTCGCCAACCGCACTTTGAAATAAAAAGCTTTCTCTCAAGGTTCTTCTCTGACTTCATAATATCGTAGGTTTACTTTATCGAGTTCAGAATTCATTCCGGAACGCGAGTTGACCGCCGTCTAGTGTAAGTATCCACCGTAGCGTCATAAATGAGTCATTCGTGAATCGTACAAGGCTGTTTGTTTAAATATCGTAGCTAGCGAACCCTAGTCACTTCACTCACCACATTTTCAACCACCATATATATGATCCCACCCATGCCATCCTCCTCTAATAACAACGACCTCACCAGCGGGACCACCGATTTGAACACTGGTACATTATCTTCTCCCCATGCGGTTCTAATTATCCAACCCGTGTTGCAGAACAATTCAAGAACAGCACCACGACCAGTGGATTCAACGACTACGGTCGGACGCAGGTCGGTGGTAACACGGGTAAGCCTTTTGTTACTTTCCAGGTCATTCAACCGAGAGTTTACTCCACTCAGGCGATACTACTGGCGCCGGCGGTGTGCGGTTCGACGGCAACACTGGGGAGGGTATGGGCGCCGGGGTCAGCCCTGGTAGTGCATCATCCAACACATACGGCAGCGGAGTCGCTACCCGTTTCGACGGCAACACGGGCGAGGGCATGGGCGCTGGTACTGATGGAGTCCCGGCAGCGGTCCCGCCGACGTCGTCGAGCGGAGCGACAGACAAGCCACCACGTGCGACCATGGGCGACAAAATCAAAGGTACTTATGTTATACACATAGGTGGTTCAAATTCTGAATGAACGCTTTGTACAGGCAGCGCTGAGAAGGTACTTGGCAAAGCAACCAAGAACCCGGGGATAGTGGAGATGGGCGAGCAGCGGAAGGTCAGTTTCGCGTACACATTTTACTTCCGACTCAATTGAGCTGAGGGTACGATGTAGGAGGGACTTAACTAAAGAAACAGTGTAGGAAGGAGAGGGAGGCAATGTAATTTGAGGAGCCAACGGACGGAATGGAGCGAATCTTCGTAATTTTTGTACTAGTACAGTCTGAAGAATGAAATCATCGTTATTTTATCTCTATTCCGACGCGACTGGGCTCGATGGTCGCCAGCACTCCTATCCCATGACTCATCCCGTCCCCACATTGGCAAGGGCGGAGGCGAATTTATCGGGGCTCAGTAGCACCTAATCATAATGCAGATGTACCCCGGGATAGGATTCGACATCGCCATCCCGATTCCCCGCACGACGGACGTGAGCGGCTTCACCTGGGTCGGGCGGGACGTCTCCGCCGCGGTCCTGGCCGCGGCGCTGCTCAAGAACTACCAAGACGCGTCCAACCAGGTCGTCAACGAAGAGATGACGTACCCCGAGGTGGCTGCATAGCTGCGGCGCCTGGCGTTCATTCATGTTATGATCCTGAATTAAGCTCGAAACGCCGTTGTGCGCAGCGCTCGGGGTCTCAGTGACGTTCATTGGGATCTGAAAGCCGTTGCGAAAGGATCGATGGGCCATCAAATAGGATTCCCACGGTTGGATTGCATGGCAAGCTGTTTCAATAGCTGAATACGGTGTCGGAAACATGACTTGCCTGTATGCATCTGAATCTTTAAGGATTCTAAGAAGCGGTCTTGTGTTGTGGCCCTTCCTGCCCCCGAGGGGCAGTTAAGGGCCAACAGGATGCGTTGGAAAACCATCAAAATACAATTCCCACGGTTCGAATTGTGTAGGTCGAGGTGACTCCGACTATGAGTGGTACAAATCAATACTGGCACCGCGACATCGTGAGTTCGGTATCTAAAGCCCTGTGTATGACCAACCTTTTAGCCCAATGCAACCCTCCACCAAGTCGGCCAAATCCTGCCGTCCGCGAAACTGCGGCGTCATAAATTGTGTCCAACATATGTCCGGGGGCACTTCAAGTACCCAAGCTTGTAAAGGGCAGACATTCGTACCGTCGATTGAGACAGAATAATAAGTTGATCGTGGGATAAGAACTTTTGGACACGCGGGAGCGGAGGCGGCCTCCCTTGCAAGTTCGAGGGCGGTGTTCCGAAGATACCAACGTGTAGGCATGATGCTAGCAGCCAGAACCGAAATATTCTTTGTTTCGACACATTGCCTAACCGGAAGAAAACTAGAGTTGACTCGCAGGTAAAGTCAGAAGGAGCAGCCGAGTTTTAGCTTTGAACCCACCCCGTGAACCTGCCGAGTGGAGGAGAAACCAATTTCCTTCTCAGTGAACGCCATGGCGCTTGCCCGAGTGGGAACAAAATTTCGGTCGGAGTCAGCGTTGGATTTGCCGGTGGGAAGGCGATACTGAGAGTATCTTCAAGCTTAGATTCTGATAGAACGTGAACACATCTAGTCAGACATCTCATGACATGAGCGAAATTGTGAAAGACTGAAGGCTTACATGTCTTGTTAGAAGCAGCGTCGATTTCCCGAATCGACCGGCATTACTGTGTTTCCTGCTCACGAAACCGAGGCTGGATGAGGCGACTGAGATTAGCTCATGAAGTAAAGGTGCATTATTTAAGAAAGCGAGGTGCGCGTTTCAAAAGTTCAACACCTCACCGAAAACTTAAATCAACTACCCAACCTACCCATCATGTCCGACGCCTACCTCACCGCCATCTCCGCTCGTCGGAGCAACTACTCCATCACGTCCAAGTCGTCTGTCCCGGACGAGAAGCTCCAAGCCATCGTCCAGGCCTGCGTGCTTCACAGCCCAACGGCGTACAACCAGCAGTCTAGCCGCGCGGTGATCGCGACCGGTGAGGCGAACACCAAGCTGTGGAAGTTATGCAGCGAGTCAATGTTGAAAAATATGGAGGATGGTGTGTTTAGTTTACCTTTTGGGGGATTCGAGGATCTTGTTGACATTTTTTTCAGGGGAGAGGAAGAAGATGGTCGAAGGAAAGCTCAAGGCCTTCGGCGGAGGCTACGGAAGCGTACTCTTTTTCGAGGATAAAGCCGCCATCGACGCCATGGCCACCAAAATGCCCATGGGTTCGTACCTCGCCATCCCACTAATTTTCGCTTGGACTGACCTTCCACTCAAGCTGCCCCACACTTCCCCGGCTGGAGCACCGCCGCGTCGGGAATGTTGCAAAGCGCCGTGTGGACCGCGTTGACGTTGGAGGGGCTCGGGGCGAGTCTGCAGCACAACGGCTCGTACTCGGACGAGCTGGTCGCGGAAATCCACCAGACGTTTGGGCTTCCGACGACCTGGAAATCGATGGCCATCATGCCATTTGGGGACCCCGCAGCCCCTCCAGGCGAGAAGACCTTCGGCCCCATCGAGGAGCGCGTCAAGTTCATTAAAGCATAGGTTGATTGGTTCACACTGTTAGGTACTTTGTAAGTAGACAGAAATGAAGAGACTGTCGACGAACGGTCAGACAGTCGATGGCAGCCAACTGCACCCTAGCGATGCAGGCAGAGTATTTCGGCATCGGTAGCCGTGGGGGTTTTGCGATTTTCGAGTCAGACCACCGTCTGCGGGATGGCAGGCCCGGGTCCTGGTTCGAATGTAAAATAAATGAGGACAAAGCTAATAGAGTACAGCAACTTGGTCCGTCTGTGTATAGAACGCCCGCATCTTTACGCTCAGAGGTGTTACTGGCGGAGGGGTGTACGGAGGCAGCGCGGGCACTCGTGTGACCGCTCTCTTGACCCACTGGAGCCACCGTGAAGAGAACGTATACTCTCCGGAACGGCGGAGGTGCCACCACCCCAGCTTCCGACACAGTTTATCGAACCGCTGGATCACCTCACCAATCGTCGGTCGATCTGCGGGGTTCTCCTGGGTCATGTCGTCGACGAGATGTGTCAGGAACCGCAACGGTTTGTGTTTGAACGGACTCTGCGGAATTTCAGAAGCGATCCTGGAAGTTTGAAGTGTACGAAGACGGACAAACCGGAACCCAGAGAGGTAAGGACCGGTTGAGTACACAAATTCTTGTTTCAAAACGTTGCCCAGAAAGTAAATGTCGGTTGGGAAAGGATTGCAGGCGATGTAATCATGTTCCGGTGGCGACCTGTCGCCGCCGAGGCGGACCTCCTCGAAAGGCAAACCGTCGTTGGGGTTGTACTGACGGGACAAGCCGAAGTCGATGAGGTAGTAGCGCGGCCAGCATTCGGTGCGAGTGATAGGATGCGAAGATTCCTCGAGCAAGGGATCCATCCAGGTTTTCACAGGGTGACACCCCGCTGGATACAGTATAGCTTCTTGCATGATATTGTTGGAACCACAATCCCTGGAATACTCGGTCAGGCGAAGGGACAATGGGCGCGGAGAAACGAACCGATGGGCAACAAAATTTTCATGCATGTATTGCAGGCCCTAGCATCACAGTTCACACAGGAATATTGTGGGGTGTCGAGATTTACCTCAAATATTTGCCGAAAGCAGTCGACGACCTCCCCAACTGTATCGAAAACGGGCCCGGGTCGGTGAAACGGCAGGAGAAAGGGCATCACAAGTACTCTTTTGTCGTCGTCGTCGGGGTCCTGAAGAACGTCAAGAATGGGAACACAGTGGTTCCTTGGATTTCCCGCGTGAGGCGGAGATGAGAACAACTGCGCTATCTTGACCTCGTCGGGGTGGGCTTTGTTGGAAACACATTTCAGCATGACCTTCCGTCCGTCGGAGATGCGCTCAGCATCCATGATGTGTGGATGCTGAAGAAGATCAGACAGGGTGAGGTATGGAATGGATAGACCCACGAAGTGACGGGATTTGTATTCGTCGAGTACTGCCCCACTCAGTTCATTGATGTTGGCGGCAAAGTCGGGGTGGAATTTGGGCCGAAGCTTGTAACCTGAGGATTCGATGAAGACTCTATTTCGCCGCCAGTAGCTCTCTGTGGTGCTGCCAGTCAGATCCATGGGTGCCTTTCAACACGGTAGAGGGATGAAGAGAGATTCGTGGTTTACACGTGCCAGGTTACGTCGTCTACGCATTACCGCACTAGCTGCGCACAGTGCCCGTTGAATCTGCTTCATCGAATGCATAAGTACGGCTTAAGAAAGGCTCGAAACTTGAATGGCGTACCAAACGACTCGGAGTGAGGGAAGGGAAGAGATGTGGCACCAAGCCTGAACAAACAAACGCGTCGCGTCACAACCAAACGTGTTTTTTTGGTTAGCCTTGGCTCAAATTTGGCCTCTCGATCGACCGAAATGTAAAAGTAAAGACATACTTGCGTCTGAAATGCTACAGCCTCGGGGATTCAAGACCTTCATCGCTTCCATCATGTTTCCTCCTCCAAGTGCCCCAACTCACGTTGTCCGTTCCATCGATCTCAGCGCCATTCTGGATGACTTGGAAGAGACGGGTAGTTCATGGCCTATAGATGCTACCGTTGAGCGATACAATGTGTAGCCAATCTCAAGCCAATCTGTTCAAAGCACTGGTCCCGCTCTGAGATGTTGCCTAGGCTTTCAAAAATACTGCTTTCGCAATTTAAGGGACTCTAACTGGACCTACGCCACGTCAATGAGAATGCATTTCCACGCCACTCCTCAATCTCATAAAAGCATTGGGCAAGAAAGTTCGAGTAGGTCCTCCGTCCTAATAGTAATTGCCGGGAGACCAAATTCCCCCAGTTTCCTCGCATCAGGTAGTGTTCGAGATGGCTCGAAAGGACCGACAACGGGCAGCCGAAGCAAGAGCATGAAAAGTTGACCTTTCCCGGCGGGAAAGACGTCCATTGGCGCGCTCGCCCTCGCTGAGTACGCTTCATGTTCCTGGTCGGAAAAGGCTAGGAGCGGTCTGGTTGAGTGGGACCATTTAAGTTTGAAACTCTGAGTCCTTCCGATATGTGGTTCATCAGTTGTTCACGCCTTGGGTAGTTTGTGACGGGGTCCGAGGATTCGTTGTTTGACAAAATCGAGCACGTCGCCTCGAGGCTCACGTTGAACTCCCTGATTGTTGTGTTCATCTTCCTCCGGCATCGAGTTAAGGATTTGAACCGTGGGAGGAAAGCTCGAACCGTGGGAAAGCCCTCTGATGAACTTTGGCCTACGATGTTGTGTGGTCCAGCAGGCTTGAGGTTCGGAATTAGATCTCAAAGCAGTCATAAAATGTACATAGATATCTACTCGGGTGGCTTAACATCTTGCCCACGCTCCCGAGTCCCGTCAGAAAACCAAAGCAGGTCCCACGAGTCAGGGGGCAGAGAAACTGGGTAGGTGACTGATGCGCAGTACATGGCAGGAATGCGATCAGAGTACACATATTCCTACGAATGAGACTGACGCAACCCCTTCTCCATATCCGTCGTCGTCGCAAGTGAATCCACAGATTCAGACACGGGCGGCGGCACCTCTGTCTTCACAATCCTCAAATTCTCAATCATTGTCGCCGCAATAAGCCCAAGGCCCGCCACCGGCACCCCCACCAGAAACACAATCTTCAGCGCCTCCGTATAGCTGCGCACCACGCCCGGGATCATCTCCTTCGGCAATTTACTCCAAATCGCCGTCGGGCTTTCCTTGACGATCGCCACGGGCGCCTCCGGCGCGTATTTAAGCAGGTTCTTCGCGAGCTGGGACGCAAGGATCGGTTCCGCGACGCTCAATCCCAGGGTGCCGCCGAGGAACTGTGCAAAGCTCGCCATGGAAGTCGCCTGCCCCAGGAGCTTGGGGAGGGTGCGGAACTCGACCTGGATGGCAATGAGGGAGTTTTGCATCCCGAGCCCGAGGCCGACGCCGGCGAGGATCTGGAAGCCGACGAGCGCGGAGGCGGTGGTGGTGGTGGAGAGGGTGTAGAGGAGGCCGGAGCCGATGGCGAGGAAGATGGGGGAGCCGATAAGGAAGGGCCAGTAGTACCCCCACTGGCCGACGAGCTGCCCTGCGATGATGATGGTGATGACCGTGCCGAGCATGAAGGGGAGGAGGTCGATGCCAGACTTGGTCGCGCTGTGCCCGCGCACGGCTTGGTAGAAGATGGGGATGTAGTACGACAAGATGAGCTGCGAGAACCGCGTGAGGAAGGCGAATATGAGCAGGGCGTATCTGTTGAATGGGATGGTTCAGCATTCAGCGATGAGAATAAAGCACAACGCACATTGAGCGCGATTTGAATATGCTGGTGGGGACCATGGCGGTTTCACCGAGGTAGATCTCCCATGAGATGAACGCCACCGTCAGGACGGCCGCGAAGACGAAGCACTGGGTAGGCCAGCCAGTTAGCCAAGTCACAGCAGGAAAGGATGGGAGGAAAATGGAGAACTGACGGTGATGACCGCCTTGTCGCCCCAGGCCTTGGTGTTCCCGCCCCACTGGAGGGCGAGGACCAGGGTTGTCACGGCGCCGGCGACGAGGGTCGCGCCGACAAAGTCGAGGTGCCAGATTTGGTTGTAGACGTCACGGGGCCCGCGCTTGTTGGGGTCGGACCCGAGCGGGGCGGACGCCTCGAGGAGGAGGAGCACGCCAGCGACGGAGACGCCGCCAAGGGGGAGATTGAGCCTTGTTGATGCAAGATAAACATGACCATTGCGGAAAATATGAAGAATAACGCACCAGAAGCACCATCTCCAGGAGACGTGGTCCGTTAGGCCACCACCTATGAGTGGACCAATGACGGAGCTGAGGCCAAAGACGGCACCGAAGAAGCCAAAGAGACGCGGGCGGTCCTCAAGGCGGGTGACCTGGGAGATAATTTGGATGAGGGCGACGACTGGTAACGGTAAAGTTAAGTCGGCTGGGGGTGAAGAGAGTTGTAGAAACACGCACAGATTCCGGCGGCGCCTACTCCAGAGATGGTCCTCCCGGCAATAAGCTGGCCGACGTTCTGCGCCAACGCGCACACGAGGGAGCCGAGCTCGAACATGGCGATGGCAGAGACCATGACCCACTTTGCGGGGAAGATGCAGAGCATTTGTCCGTAGAAGAGGAGGAAGACACATTGCGCGAGAACAAACGAGGAGGAGATCCATCCTTGGAGGGAGAACGAGTCGAAATCCGAAGCGATTCGGGGCAGGGCGGTCGCGAGGATCGTTTAGTCTCTCTTGACAGACGCTCTATCAAATCTAGCTCGTACCTCGCATGATAGAGTCTGTTAGTTACCGCGTCAGTTACCCGGTATCCTGCGTTATTATATAAGCTTTCCATTTTGGGTACTTACCTCCGACGCGACTTGACGCGTCGTGGGATGCCTCCGGTGGTTAGAGCCGAGTTGAGAGGCCAGTTACCTTTCTTTTACAAAAGGCTGAGTGCCCAATTTTCCGCAGGCTTTTTGTGGCCCTCCTGTTTGCGGGATGAATATTTATGGTGTGCTTTCTGTGTTTCTCGTCAATTCGACCGAGGGCGTAGTCCGAAGTGCACAAAAAAACGCACAGAGCTTTTGCGGGATAGAAGAATGGGCCTAGAAGGCCGTTTTCTGCTGAAGACGACGGGGAACATGAGAAACGCGTCAAGTCGCGTCGGAGATGAGTCCCGAAATGGACGGCTTACATAACAACGCAGGATACCGGGTAAGTGGGCGTGGTAACTAATAGACTAAGGATCGTTTGATCCAACGCGATGAGAAGCACGGCCATTAACCTTCAGTTCGAGTGTTTACAGCTGATTTCAAAAGTTTGTACCACTTTTACGAAACACTGCTCCTCGATTTTGATTTACCTTTGTTGTGCTTTGATTGTGGAGCCTCAGCTTTTCGAAACCGCAAGGCTCTGGTGCTATGTCCTGGGGGAATATCTGAAAAGTTTTTTTTCAGATATTCGAGGAGGGAGGATATAGGGAGCTTGGGGGCTTCAACCTCCCAAGCGTCGATGACTGACCTGTAATAGCCTCCGCCTTAAAAGAACACAGTAGTCGTAAGTTCGAACCACGGGCGGGTCCTCCTTTTTAAATCTCGCTGGCTCTTTAATTCTTTTCGTTGCGCAAGCTACGCGTTCTTGACGCAAGTTCCATCTTTATGATTCTCCAGCACGCAAGAACACAATCCACATGTTTCACGAAGGAAATAGGGCGAGGGGCGGGCGGTACAGTGCAAAGGATCAAAAAACTAACAGTAGTAATTTCATTGTTTCCGTCCAACGGCCCCTTCTTGACCAAAATATCTACAGAGGTGCCTACCCCCTCGACCCCGACATTCCTCTGCACCCGGCTTCCCAAGACTCTGGCAAACAGCGCAAGCTCTTTTTTTCTTTGCAACCGGAATTTGTGGGGCTCCGAGTCCACTTGTTGTTGCGTGCATCGGTGCCACAAATTGAAGCATGGTGGAGCCCGGGTTGGCTGTCAGAAAGGGTGTGGTGTCCAATGCTGGACGAAGCGAGGGCGCGGTATTACTGGAGTGATCGCCTGGACCAGGAGCTGATGGTTCATCATATCGACGGTTTTTGGCGGCAATTTTCGCAGATGACGCAGCAGCTTTCCGGCCCTGCACTACCGGAGAGAAGGACTCGTCGAGGACGATGCTGGTGTGAGCATCCGAACGAATTGTGGCCATGAAATCGGTGCGATCACGTTCGGTCAGCTGCATTGTCGTCAATTCACTTCGAACTTCGCTCCACGTCTTGAAATGCGCTAACAAATGCTCGGGGAGTTTGAAAAAAATGGCCTTGCCATCCACCTTCGAGGACCACCACCTCGCCATCTCTTTGAAGTTAGGTGACTTGCTCCCGGTTACTGCGAATGCGCCTCCGGGCTTTACGGCCTTACCGAAGAGCGCATACTCCTGATTCGTGTGAATCGGAGTTAGTGCATACTTGGTATCCTGCGCAGCGGCCAGGAACTCATAACGATTGGTCCGCGCACCGGATAATTTGACCAGAGGAGGGCGAATGGCCTTGAGGTCGGAATTCTGTGTCGACTGATATGCCGGAATATTGAACTTGACTCGGAGGGCCTCAGGCAGGGCAGTGACAATAATCGACTCGTGTGTCGGTTTGAAAAGCGAGACGTTCACGTATCCAGGACGTGTACGGCGTGGCGCATCAAATGGGAGAGATTGATAGAGGATGTCAATGTCGTCTTCAATCCACGGGTCGTAATGGCCATCGTACACGATGCCATCTCTATGCAGGGAACCCGACTGTATCTGAATATTAGCTTGATCTCAAACTTCAAAGTCGCAGAACACACCTCAACATTTTTGCAGTACGAAAAATCAGAAAGCAGCATAACACTCATCTCAACAGAGGCTCCCAGGGACTTGAAGTGTCGCTTCAGTGGCATGTGGACCCCACCTTCAACGGTGTTCGTTCCCCGGATAGAGTGCCAAACTGGGAGTCCGTTCCGGTCGGTTCTCAGCCGATTGAAGATCCCCAGACCGGCAGGATCAGACACCCATCCTTTGCGCACGTCTTCAAGCATTGCATCTGCGGCCTTGCGGCATTTTTCGTCAAAAAGGCGAATCTTTCTTTTCGCGCATTCCAGGTCCGCGTGTGTCGTGAACAGTTTCTTCAAAATGGGTTCGAGTTGATCCGGTGGAGGGATGTACCGGCGAACACGTTCCCAGATCCAGTCTGGTTTGCTACGAATACCCTGGTTCCAGGTAATACCCCCCTTCTTCAGCACTGCCTCGACGCGAGCCTTGTCAATTTTGTCGGGTACAAAAATTGCGTCCCTCAACCAACGAACAAAATTCTTCCCCAATGAATGCCGACGTCGTTTGATGGGCTCGTTGAGACGATTCATCTCATGCCAAGCATCCTGCAGCGTGCGTGTTGGGATTACGCCGGTAGCGGGCTGTATTATAGGGTGATTTAATGATTCCGCGGGCTCCGGGTAGTTGGCAACAAGCTCGGAGAACTCGGTCATGTCACCGTATTCATCCTCGTCCTCGCCAAACATGTTGACGTCGACCGTGGTGGAAGTGGGAGGGGGTCGCTGTTGGCCTTGACGTGTCTCGGGCTCATCTTCGTCTGAATCGGTTTCAGAATTGGAGTCGGTGTCGGACCAGTCAAGTCCGGAATCAAAATGTTTGTTCCACTCGGCCTCCCAGTCCATTTCCGAATCGCCCTCGGCATCGATATCCCTCGGCCGTGATGCTGGCTCATCTGGGGCAGGTACGTCGTCAAGAAGACTGTGCTCCTCTCGTGCTGTTAGGGACGAAAGATCGACAACAATATCGAATGGAGGTGGGCCCATGTCTTCAAGAGTGCGCTCGTGATAATGGCAGATATAAGATGGCGCCACAATTTTTTGGATCGTAATGAGTGCCCGCTTCGTCCTTGAGAGTGTTATATATCGTGTATTCGGGTCACCGTCCGACACGGGGAATTTCGTTGGTTGTTCCGCAAACGTCCCGTGCGCGACAACAATGTCGCCGTTGAGTAGAGTGACTCTATCACCCAGAAGACCAATTCGCGAGAGCCGTGCACCGGCGGGTGGCTGATGAACGACTGCCTTGTAGATTTCGAGTGCCAGCCAAGCGTTTCGGATGGCGTACTCTTTCTGGTCACGGGAAACATCACTGCGACACCAATCCGAGATGCGCACTTCTTGAAGGCTATTCATATTTCGACGGAGAACAGCCTCGGAAATTTTGCGAAAAGAGAGCATTGCATTCGGGATGAGACCCTTCGATCTGGCGAGAACTCCGATATCGACACAACCCGTCCCCATGCGATCATTGTTTTTGAACGGGGAGGGAAGGTCCCATAGGAGGGACAGAAGGTCGATATTGCCTTGAATATGATACCCGACTTTGACGACCCGCGGTGATAATAGCAAGGCCTTCAGGGAGCTCGGTACGTCTGAAGGATCATTCAAGTGATAAATCTACGAAGGTTAGGTTCGTGAAGACACTTGAGACAAAAGACCCACTTGCAGCAGATATACACAGTTCTCGACAATAATTTCCATCATTCCCGCCGGGAAATGACCTTTCTCGCTGGCGTGCGCATCCCATTCTACTGAGAAACCTACGAAGATAGACCGTCCCGTACTCTCGTCGCCAATTTCGGACAAGATCGCAAAGCAGACCTCGTCGATCAGCTGGGCCGTGGAGGCGATTTGCACCACTAAGTTGTCCGGTACGACGACAGCCGGATACTTCTGCGGAGCATCGGCGGGACCGTGATCAACCTCGGCAGCCAATGTAGGAACAACTCGTTCGAAGAACTGCTTGTCAGCTTGAACATTGTCGGTATACATGAACGACATCGGTCTATGACCGTGCTCATGAAGAGACTTGACAATTCCCTTGAGGGGGCGCTCGATGTGATGTAAATGCTTTGTCGGAGTGAAGACCATCTGGCGAATCTGCTCGTACTCGTTCGTGATTGTCCACAAACTGCCGAAGACTCGAACCCCGTTTAAACGGGCGATGTACTTGATGACCTTGAAGGACTGGTCCCCATGGCCGACATTGCACGGAAGCGAGGCCATGGCCTGATCCTGATGCGGCTTGATATGGCTCATGTACTCGACATAAACGCTGTTTATAAAGTACCGAGAAGGGGAAAATCCTGCGTAGCCGGATTTGTCGGTGAAGGCGGAGAATGGGATTAAGTCGGAGGGTAGGTTTGCTTCCCTGCATGATTTTAGCGCATGCAGGTAAGCCTGCTCTGCAAGATCACGCTGTCGAATGTGGAGTTCACGAAGAACACGCTCCCAGGAATGTGATGTTAGCCCTTGGGCTATACCGCTCCGGATGAGCGTCATCAGCTTCTTATCAATCCCACTGCGATGAGTTAAAAATGCTAAGGAGGAATGTGAGAAACACAATCGACTGAAGACGAAAGCCTAAACGTACCCGGAAATTCGTTTCCCAGATTCCCTGGCAGCTGCGTTAAGATGGCTTGATCGTACATATTGCAACCCTTTCCGCAGGTTTCGCAACGTAGTCTTTTCGTCAGGACATAGTAGCATGAATCGAGGTCGACCACTCTTCGAGCGATGGGATTGGAGTTCCAACCTAGCAATAAATCAATACACAAACAAAGAGGAAGAGTTCAGAGCACTTACCATCGTCCTTCATGATACCTTTCTTGCAGAAAATGCACCGGAAAAGAAAATCTAACGGGAGCAAAGTTCGCGGGAGCCAGACAAAAATGGCCGGCTGGTAAAGCGGGATTGGACTCAAAGAGTCCTTGCAGTCCTCAAGCGCAAACCATCGATCCATAGGGCGAATCCAAAATGTATTGTTACGGTAGCATTGCGGCTGCTGGTGTTGAATTATCTCGTTCTTGACGTCCTTTTGAATCTTCGCCAAATAGAGGCTGACTTTGCCTTCTGGATCTGGAGAGTCCTCGGAAGGCGTGTCATCCGCATCGAATAATCCCGAGTCGATAACTGGAGTGGTTGAGTCTGGACCCGACACGCCGTCGATGATGGCGCGAGTGGCGGAATCCGCGTCGGCTGCGCGAAAAATTTCACTCGGCAGAATATCGGGGACGTCAGGCAGATTTGGTGTCTGGACTGCAGAGGTTGACTGTGGGCTGAGGGAGTCATCCGCACGGAGGTTCCTCCCTGGATCAATTATATGAGAACGGCAATTCGGAACTGGTGCGCAGCGACGCACTAAAGAGCGGATATAATTTTTTTGGCGGCCCCGGTAATGAGTTACTGGCAGCTGTACCCTCACCCAAAGTGTCTTCGGAGGACGAGGACGAAGTGCGTGAGGGACCAGCCACATTTGTGGGATCGATGTCCATGTCTTCATTATCCGAAGCTACTCGACGGTGGGCTGTTTAACCGTGAGTTGGAGCACTTACACCTTTCATTGTCCTCGCACCTTTATGCTTCCTCTTAATATCCGGCTTCACCTTTGCTTTGACTGGATGCTGAGGTTTCCGACCAGCTCCCGCGCGTTTCCCACCCGAGCGATGGCCAGGCGCATTCTTCGCGCCTTGAGGTCGCCCAGGAGGCATTGTTTGACGTCTTCAGTCTGCTGCTTTGGCGCGAGGATTTGGGCGAGAGAGATGTGAGGGGAGAGTGAAGTTGACGCGCTGGTCACACCTGTGACATACGCGGTTGGTTGAGGCACACCGGAGGTCTGAGGAGGTCAAGCATCAAGGCCAAGGCAAGCATCACTTGAAGCACGGGTTGAATAAGTGTAATAAATTAATTTATTGAAGGCCAAAATACAGTTGCACATGTATACCATACCTATGACGGACCGTCGACTTACCCTTGAAGTTCGGGGCGCTGTAGTGAAATACCAGCAGGGGGTAACGGCCATGCAGCTGGGCGTGCATCGTCCATCACCGAAGAAATCTGCGCGTTCTGCACAATAAGTTGCGGTATCTCTCGCAACAGCAGACACGTACCGCGGCATTGTTCAAAGGTTCTGGAACGTGCTGAGCGACGCGAGGATAAACCCCCCCAATCCACACCGAGTACTTGCGCTCCGCCGGCGCGACGATCTTGACCTTCATGCTCGCAGGCGACATGATGGCCGTGAGCTCCTTCTCAATCCACACCGAGTACTTGCGCTCCGCCGGCGCGACGATCTTGGCCTTCATGCTCGCAGGCGACATGATGGCCGTGAGCTCCTTCTGCATGCGGTCCGCGATACCGGGGACATGGCCGTCCCGCACGAGAGCACGACATTGCCGTACAGGCGTCGAGATCGCCCTTGAAGATCGAGTTGTGTAGCTGCGGGAGGAAGAAGCAAGAGTCAGCGTGAGGAAGAGTGAGCGCGCGCGGGCGGCAATGACTCACATGGTCTCGTGGATACCAGCGGCCTCGAGCCCGAGGAACGCGGGCTGGAAGGGAGCCTCAGGGGCGCGAAAGCGCTCGCTCCCGATCGTGATGACCTGCCCATCGGCCAGCTCATGGCTCTTCTCGGACGCAGACGACTGCGACGCGGGTGAGCAGCTCCTGCTCGAAGTCGAGCACGACATCGCGCTCGGCGATGGTGGCGAAGGGGTACCCGCGCTCGGCGCTGGTGGTGAAGGGGTACCCGCGCTCGGTAAAGTACTTGATGAGGAACTCGGTGAGGTCGCGCCCAGCGAAGTCGAGGCGGAGGATGGTGTGCGGGAGGGAGAAGCCCTCGTATGTGGCTGACGCCGTCGCCCGAGTCGAGCGCGATGTTGGTGGTGCGGCCCGAGGCGTAGAGGGAGAGGACAGCCTGGATGGAGACGTAGAAGGCGGGGACGTTGAAGGTGTTGAGCATGGTATGGGTCATCTTCTCGCGATTGGCTTTGGGGTTGAGGGGGCCTCTGTAAGGAGGACGGGGTGCTCCTCTGGGGCGACACGGAGCTCGTTGTAGAGGGTGTGGTGCCAGATCTTCGCCATGTCGTCCCAGTTTGTGACGATGCCGTGCGAGATGGGGTACTTTAGGGTCAGGATACCGCGCCTCGGCGCTGCGCGTTGGCGTGAGCGTGGCGATAGCCGCGACGGGGACGAGTCTGAGCGGCGCACCCGACACAAGAGTCCCTCTGCCCCATGCCAACCGTACGCGGGCGGCGCACTCAACCGACGAGGGATCTGGAGATGGTGGATAGTTAATTTTCAAAAAAGAATAGAGGGGAAAGGGCGAGACGCACCGCGGCGCATGCAGACAATGGGGAGCAGCGGTGCGCCAGGGGACAGCATCGAACTCGGTCCTCTGTGCGCTGCTGCCCGCCTACCTCGCTTTCGGTGCGCGCGCGAGGCAGCTTCGTTTACAGCTCGCGCGGCATCTCCCCTGCTTCAACTAATCAGGCCAGATTATGTAGACCAAAAACAACTTACAGCAAGCCCTCCAGAAATCAGAGCCAGTAGAAGACGAGGACACTGAGAGGCCTGAAACCGATCTTCGCTTCGCGCAATTTGCCTCCTTGGGATAATACGGAGGTCAGTTCAGAAGGTTTGGTGCCAGGTTGTCCCCATTTCGATGTTGTATTGGCCAGTAAACAAGTCTTGAAGCAATGTTGAGGTGAGGAAGAGAGAGAGAGTTGGGAGAGAGAGAGCGCGGGCGTGGGAAAGGTCTTGCCCAAAGAAGGGCAAGAGCCATGTCCGAATCGGGACATCATGTGCCCAGGGCACTGCACTAGAGCCAACCGCGGCTCTGGTGCTATGTCCTGGGGGAATATCTGAAAAGTTTTTTTTCAGATATTCGAGGAGGGAGGATATAGGGAGCTTGGGGGCTTCAACCTCCCAAGCGTCGATGACTGACCTGTAATAGCCTCCGCCTTAAAAGAACACAGTAGTCGTAAGTTCGAACCACGGGCGGGTCCTCCTTTTTAAATCTCGCTGGCTCTTTAATTCTTTTCGTTGCGCAAGCTACGCGTTCTTGACGCAAGTTCCATCTTTATGATTCTCCAGCACGCAAGAACACAATCCACATGTTTCACGAAGGAAATAGGGCGAGGGGCGGGCGGTACAGTGCAAAGGATCAAAAAACTAACAGTAGTAATTTCATTGTTTCCGTCCAACGGCCCCTTCTTGACCAAAATATCTACAGAGGTGCCTACCCCCTCGACCCCGACATTCCTCTGCACCCGGCTTCCCAAGACTCTGGCAAACAGCGCAAGCTCTTTTTTTCTTTGCAACCGGAATTTGTGGGGCTCCGAGTCCACTTGTTGTTGCGTGCATCGGTGCCACAAATTGAAGCATGGTGGAGCCCGGGTTGGCTGTCAGAAAGGGTGTGGTGTCCAATGCTGGACGAAGCGAGGGCGCGGTATTACTGGAGTGATCGCCTGGACCAGGAGCTGATGGTTCATCATATCGACGGTTTTTGGCGGCAATTTTCGCAGATGACGCAGCAGCTTTCCGGCCCTGCACTACCGGAGAGAAGGACTCGTCGAGGACGATGCTGGTGTGAGCATCCGAACGAATTGTGGCCATGAAATCGGTGCGATCACGTTCGGTCAGCTGCATTGTCGTCAATTCACTTCGAACTTCGCTCCACGTCTTGAAATGCGCTAACAAATGCTCGGGGAGTTTGAAAAAAATGGCCTTGCCATCCACCTTCGAGGACCACCACCTCGCCATCTCTTTGAAGTTAGGTGACTTGCTCCCGGTTACTGCGAATGCGCCTCCGGGCTTTACGGCCTTACCGAAGAGCGCATACTCCTGATTCGTGTGAATCGGAGTTAGTGCATACTTGGTATCCTGCGCAGCGGCCAGGAACTCATAACAATTGGTCCGCGCACCGGATAATTTGACCAGAGGAGGGCGAATGGCCTTGAGGTCGGAATTCTGTGTCGACTGATATGCCGGAATATTGAACTTGACTCGGAGGGCCTCAGGCAGGGCAGTGACAATAATCGACTCGTGTGTCGGTTTGAAAAGCGAGACGTTCACGTATCCAGGACGTGTACGGCGTGGCGCATCAAATGGGAGAGATTGATAGAGGATGTCAATGTCGTCTTCAATCCACGGGTCGTAATGGCCATCGTACACGATGCCATCTCTATGCAGGGAACCCGACTGTATCTGAATATTAGCTTGATCTCAAACTTCAAAGTCGCAGAACACACCTCAACATTTTTGCAGTACGAAAAATCAGAAAGCAGCATAACACTCATCTCAACAGAGGCTCCCAGGGACTTGAAGTGTCGCTTCAGTGGCATGTGGACCCCACCTTCAACGGTGTTCGTTCCCCGGATAGAGTGCCAAACTGGGAGTCCGTTCCGGTCGGTTCTCAGCCGATTGAAGATCCCCAGACCGGCAGGATCAGACACCCATCCTTTGCGCACGTCTTCAAGCATTGCATCTGCGGCCTTGCGGCATTTTTCGTCAAAAAGGCGAATCTTTCTTTTCGCGCATTCCAGGTCCGCGTGTGTCGTGAACAGTTTCTTCAAAATGGGTTCGAGTTGATCCGGTGGAGGGATGTACCGGCGAACACGTTCCCAGATCCAGTCTGGTTTGCTACGAATACCCTGGTTCCAGGTAATACCCCCCTTCTTCAGCACTGCCTCGACGCGAGCCTTGTCAATTTTGTCGGGTACAAAAATTGCGTCCCTCAACCAACGAACAAAATTCTTCCCCAATGAATGCCGACGTCGTTTGATGGGCTCGTTGAGACGATTCATCTCATGCCAAGCATCCTGCAGCGTGCGTGTTGGGATTACGCCGGTAGCGGGCTGTATTATAGGGTGATTTAATGATTCCGCGGGCTCCGGGTAGTTGGCAACAAGCTCGGAGAACTCGGTCATGTCACCGTATTCATCCTCGTCCTCGCCAAACATGTTGACGTCGACCGTGGTGGAAGTGGGAGGGGGTCGCTGTTGGCCTTGACGTGTCTCGGGCTCATCTTCGTCTGAATCGGTTTCAGAATTGGAGTCGGTGTCGGACCAGTCAAGTCCGGAATCAAAATGTTTGTTCCACTCGGCCTCCCAGTCCATTTCCGAATCGCCCTCGGCATCGATATCCCTCGGCCGTGATGCTGGCTCATCTGGGGCAGGTACGTCGTCAAGAAGACTGTGCTCCTCTCGTGCTGTTAGGGACGAAAGATCGACAACAATATCGAATGGAGGTGGGCCCATGTCTTCAAGAGTGCGCTCGTGATAATGGCAGATATAAGATGGCGCCACAATTTTTTGGATCGTAATGAGTGCCCGCTTCGTCCTTGAGAGTGTTATATATCGTGTATTCGGGTCACCGTCCGACACGGGGAATTTCGTTGGTTGTTCCGCAAACGTCCCGTGCGCGACAACAATGTCGCCGTTGAGTAGAGTGACTCTATCACCCAGAAGACCAATTCGCGAGAGCCGTGCACCGGCGGGTGGCTGATGAACGACTGCCTTGTAGATTTCGAGTGCCAGCCAAGCGTTTCGGATGGCGTACTCTTTCTGGTCACGGGAAACATCACTGCGACACCAATCCGAGATGCGCACTTCTTGAAGGCTATTCATATTTCGACGGAGAACAGCCTCGGAAATTTTGCGAAAAGAGAGCATTGCATTCGGGATGAGACCCTTCGATCTGGCGAGAACTCCGATATCGACACAACCCGTCCCCATGCGATCATTGTTTTTGAACGGGGAGGGAAGGTCCCATAGGAGGGACAGAAGGTCGATATTGCCTTGAATATGATACCCGACTTTGACGACCCGCGGTGATAATAGCAAGGCCTTCAGGGAGCTCGGTACGTCTGAAGGATCATTCAAGTGATAAATCTACGAAGGTTAGGTTCGTGAAGACACTTGAGACAAAAGACCCACTTGCAGCAGATATACACAGTTCTCGACAATAATTTCCATCATTCCCGCCGGGAAATGACCTTTCTCGCTGGCGTGCGCATCCCATTCTACTGAGAAACCTACGAAGATAGACCGTCCCGTACTCTCGTCGCCAATTTCGGACAAGATCGCAAAGCAGACCTCGTCGATCAGCTGGGCCGTGGAGGCGATTTGCACCACTAAGTTGTCCGGTACGACGACAGCCGGATACTTCTGCGGAGCATCGGCGGGACCGTGATCAACCTCGGCAGCCAATGTAGGAACAACTCGTTCGAAGAACTGCTTGTCAGCTTGAACATTGTCGGTATACATGAACGACATCGGTCTATGACCGTGCTCATGAAGAGACTTGACAATTCCCTTGAGGGGGCGCTCGATGTGATGTAAATGCTTTGTCGGAGTGAAGACCATCTGGCGAATCTGCTCGTACTCGTTCGTGATTGTCCACAAACTGCCGAAGACTCGAACCCCGTTTAAACGGGCGATGTACTTGATGACCTTGAAGGACTGGTCCCCATGGCCGACATTGCACGGAAGCGAGGCCATGGCCTGATCCTGATGCGGCTTGATATGGCTCATGTACTCGACATAAACGCTGTTTATAAAGTACCGAGAAGGGGAAAATCCTGCGTAGCCGGATTTGTCGGTGAAGGCGGAGAATGGGATTAAGTCGGAGGGTAGGTTTGCTTCCCTGCATGATTTTAGCGCATGCAGGTAAGCCTGCTCTGCAAGATCACGCTGTCGAATGTGGAGTTCACGAAGAACACGCTCCCAGGAATGTGATGTTAGCCCTTGGGCTATACCGCTCCGGATGAGCGTCATCAGCTTCTTATCAATCCCACTGCGATGAGTTAAAAATGCTAAGGAGGAATGTGAGAAACACAATCGACTGAAGACGAAAGCCTAAACGTACCCGGAAATTCGTTTCCCAGATTCCCTGGCAGCTGCGTTAAGATGGCTTGATCGTACATATTGCAACCCTTTCCGCAGGTTTCGCAACGTAGTCTTTTCGTCAGGACATAGTAGCATGAATCGAGGTCGACCACTCTTCGAGCGATGGGATTGGAGTTCCAACCTAGCAATAAATCAATACACAAACAAAGAGGAAGAGTTCAGAGCACTTACCATCGTCCTTCATGATACCTTTCTTGCAGAAAATGCACCGGAAAAGAAAATCTAACGGGAGCAAAGTTCGCGGGAGCCAGACAAAAATGGCCGGCTGGTAAAGCGGGATTGGACTCAAAGAGTCCTTGCAGTCCTCAAGCGCAAACCATCGATCCATAGGGCGAATCCAAAATGTATTGTTACGGTAGCATTGCGGCTGCTGGTGTTGAATTATCTCGTTCTTGACGTCCTTTTGAATCTTCGCCAAATAGAGGCTGACTTTGCCTTCTGGATCTGGAGAGTCCTCGGAAGGCGTGTCATCCGCATCGAATAATCCCGAGTCGATAACTGGAGTGGTTGAGTCTGGACCCGACACGCCGTCGATGATGGCGCGAGTGGCGGAATCCGCGTCGGCTGCGCGAAAAATTTCACTCGGCAGAATATCGGGGACGTCAGGCAGATTTGGTGTCTGGACTGCAGAGGTTGACTGTGGGCTGAGGGAGTCATCCGCACGGAGGTTCCTCCCTGGATCAATTATATGAGAACGGCAATTCGGAACTGGTGCGCAGCGACGCACTAAAGAGCGGATATAATTTTTTTGGCGGCCCCGGTAATGAGTTACTGGCAGCTGTACCCTCACCCAAAGTGTCTTCGGAGGACGAGGACGAAGTGCGTGAGGGACCAGCCACATTTGTGGGATCGATGTCCATGTCTTCATTATCCGAAGCTACTCGACGGTGGGCTGTTTAACCGTGAGTTGGAGCACTTACACCTTTCATTGTCCTCGCACCTTTATGCTTCCTCTTAATATCCGGCTTCACCTTTGCTTTGACTGGATGCTGAGGTTTCCGACCAGCTCCCGCGTGTTTCCCACCCGAGCGATGGCCAGGCGCATTCTTCGCGCCTTGAGGTCGCCCAGGAGGCATTGTTTGACGTCTTCAGTCTGCTGCTTTGGCGCGAGGATTTGGGCGAGAGAGATGTGAGGGGAGAGTGAAGTTGACGCGCTGGTCACACCTGTGACATACGCGGTTGGTTGAGGCACACCGGAGGTCTGAGGAGGTCAAGCATCAAGGCCAAGGCAAGCATCACTTGAAGCACGGGTTGAATAAGTGTAATAAATTAATTTATTGAAGGCCAAAATACAGTTGCACATGTATACCATACCTATGACGGACCGTCGACTTACCCTTGAAGTTCGGGGCGCTGTAGTGAAATACCAGCAGGGGGTAACGGCCATGCAGCTGGGCGTGCATCGTCCATCACCGAAGAAATCTGCGCGTTCTGCACAATAAGTTGCGGTATCTCTCGCAACAGCAGACACGTACCGCGGCATTGTTCAAAGGTTCTGGAACGTGCTGAGCGACGCGAGGATAAACCCCCCCAATCCACACCGAGTACTTGCGCTCCGCCGGCGCGACGATCTTGACCTTCATGCTCGCAGGCGACATGATGGCCGTGAGCTCCTTCTCAATCCACACCGAGTACTTGCGCTCCGCCGGCGCGACGATCTTGGCCTTCATGCTCGCAGGCGACATGATGGCCGTGAGCTCCTTCTGCATGCGGTCCGCGATACCGGGGACATGGCCGTCCCGCACGAGAGCACGACATTGCCGTACAGGCGTCGAGATCGCCCTTGAAGATCGAGTTGTGTAGCTGCGGGAGGAAGAAGCAAGAGTCAGCGTGAGGAAGAGTGAGCGCGCGCGGGCGGCAATGACTCACATGGTCTCGTGGATACCAGCGGCCTCGAGCCCGAGGAACGCGGGCTGGAAGGGAGCCTCAGGGGCGCGAAAGCGCTCGCTCCCGATCGTGATGACCTGCCCATCGGCCAGCTCATGGCTCTTCTCGGACGCAGACGACTGCGACGCGGTGAGCAGCTCCTGCTCGAAGTCGAGCACGACATCGCGCTCGGCGATGGTGGCGAAGGGGTACCCGCGCTCGGCGCTGGTGGTGAAGGGGTACCCGCGCTCGGTAAAGTACTTGATGAGGAACTCGGTGAGGTCGCGCCCAGCGAAGTCGAGGCGGAGGATGGTGTGCGGGAGGGAGAAGCCCTCGTATGTGGCTGACGCCGTCGCCCGAGTCGAGCGCGATGTTGGTGGTGCGGCCCGAGGCGTAGAGGGAGAGGACAGCCTGGATGGAGACGTAGAAGGCGGGGACGTTGAAGGTGTTGAGCATGGTATGGGTCATCTTCTCGCGATTGGCTTTGGGGTTGAGGGGGCCTCTGTAAGGAGGACGGGGTGCTCCTCTGGGGCGACACGGAGCTCGTTGTAGAGGGTGTGGTGCCAGATCTTCGCCATGTCGTCCCAGTTTGTGACGATGCCGTGCGAGATGGGGTACTTTAGGGTCAGGATACCGCGCCTCGGCGCTGCGCGTTGGCGTGAGCGTGGCGATAGCCGCGACGGGGACGAGTCTGAGCGGCGCACCCGACACAAGAGTCCCTCTGCCCCATGCCAACCGTACGCGGGCGGCGCACTCAACCGACGAGGGATCTGGAGATGGTGGATAGTTAATTTTCAAAAAAGAATAGAGGGGAAAGGGCGAGACGCACCGCGGCGCATGCAGACAATGGGGAGCAGCGGTGCGCCAGGGGACAGCATCGAACTCGGTCCTCTGTGCGCTGCTGCCCGCCTACCTCGCTTTCGGTGCGCGCGCGAGGCAGCTTCGTTTACAGCTCGCGCGGCATCTCCCCTGCTTCAACTAATCAGGCCAGATTATGTAGACCAAAAACAACTTACAGCAAGCCCTCCAGAAATCAGAGCCAGTAGAAGACGAGGACACTGAGAGGCCTGAAACCGATCTTCGCTTCGCGCAATTTGCCTCCTTGGGATAATACGGAGGTCAGTTCAGAAGGTTTGGTGCCAGGTTGTCCCCATTTCGATGTTGTATTGGCCAGTAAACAAGTCTTGAAGCAATGTTGAGGTGAGGAAGAGAGAGAGAGTTGGGAGAGAGAGAGCGCGGGCGTGGGAAAGGTCTTGCCCAAAGAAGGGCAAGAGCCATGTCCGAATCGGGACATCATGTGCCCAGGGCACTGCACTAGAGCCAACCGCAAAACTGGAACTCAATGCCTGTCCTCGCTCCGTCAGCCATTCACTGATGTCAGGGAATACTCAGAATAATTTGTCGAGGTGACTCTGGTGAAGATTGGGAGGCAGCAGGTTCGAAGAGCGAGGAAGTCCAACTGGGAGTGTGGAGCAATTGACGTGGGAGCGTCAACAGAGGTAAGCACAAAACGAGCACCACCGTTTCGTAAAAGTGGTACAAACTTTTGAAATCAGCTGTAGCTGGCAAAGCCATTGGGGGAAATAAGACGAACATGCAGCTGAAGACGACTGCCAACTTTGCGCCGGTGAGAATTGTACTGGGCGGTAGGGGGGGCTGCTGCGTCTTCTCATCCTGACCGAGAGAGAGGAAGCTCTGTAATGCAAGGGTGTGCTCGTCAGACGCAAAGCTGCTGGTTGAGTATGTGTCTTGTTTAGGAGGGGTGAACATGGTTGGGAGTGAATGAGTGGTCGTAGTACAAGAAAGAAAGTAAAGTAGGGAGGCGCGGCAAGTATACGCAGTGTGTGCGAGGTGGAGCGTGAATCCGCCCGCTTGGCGCGTCCTTCCCACACGGGAAGGCAACAGCGCCAGACGGTGCCACAACGGGAAAAAAAGTCATCATCGGCACCCAAGTAGGCAGACCCAGACCGATAACCATTCATTGAGGCCCGAGCGCACCATATTGTGAGTTCCGTCGGAGGCCCCGCGGCGCTTCAATCCTCCTTTCGTCGAGTCGCAAAGACCAAGGTCAAACAATTTACCGCGCACCAGACACACGCGAAGATAAAGCTCCGTACCGGGACCAACCTACTCACTATGCGCTCGAGTTATGAGTCCTTTTGCTGGAGGATGGCTCCGAAGCTGAGCCGTTGTTCGACAAAATTGAACACGTCGAGCCGTATGTGGCGTCGAGATGAAACATTGTGATGCATTCCTGCCGGGATTTCGAGGATTTCGCGTTCAGAACACACCGATAGTCGATACTTACAGCGCAACATGATTGCCAACATCGTGGAGGAGGACAAGAGGCTAGCCGCAATCACTGATCGACTCCGCGTGCCATCACGGTGACCGCGTTTATCCGCTACATACCTCCATGTCGCAGCAAGTCAGTCTCGAGGATCTGAACGTATCCCAGCTCGCCGACGTCCGGAGGCAGCTCGACGAGGTGCGGTGCTCGCGCTCATCTCAATTTACGCAAAACCCACGCGCATCCGCGTCTCTTTTTTTCTGCAACTTGAAAGGAATTAAATCACCTCACAAATTCATTCGCGCACCTCAAGCAGGCGCAGTCGAAGTTCCGCTCGTGTATCGAGAATGTCGCTGAGATCAAGCCAGCTAACAAGGGTAAAACGACCATCGCTGGTTTCTTGCGCTGCGTTGAATTTATTTACATAATGTGGATTCAAGGGAAAAAGATCCTCGTCCCGCTAACAAACTCACTCTACGTGCCTGGGAGGCTGTCGGATCTCGACCACGTTATCGTCGACGTCGGGACAGGATACTTCGTGCCAAAGGTAAGTTGGTAGCGCAGCTTCGCTCCTGGGCATTACCTGACGCGTCTAGACCCGGGACCAAGCGCACAAACACTACGCCGCGAAGGTGAAGTACATCCAGGGCATTCTCGACACGCTGGAGGAGACGATTGGGAAGAAGAAGGAGAATATGGGGTATCTGGTCAATGTCATGCAGGCAAAGTTGGTAGAGCAGCAGGAGCAAGTGGTGGCGGCTTGATCCATTCACTTTTGCGTTCCTCGGTGGCCGTTAACTGGGTTGGAGGGAGTTGTACAGGTACGTGTTTCCATTGTCGGGTCATAAATACATCGAGGACATTGTAACTTACACGTGGAACAAAAAGACAGTCATACAGCTGGGTCTACCATCCAGCTGCAGGAGGCGCAGGACGAGGAGGAAGACTTCTCCGAGATCGGGGGCCAAGAGGTGTGGTGGGAGTTTGGAGCGAGGGGATCTGGAACGTCGGAGTACTCGGCGTTCGCGAGGCAGGCCTACTTGGCACGCGCGCCGCAATGTCGTCCAACCATTCTATGTATCATCCCTCAGTCAAATGATCTTCGAGTGGGAGACATAGGTGAACGCGCACCGAAGAGATCGACATCGCTGGTGAAGGACAGGTACCGCTGCCTCTTGTCTTGTTTCTTAATGAGGAGGCAGTACGGATGCCGGTCGGAGCGCCCGACGCTCACAATGTCCTTCAGTGGCAGGATAGTTGGCGCCAGCGGGGAGCACTGCGGGAGTGGGATCAAGTAAATATGCGAATCGAGGTATTATCATAGTACTGACCCGTGCCGCGCGAAATACGAGACTCTTTTCTGTCAGGACGAGCCATTGGGACTTCCATGACCAATACTCGGGGCTACCTTCTTGGATGGAGACCGAACCTTGCCTGACCACATCGTCATCGTCCTCGTCTTCGTCTTCTTCTTCCGACGACAGTGTCAGGAGAGAAGATTCCACATCCTCCTTGACCGGACGCAACAAAGTCGGAGGGCGCGGTGGGGTGACTTGAGGTCGCGGCGGTATGTTTATAGCACGCAAGCGACTCGGAGGGATGCGGGCTGGGGGTGTTGCGATGAGCTCGTCCCCGAACCTGACATTCCGACTGGGTGGTCCTGAAACGACCCCTCAATAGCGTTCCGGCCGAAAGGGCAGGTCACGTACCGCTGGGTGCTTGTGGGGGCGGTTGAGTCACTGCAGGTGTAGCTTCGCTTGGTCTGTCTCGCACGAAAGTAAAGGCCTTCGCCGCTTCTGGTGAACGCGTAGAAATATCATCCAACCAGTCTGTTCAAGGCATCAACACCCATTCATGCGAGTTTGGCGGGAGAGGCGCTTACCCCGCATCTCTTCCTCGTGCTTGAACGAGAAGTATCGTCGCACGCCGTCGCGCGTCTCCAGCAGAAAGCAGTACGGCGTCAGATCCGAGCGCACCACGACGACGACGTCAGTCAACTGAACGACAACCTGCTGTGGGGAGGGCTGTGCGACAGCGAGCCGTTGAGTCAAACGGCGTTAAAGCGGGGTAACAATTGAGTACATGCCTCCCAAATGTGCAGCGCCAGCGCCGTCTCCGTCAGGGCAAGCCACTTGTTCTTCCAGATCCAGCTGGTACGCGGGGTGACGTCGTCGGGTGTATCTTCACGGACGTTGATTGGCCCTTGCCATCGCACGACTCCGGTGGGCGCAGGCGGCGGGGAGGCGACGCGCGGGAAATACCATGCCGGCGTTCGCGGTCCTTGGCCGATAACTACCCAGTCTACGTCAGGCCCAGTGGATTCAGAATTCGCGAGAGACGATTCGGAGGACAGGGTAGACTCGGACGAGAAGGAATTCGCAGACATTGGCGGGGAGTTCATGGTGGTAAGGAGGAAAGAGGTGGAGACACCATGCCGACTAGACGCTCAGTCCTGTACACTTCTCCCGGGGAACGCATTCGCCGAGGTGATAGAGGTTGATTGTCTCCCGCGGCAAAGATAATTGCTGAAGAAATCCGCAGGAGAGACCGCAGCAGACTAGAAATTTCCCTACAAAACTGCACAGTATGCTCAGTAGGAACAAGGTGAAAACCGCAGAGAGGCTCAGAGTCAGAACAATGGTTCGGGACAAGCCGAATAGTGTACACAAACCATAATAACACGGTACCGCCATTGTGCTCCTTGCCACCGCCCACCACAACCTCGGGCTGGTTTTGGGCACTAAAGCCTATTGCATCGCGTTTCCGTGCTGCTGTTGTACTCTGCGCTGATACCCCGTCCCCGCAAGAGGCCATAGATCAAATCACCGCCTTTGTCTTGCTGTCATCCTTGTCTTTTGTTCTCTCCAGTCAAAAGATACACAGTCTACACACGCCCTCAAACCATATTTCTTCAATGCCGCCCCGCTTCATCATCCAGGACCAGGGAACGATCCGCGAAACGCGCGACGACTCTCCTGAGCGTCCTCGCAAACGTCAGCGCACAGACTCGGGCATCGACACCGGGGGATACAGCGATAATGACTGTCTAGCATCGACTGGGCCGGTGGAAGATGACCCAGAGTTCTACAGACCAGAGGCTGCCGCCGACTGTGTTATCCGTGTCGGAAACGTCCGCTTCAAGGTTAGTCGTGAGCTATGTTTCTTGATGCTGTTATAACTTTGGGCCTAGGTCCAGAGATCGTTGCTTTGGGACGCCTCCGAGGTGCTGAAGGATATCCTGCAGCGTCACCTCAAGGCGACGCGTCGTGCGGACGCCCCTCTGGTCCTTATTGCCGATTCGGACGAGTTTCGTGCCCTCCTCTGGGCCTTGTACGCCAGGTACTACCCTCCCTCCTCACAATTCTGCCAAACTCTCACTCTGCTACGCTCAGCCCCCAAGAGCGTGCGGCCCAACCCCGCGAACACGAGGACCTGGACCGCCTCCTCCTCATCGCCTGCATCACGCGGCAATACCGCTGCCCCAGCCTCGAGGCATGGTCCACGGCCGCCATCCTCCGCACCGTCACCGCCGACGCCGCCTTCATCGCCAGCTGCCCCTCCGCGCTCTTCCGCCGCATCCTCGACTGCGGCATCCGCACGCGCAACGACGCCCTCGTGGAGGCGACCACCGCCCAGTGGGCCACACGCATCATGCGCGGCGACGCCCCCTGCGTGCCCGCCATCCTCGCCGCGGACGCGCACGAGCTCGCGCGCCTGCGCGGCATCGCGTACTACGCGCACATCCAGGTGATGACAGGAGAGCAGACGGAGACGGCGCTCACGGGCCGCGGCGCGACGCAGTTTGCGACGGACCCGAAGCTGAGCAACGCGCAGGTGATGCGCCTGCTCTCCGGCCACTGGTCGCTCGTCAGCCTGTGGGAGCGCCTGCGCCGCGCGCCGCCCAAGTTCTCGTGTGCGCAGGCGCAGGGGGCGTGTGCGGGGCGGTGTGTGGGCGTGGTGGAGGAGCGCTGGCGGGTCGCGGCGGCGTCGAGCAGGGTTAATGCGTTGAGCTCGGCGAGCGTGTTGGCGCTGTTGGCGGCGATGCGGGATTTGCTTGTGGCGGATCAGGAGCTGACGAAGAAGATACCTGTGCAGTGCAAGCTCGCCGCGGTTGAGGGGGTGAAGGCGATGGCGAGCCGCGTCGAGGATGGGCTGGCGGACCACTTTTTTGGATGGCTTTGAATGGAATGATGCATGTAACAACAGATTTTCCTGGTGGATGGACTGGGACTGTTCTCTCGCTTTCATATGTACAAGATGGATGTACATTTATTCCGAGATTGTAATACACAGTTCTACAGTGGTATACTACAGTAAGGGTATGGTGGATATCACAAATCGAAGTAATGGTGGAGATTATCCGAAATCTCCGCCCTCTTCTTCGCAATCGCATCGAGCGCCTCCCGCATGCACCCAGCAGTCATGCACTCCGCCGCCACCGCGTCCACCTCCAGCCGCCGCTCCACGAACAACAGTCGGCGCAGGACGTCCACCGACGCGAACACGTTATCGATGTGCGCCGTCTCGAGCGCCCAGCGCGCGTTCCACGCAGTGAGGCACCGCTCGTGCGCGGTGCAGTCGGGGTGCGCGGCGAACGCGGGCGCAGCCTCCAGCAGCTGCTTCCACGCGGCCAGGAGGGAGTGGTACCCGCAGAAGACGTGCAGGTTCTGCGCCGTGCTCAACAAGGAGTCAGCGTCGGTGTCGATGCGCTGCCCGCGGGCAATGCGGGGCGCGAGCTCGACGAGGTGGACGTAGTAGGCGTGGCAGAGGAGGTGGCGAAGATCGTGCGCGTCGGCGAGGACGACGGCGGGCGCGGGGGGGAGGTCGTGCCAGTGCAGGCGCGTGAGCCAGCGGGCTTGCACGGCGCGGCTGAGGGCGGGGTCGTGGTAGAGCAGGGCGAGGCGGAGGAGGCGCACGAAGGTGTCGGAGGGGGCGGTACGTAGGATTGTGTGTGGGCCGTCGACGAGCGATTTGAGGCCGTCCATGGACCAGATCTTGAGGGAGTTGAAGTCGTATTTGAAGGAGAGTTCGGCGATGCTGCAGAGACGGCCGACCTCGAGAGCCTTTGCGCTTGGTAGGGGTCTGTAATCGATTGGGTTTTTGGATCGAAAGAGAGAGAGGTCAGACACACTGAGCATATACCGCCCAAAGAAAATGCTGGAACTGGACTGCAGTGTGTCCCGAGAGAACGATCGGAGAATTGCGGCCCTTCAGAAGCGTCTTGAAGATCGGAGACCCAGCGCGTAGGACACGGGGGTTGACCTGTGAAACGTGTTAGAGATGGTACAAAAACCAGCCGTCCACCGCACTTTGAAGCGTGTATTCTGCACTCTAATCATTCGCAGCTCGTCGTCGCCAGAGGAGTAATTGATTATTCGGCGGATTGGGATTGTGCATTCTAAAGAGGTGGAGCGTTGAACTCTTGAGGCAACCATTATTATTGTTGGGTATGAGCGAAGGCTCCATGGAGGTTTAATACTCGTGGCCAGACAAAAAGCGTAGTGACGAGTTTCAGCTCCGGGGGGCCCACAGATCTTTCGCACAGAGAACAACAGACAAGAATTGGGCGCTTGCAGCCAATTGTGCGGAGACAAGGAGAGAACAGGCCAGGCTTGTCACCGCAAAACAAAAAGAACAGGATCTGCGGTGCTGGTCGGAGTTGGGTCGGAGTTGGAAAACCTTACATAAGTCGGGGCACACAGCTCCGCGCCCACTGTCAATCACCGTCGTTGCGATTCGCGACACGGTGGTCGTTGATGTTTTGACTTTCATCTCTCTTTCCCTCTCCCAAGACCCCGCGACGACGAAGACTGACCCCGACAATGCCATGGGCAAAGCGCGCAGACGGGGTACGCTTTGAGCAAGCAAGCTGGACTTCGGACCTCTACGAGTTCAGCTGCTTGCGTTTCATACACGAACTGAAAGAGTGCTCATACTGTGTTTTAGACCTGGGGCAACGTTACAGTGGATGCTCCGGTGGCACCACCTCCAGACTCCGAGTCAGAGTCTGAAGAGGAAGATATGAAGCCGACGCGTCAAGAGTCGCAGAAGAATCTCGTCGCAGCGAGAGCAGCGAAATTCCAAGCTGCTCAGATTCAAATTCAGACCCCGTCTCAGCCTCGGTTACCCCCCGTGGTGAAGAAACGGAAACCTCCTCCACCTCCTCCTTCTCCAATACCCCCGGAACAAAAGTCGCCAGCTCCGCCGTACGCGCCTCCATACCCACCACGACCTGTATCCGCCAAACCATCCAGCGACGATGAATCGGAGTTAACGACAGTGCCCGATAAACTGGCACGATTCGAACCCAATTCGTTTCGGCGGAGAGTTGTATCCAGCAGCACACCGCCGCCTGTGCTTCCGAGGCGCACTTCGACAGTTCCTGCAGCCAATGTGGATTATTCGGAGGGAGAAATGGCGGATGAAGGTCCTATTGGTATTAATAGGCGGCCTCCACCGCCTCCAAGACCAAGGCCGTCGGTGGTGGTGGTTCAAATGCCCCAAGCCAGCTCACAACCTCCCCTTCCTCCGCGAGTACCCTCGCAATCTACGCCTCCACTCCCACCTCGATCTGGGCCCTCTCGACAGTCATCGCAATCCTCACTCACGCCTCCGCTGCCGCCTCGACAGGCGCAAACTCCACCGCCTTTGCCATCTCGAACCTCATCTTCCGCCCCACCGCCCCTCCCCTCCCGATCTACCGCCTCCCTCGTGGAAGATGATGAGGAGCCAGAAAAACCCGCCCTCTCATCGTCCACCCGAAACCCCAACCTCCGCCCCCCACCAACCCGCACCAAATCCTCCTCCTCGCTCTCCGACCGCACGAGCACCACCCCCAGCTGGTCCTCCGACAAAACCGGCTTCGCCAAGGGCAAGGCCGTCGAGATGGCGCGCAACCGGCGCAACTGCCTCAACCCCCCGCCCTCGTGCTTCTCGCGCGCGCCGCCCGAGCCGACGAACAGCGACAAGGGCATCCAGATCACGTACGAGCGCCTCGCGAGCCCCGTCCTGCTGCGCTCGAACAACTCGAACGACCTGGCCAAGGCGCTCACGACGGGGCGCGCGTTCCCGAGTAAGCCCCCGCCGCTGCACTCGCACGACGTGCAGCGCGAGGACTGGGATAAGCTGTGGGATGATATCGACGAGACGGCGCGGATTGAGATGCGCGCGAGTGCGGGGCTGAGTGTCGCTACCCGTACGTGGTTCATCTTTTTATTATTCGCATGCAACTAACTGAGCTCGGCTGCAGTCCCCCTCATGCCGATCTTTGGCGCTGGATTCGCCGTGTCGACCATAGCGGAGCGCAAGCTGCGCGCGGGGCGAGTGGGGCCGACGTGCAAACTCGTCGAGGCGTGGAATGTCAACTTCTTTAGGCCGAGGAGGTTGGATGTGTACGTCGTTCCTGTATCCTCCAGACAAAAACGCTAATTCAATTCGCCCAGTTACATCGCGCAAGGCAGCTTCCGGCTCTCCGGACCTACGCCTACGCAGGCGTCGCGCAAGGTATGTATCGCTCTCGTCATCTGCTTAATATGTACTCATTCACATTTATCTTTGTACCCCAGGCGCTCGACCCCGCGTTCATCAAATGGCAAGAGGCCACCGGGCCTGAGAAGCAGCTCGCGCTAAAGGAGCACGAGAAGTGGGAGGGCAAGTTCAGGTTCGTGGTGCAGAGCTGGCCGCCGGGGTGATGCGCCCGCCCGCCGGCCCACATGAAAGTTCGATTTCAACATAAGGGTTGGAATTGATGTTTCATGGGTGGGTGGGTACATCCTCACCTTGACCTTGGTGGCCAAGGCGGAGAGAGAGACGAATGACTGATGGACATCGATACACGCACGCGCTGTAATTTATTCAGGGTTTCCTGGGCTTTGTGTTTCAGTGCTTATAACTAATCGCTTTATGATGTTGAGTTTCAGGGATGAGAATTCCGCAGACGCCGCCGGTGGATGATGGACGATACAATTGTATGTATCGAATTTCGGTGTATTCTGAACGCGACCTCTTCAAAGTCCCAGCACAATGGATCGGGTGGCCGAGTTGCCGAACAATTGATATATTCTCACGGTTGAACTAAACGAAACTATGGACCTCCGCTCCCCGTACTTAACCCCACCAAGGCGGCGCATCAAGGAGGCTGCTCCTTATATCCCGGCAAAGCATTTGTGTTTCAGAATCCGTAAGTTTTACAGTTTTTTCTACACAAACAGACCAAGTTGCTGTACTCTACTAGCTTGGTCTCCATTTATGAGCACTGGATTTTAGATGGGAACCACAGACAGCCAGGACCCGGGCCCCAAATCTGGCTTGGCGAATGCTACCAAAGCACCTGAGACTGCCAGATAATCCGATTTATTTCGTGGTTACTTACTCCTCAGCTTGCGGGCCATGGTGGAGCCTATGGACATCGATACACGCGCTGTAATTTATTCAGGGTCTTCGTGTCTCAGTGCTTATACTAATTCATCTGCATGCGACGTTGAGTTTCAGGGATGACGGGGCAGGTTGAATTCCACAGGCGCCGTGGTCCTTTCAGTTCCAGGTGGATAATGGTAGGTGTCGACTCTCGGTGTATTCTGGACGCGACCTCTACAAAGCTCCAGCAGGCATGCAAATGGTTCTTGTTTCCGATGCTCGACCTTTTCGATTTTGTCGAGTTCAACTCGCAAAGTTCAAAAATGATTAGGATGTCTTAGGCAAATGGCTGTAGCCTCAGACTATCCTGGCGGTCTATCCTATCACTACGTCCTCCCAATAAATTTGCAGCCAGTTTTGATGAGTTAGTAAAATATTGTGGCAGTGCAGTCCGTGGGAGTGTTGGCCGCCGGGGCCGGGCCATCTCCTTCAGTCTCCTTCTCGCCATCGCACTCGAATTCCACAGCTCTCTACTGACGCTCAGTCTACGCAAGATCATGGCTATTTTCCTTCCTGTGTCAGACTTGGACTTTCTGGCTTCCGCCATCGGATTCTACGGTTTTCTGACGCGCTCAACTTGACGCAAACTCACGCCTACGTTCCTTCCTGTCTTGGACTTGTACTTGGATCTCAGCACGCCCAGACTCCTTCATATTCCTGGCGCAGCGTGACCGTCCGGGATTTATTGCGTCATAGTTTTGCATGGACCCAGTTCCGAAAGGACCACAGCCGGGGCATAATAGTATCCTGAGACTTATCCGGTACCGTGCATCGCGCTTTCCTCGCCGCTGCTCGCATAGCCCCTCTCAGAATGCGCCCACGCGTGTCCACCACGGCCGACGACGTCAGCACACCAACCACATCGTGACATGCGGCCGCAGCGCTGGAACGTGCGGGAAGGAGGGGAACGTGAAGAGGGTCGTCATTGCCGCGGCGACTTGCCGAACACATGTATGTGTGCGGGGCCCTCGAAACGCTTGTGTACATCACTCATCATCTATCAGGGGGACAACAGAAGGTCAGTTTTTGGGCCGAGCCAGAAGAATAGCTACAGGTTGAATGGAACTTGAAGCTCAAATTTGGAATCAGACAGTCTGCTCGCCGACGCCATGGTCTCCTCCTCTGCGCGGAGCGCATTGACCCTGGTTCATCCCTGCCCCTCCTCGCCACTGTCCGCCATTTCGCCTTCCGCTTCGACACGTTATAATCACGGTATTTATTGAACCAGATTTGCGGTACCTACCACAAAATTCCAGGTGAACGGTGGCGTTTCGCGTCTGGCCCGGGCCCTCCTCCTCTCACAGAACGTTCCCGCTTGTCAAGGGATCGCGGATCCCTCAGGACCTCCCGATTGCGATTGGGCCGACGCGTCATCGTCCAGGCAAGGTATAAAGGTTTGTCTGCGAGGCTACTTTCTTCAGACTCCCTCCTTTCATCTCACAACCTCTCAAACAGTCGACTACCTCATCTACCACAAGTATGCTTTCCACCTTGACCCTCTGCGTCGTTCAACTGGCAAGCACATTGTCCCATCGATGGAAATTCAACCTAGCTGAAGGTTTCCTAGCTTGCGCTCAACAGTGTTGTTGCTCTCGGACCGGCCGCTGTCAACCTACGCACTGCCGCCAACTACGCGATTTTGTCGAAGGCCGGAGTGTCCACAGTGGCGCCCTCCGTGATCAGTAAGTCTCTCAATCTGGAGTGTATCCATCCATCTGACGGATAAACTTCGCAGCCGGCGCAATTGGAACTAGTCCAATCGCTGCAACGGGCCTCACTGGGTTTTCTCTCACTGTCGACCCGACGGGGCAATTCTCCACCTCAGCCCAAGTCTCCGGCCACCTCTTTGCTGCGTCCTACTCCGCACCTACCCCCGCCACTCTTACCGTCGCCATCGGCGACATGGGGACGGCGTTCACCGATGCGACCGGCCGCGTGAACCCCAATTTCAGCAACCTTGCCAGTGGTTAGTTCCGCGTATAATCGATTATCTAGCTCGCATTGAATATATCTTCCCTAAGGTGCCATCGGCGGGCTTGTTCTAGTGCCTGGGCTCTACAAATGGACCAGTGCGGTCACCATCGGGAGCGATGTGACTATCTCTGGTACCTCCACAGACAGTGCGTCCCCACACATTTTGTTGGCGACCCCACTCACGAGTTGTTGACGCAATCTTACAGCTTGGATCTTCCAAGTTGCCAGCACGCTCAACGTCGTGGCGGGTAAAAAGGTGGTCCTCGCCGGTGGTGCACTCCCGCAGAACATCGTCTGGGTCGTCAGCGGGTCGGTCACCGCCGCTGCTGGAGCGCATCTGGAGGGCGTCATTCTGGGCAAAACATCGATCAGTCTTCTGACAGGCGCGACGGCGAATAGCAGGCTCCTGGCTCAGACCTCCGTGGCGCTCCAGAAAGTACGTGAAATTATCATTATTTGACTCTGCGGATATTGATCCCACTCGTCAGGCGACTGTGAATAATTGAGCAGCATGTATTTACCTATGCAGTCCATATCTGTACTTTCCCCTCCGTGATAGTCTGTAGCCTCGTTTCGAATTCAATTAGCTTGTGTCCAACAAAGTTCAAGGCCGAAGAATCACGCAGAGGATGAAAGGGACTCGAATTTTCTGCGCTTTGATTAACCCACAAGTATTCGTAGACCAGGCCTGGGGTACTGTCCAACAGTAGGTTATCCTGGCTCGAGATGCTCGGATATTGTCTGCGAGTCGGAAATGAAAACGGTACTGCTTCCGACGCGACTAAAGTCGAGTCACGGATCACGCGATGTGACAGACGCGTCTCTCCTCTGCGCCCACTGCCCCCTCTGCCCGCTGAGGCCGCGACAACCCGACCGACCGTATCCGCGCGCGCTCTTGGGAAAGATAGACTACCAATTCTACCACGGCTCGACCCCCGCTGCCCCCACGCCGCACCCTTGCAAATTGCACACCACTAATAGCCCACTGCCAATATCGCAGTTTCTCTGAAGATTCACGGTCGAAACTCGACCTGGAGTGGTTCGAATTCGCCAGAGTAAATGCATGGAGGCAGCCGAGCTGTGCCTCACAGATGACAAGCTCGTTGACTGACATCCATCCTGCAGCAACCTGCCGAACGTATGTATGTGTGCCAGTGTTGGCCGCCCTCGAAGTGCTCGTGTGCAGCTTACGCCAGAACATCAGATCTTTTGCCTCGCCTTTGGGCTGGACTGGATTATTGACAGGTCGAATGGAACTCGAAGATATTTCGCAGGGTCTCAAATTTGGAATCGGACACTTCGCTCCCCGACGCCATTGTCTGTTCCTCCGTGCGGAGGTTCTCGACCTCTGCTCGTACTTGCCCCTCACCGTCACTCTCCGCCATTTCGCCTTCCGCGTCGACCTATTGTAATCACGGTATCCATCGGTCCAAATCTGCGGTTTCTACCACAAAATTTGAGGTGAAAACTGGGGTTTCCGGCTAGTTCAGGCGTCCTCCTCTCACAGGGCGTTCGCGCTTGCCAGGGGTTCAAGGACATCATTGGAAATTTCGCTTGCAATTGGAGCCATGTGTCATCGTTCAGCGACGGTATAAAGGTTCGTCTTGTTCGGCGAGACGAGACTACTAATACTTTCCTTAGCCTCCCTCTTTCCAGCTAACGCCATCTCAGACCACCTCACCTACTACCGCAAGTATGGTCCCACCTTAACCCTCTGTGTCCTCCAACCGGCAAGTTCATCGTCCCATAAATGAAATCAATCTCACAAAGTGTAACAATTTGTAGCTCGTGTTCCCCCACTGTCGACTCCACTGGCAATTCGCCCCATCGACTCAAGTCGCTGGACGCTCTCTGCGGCGTCCTACTCCGCGCCGACCCCCGCCGCTCTCACCGTCGCCATCGACGGCATCTTAACCGTTGCGGGGGGTGAAGAGCTGGTCCTCGGCGGCGCCCTCGCTAACAACATCGGCTGGGTCGTCATCGGGTCGGTCAGCGGTTCCGTCGCCGCCGCCACTGGTGCGCATCTTGAAGGTTATTCTCGGCAAGACGTCGATCAGCTTGCTGACAGGCGCGACGAGAAATAGCAGCGCTCCAGAAGGTACGAGGGATTCGTGTTTATTGGCTCGATTCTGCTGGTACTGATGCCACTTGTGAAGCTACTGCGAAAAATTGAACCTATTTATGCAATCCATCCGTTTACTTTCCCCTCTGTCAGTCGCATTGATCGCCTCGTTTCCAACTCATGTAATTTGGCTCGAGCTATCATCAATCTGGGGGCGAGACTTACTGATTACGGAGGGTGACGCTGTGGACACTCCGCTCGTGGACAAAATTCCGTTGTTGGCAGCAGTGTGTTGGTCCGAGAGCGACGACAGCGATGAGCGTGAGTTACAAATTTGAAACCTGCTTCAGTGAGGTTAATTCAACTAAGGGATGGTGCACTTACCAGTTGAAGGACACAGAGGGTTAAGGTGGAAATCATGCTTGTGGTAGTAGAAGAGGTCGTACTGAGAGGGCGTTAGCTGGAAAGAGGGAAGCTGAGGAAAGTATTAGTAGTCTTGCCGAACCCGACAAACCTTTATACTACCATCGCTGGATGATAACACGTCCTCCCAATTGCAATCGGAACCGCTGAAGGTATCCTCAAGCCCTTGACCAGCGGAAACATTCTGTGAGAGGAGGATGCCTGAGCTGGACGGGAAACCCCACTGTTCACCGCAAATTATGTGGTAGATATGGTAAGGTACCCCAGATTTGTTCTAATAAATACCGTGATTATCATCGGTTGAAGGCGAAATGGCGGAGAGTGTTCGCGGCTCGAATCGCGTACGGACGCGTCAAACAACGCGCTGTGCCGCCGTATACGCGAACAGTCACGTCGTGACAATCAATTTCGGCCTCAACTCTCACCGTCATGCCCGAACGCATACGGCGTCCTTATTGTGTTCCTGCTCAATACGCGGTTTCCTGGAACCCGCTTGTCGGTCCGGTCTCCAAATCACTCCTTCCGAAGTATTCTCTCTCTCCATGGACTTCGACTTATTCAGATTCACGCTCCGCCGGTCGAACATTGTCAAATCCCTTGTTTCTCGGTACCAACCGCGATGCCGTCGTTTCAAACACTGCTTCAAGACAGGGCCATAATCACAATTAAAACCTATCCGTTTATGACGATCCAGCAAGAACCATTGCGCATACATACGCGCAGGCTTTATTCCGCGCACGACCCACGGCATCCGGTGTCTTCTGCGTCATCGGACAACAGCGGACGACCCTGAACAGCTCTGAACGGACGGGCTTACGGACTCTCGTAAGATTGCTCCACCTTCAATTTTCTTTTTCTTCAACCATTGCGATTCAACGTTCAACCCTCTCATTTTCTGGGGTTTCTCTTGTCACTCACTTGGCATTACTTTCACCAAACCTTCACCATTTTTTAAGAGCCTTTCACTGGCAGCTGCGCCGTCTTCTGCCGTCATTCAGTAGCGCCGGGCGGGGATCAACGATTTTCATCATAGATTTTTCTACGTTGGAAGACGTTGAACCGGGTCGCAGTTGCCACGTAACAGGGTGTGTAGGCGTCGCCAATGGGTAGTCGCGGCTTGACCACTTCCTTCATCCCTCTTCCCTCGAGGTCGACTCCTGCAGTTCTTTGTTGAAGGGCGGGACCCAGATGGCTACTTCCAACGTCATAGATCCATTCCTAGTTTCATTCGGGTGCGTTCCGATACTCTGGAGCAAACGTCCAGCGGCTAATTGACCAAATTGACCCCAGGGTGCAGCTAGCATCGTCGTGGGTCAACATGATGCTTTACATGCTGGAGCTTGTTATGTGCTTTCGGTATTTCCAACGCGCCGCGCGTCCTTTGCCTCACAAGATCGGGGTCGGAGCCATGGTCTTATTCGACACTCTGTGCACCATGTCTGTGAATGCGAACGTCTTCGTCATTCTTCTGGGCTTCTTCGGGAAAGAGTCGTTCATGGCGATCCTAATTCCCACTACAACAACGATTTTTTTCACCTACCTCACTGCGATCGTCGAACAGTTGTTTTTGTGTCATCTTTACTTCATTTTGTGAGTCGTCTCAACCCTTTCAATATTGTCTCCGCACTGAAGCACGCTCAGATCAAGGCGCCGAGTCGCCACCTTGATTTTAGTCCTGCTCGGAGTAGTCCATGTCAGTCCCACCACCTATTACCCTTCCAAGCTCCCTATTCATCCGCTTTTCAAAGCTCGCCTTTTCGTTCGCCGGCGGGATTATGGTTCAGACTGCCCCATTTCTTAGCCGACTGACGTTCACTATCACCGCGTGCGCTGTATTCAGTGTCCACCTTTCTGGCCCATCTTCAACCATTTCCACAGAGTTGGCGCTATTTTGTGTGCGGTGAACGACCTTCTCATTGCAGGCTGTCTGGGATACGAGCTGCACATGTCTCAAGTCAAGAAAAGTCAATCCGGCACCCCGAAGTATGGTATATACGATTCCCTCGCCGTGTGCTAACCGTGAGCCCAGCTTGCTGCGCCGGATGACGATCCTCAGTCTCTCCTCGGGTGCCCTCGTCGCATCAACTACCTTGTTGATGCTGATATTGCTCTTGAAGGGCAACAGCGGCAAGTCTCCTACTGGTTTCTGTGGCATACTAATCATTCTGTACGACAGCATACGATTTCTTCTTCGCGTGCCAGGGCCGTGTGTACGCTCTCACGCTGCTCGTCAACTTTCTATCCAGCTCATCTACCGGAACGTCGGCGAGTTCTTCATTGAGCAGCTCGAGGGATGCTATGGTCTTCCATGGTCAGTCTTCCGAGAAAAAGTCCGCGCCGTCGCTCTACTCGAACTCTGTGCGTATATATTACTCGCAGACACTCAATATGCATTCTGACCTAGATACTACAGAGTGAGGACTCGATCAACAAGGACCTGCCTCCTCTCCCGTTCACTCCCACTATCACTATCGCCTCCCCACGGCTGTTCACTTCCACGGACCAATTTGCGTCGCCTTCCTCCGCTCCTTACTCCGCCTCTTCGCTACCTGTATAAGTACTTGTGATACTCCGTGTGGAGTCTGGACTAACTGTAGCTACTTTGCAATGGATTTGGTCGCTCGAGAGTTATGACTGATCATCGACAGTCGACATGCTCTCGAACCACGCACCTCAACGCGCAGCGTCGCTGAAACTTGCCTGATATTTCCAACCAATAAATGAGCGCGAAGATGTTTAGCTTCACATCCCTATCGGCAGCGATACGTCTTCTCCTCTGCAGGAAATAAATTTGCTGTTGGAAACTTGGCATCACTCGTAAATTGAACCGTGGGAATTTGAGATGATCTGGTTCAAATTGAGTTTAGCCCATTCGATACCTGATTGTACCTCAGACTGAGCAAAAGCACACTCATTAGAGTGTATTACGGCTCAACCATAATCTCGCTGCGAGTCACCATGATATTGCGGCGTCCCGAATTTCGCTGACGTGTTGTATGTCCTTGTTGACGTGTCGACACCTTTTCCAGGGCCATCTGATGTGCACATTGTGACTTTGCGCAGCCATCTTACGCCTATCTACGCAGCAGGGCTCGGACGGCCCAAAAGCCGTTCTCTCGGGGAAACTGCGCCAGCGATGCTTGACCCAACTCTCAAGTCGCCTCTTCTCCCTCAGCGACACACGTCAGAGTCGTTCTCCACGCGTCGTCGACCCTCAAGAGGTCTCCCTACACGCGTACGCTGGTTCGTTGGCTATGCCATCGGTCTGGCATGGGTCTTTTACTCGTGGCGAAACTGGAAAACCGTGCAGTCGAACTTGGACTCCTTCTATTCGAGTGTCACCAGCCCGGAAGACATTTGTGCCGGTTCCACAGTTTCTCATGCGGGGCATATTGGGTTGAAGGGCGATAGCGAGGATGAGCCCAAGCGCTTGTTCTTCTGGTGAGCCTTCCTGGAAATAGTTGTCGTATCTCCCAATCCATAACCCACCACGCGTCCAGGTACTTCGAAGCCGAGCATGACGCGGCAAATGCTCCAATAATGTCTGAATGTTTCGCGTTCTCTCTTGTTTTATCTCACCTGCGCCTTAGACTTACCATCGGCGGTGGCCCAGGGACCAGCGGGATGCTTAACCCGATGTCCGCCCAAGGCCCTTGTCTTGCGGTGGAAAATGGAACAGTCCCGAACCCAAATCGATGGACAGGTGCGGACGAGTTGTACTTCAAAAGGCTCGCTGACTTGTTTTGCAGAAAACTTCAATTTAATCGCCCTGGATCACGTAGGCCCTTTGACTCCTTCATGCGCACTATTTCTCATGACATCTTTTACTTCTAGCCTGTTGGTGTCGGTTTTTCCTACGGAACCCTCGTCAACAACAGTCGAACTGCCGCCCTCGACGTATATGACTTCCTCCAAAAGTTCTTCCGTCTCTTCCCTCACCTTTCGCAGTGAGTTTTCTCTCTTCTCTAGATCCACGAGTTCGGTGTTGACCGGCGCACAGAAACCAATTTATTCTCTCTGGAGGGTCGTACGGTGGCGTGTATGTTCCCCACATCGCCACCGTGATCCACGAGCAAAATCTCGCGCTCGCCAAAGGAAAAGGCGCTCCCGGCACCATCCCCATCAACCTCGAATCCATGATGGTCAGCAACCCCGTCTCGGTGCGTGGCCAATCCTTCGTCGGATCGAATTACTTCGTTTATGGCCACCGATTTAGGACGCGACTTCGCACTTTGCATGGCTACTGCAGATGCGTTGCTATAACGTCCCGGATATGTACAATGCGTCGACCTGCGCGGAGCTGTTCGAGGTGCTTCCCACTTGTCTTGACAGTATCCGGTTTGCGCAGGAGGGGCCTTGGGTGCCCGAGCGACATGTCGCGGCGGAGCAGATATGCAACCGCCTGCAAGACGGTGACAGACACGGTACCGTCACCGAAGACGTGCGTCGGAAGGCGAGTGGTCTCAGACTCCATCCTGGCATACTCATCATACTTATGATTGAACAACCATCCTTCAACAGTGCTACTCCAAGGAACCCCTTGGGTGTCTCCCGCCCTCCTTTGAGTGGACGACATCTTTCTTCAGTCGGCCCGAGACCAAACGTGCTCTGGGCGTCCCGGACCACGTTAATTTCAGTGCGCTCAGCGATGCGGTCGGCGACGAGTTCCAGAAGTACGGCGACATGTAAGCTTTCCTTCCTTGCAGTATCTGCCCAGATTCCAATGGATATTCTCAGCATCCAACCGGCGTACCTCTTGTACACCCCGCTCTTAACCGCCGGCATCCGCCTCCTGCGTTCGTTTCCGCATACCAAAATTCGCATAATTCTGTGGCTTAATTTAGGTGTTCGCAGATTACGTCGGCGCCCAAGATGCCAACTGCGCCTGGCCGGGGGTCCTCTCCTTCGTATGTTGTTCTACCCACTGGAATCCCGCGTGTCCATCTGAGAAACGATCCTATTCAGCTCAAACTCCTCCCATCCCCCTTCCAAGCCGAGTTCCTCCGCGCGCCTGACGTCCCGTGGCCCACAGCGGAGGACGCGACCATCCGCGTGATTGGCGACGGTGCAGGGAATATGACATACATCTTGGTCGCGCAGGGCGGGCATTTTGTACGTGACTTTTCTGTTTGTTTATTTTGCCTTCGCGTTGACCGAAGAAACGCAGGTCGCCCGAGATCAACCCGCGCTCGTTAAATCGATCGTGGACCACTGGGTGCCAAATGCGCCATTTGTCTCGGCATGAGCACGTTAAAGTGGGCCCGTTTGGTTCTTTTGGAGCAGAGGTCGAAAGTTTTGCGCAGTCCGAGTCGGATTGTTGGAATAATCTATTACTGATGTTCACGACCAAATTCTATCGGGAAGTTCGCTCATCGTTCTCGGTTCACTGCCTCTGGTGGTCGCGGAGGCTCCTGGCTCGCCACTCAGGTGGGGAATAAGATCAGGACCAACTATTTTATTTCCGAACGATCACCGCCATCATCGGCTGCCAAACTTTTGAAGTCCGACAACAGCCCTCTTCTCAAGCGCCTCCACGCCGCTTTATTTGCTGCGCTCCATTCTCCGTCAAACCACCTCAAGACTTGATGAATCTGGACTTCCCTGGGCCTCAACTTCCCTTCTCAAGTTCCAACTGTGGCGCTTGAATAAAATATCCGCGCATTGGCTTCAAGTTGCTGGGCTGAGGGCTCCTGGTTTCGTCTTCGTTCCGACTACCTACATCAAATCGCAGAGCTCCGTCCCCCGGAGCTCTACAACCCTCAAGACTATATCCCCCCGGGACCCTGGAATTCGATTTGGCCATTACGCTCCACTGCGCCGACTCACGTTTGCTTGAAGATTAGTAACTTGTGGCCCGAGTTGTGGGTGTCCACGCAGTCCTCCTCGGTCTCTACCCTCGCCACTACAGCTTCGTCCTCCCCAAGCAACCCTACTCCCAGTCCAAGGAATTAGGAGCAGACTATCTCCCATTACTATCCTCGACTCTTGTAGGGAGTTTCTGTTCTCCTCGCCGGACATCCGCCTCAATATCTTCGCTCCTGCTAGCAATCCCATTCTCGAACCAACATTGTGTGTTGTCCAGGTAGCTTTTATCCAAACACGCTCGCGCTCTTCTGACCGACTCCTTCGCCGCTCTGTGTTGTCCTTGCTACTCAAGGGGTGCAACGACTGCCGTGGTTAACCAGCCCTGAACTCACTTGCAGTTAGCTATCAATCACTTGGTTCTTGACGACGAATAGCTATCCTCACAGCAGTTGAACAGCAGTTGAACATTCGCTGTGGGAGATTCACGTTTTCGCCCGAGTTGTCAGAGAAGTGTGGTTAGTTTCTCAGGTGAAATCCAAAACATCTTGACCACATTGAAGCCTCTTCTCTAGTTGTTGACTTCATGCTCGGAATACACCCAACCTCAAACTTGAAAAGCAGTCAAAACGGGTGAGTTTGCAGCTACTTTCTCAGTGAAAATTACTGAAAAATCACCGATATATTAGCTTTCACCGAAGGTTGAAGTGGAAAATTTGAACCTCCTGGTACCCGTACACCCTCTTACGATCTTACGTAGGGAGCATGGTTATGCATCCTCTCCTCCGATTCAATGTCATTTATGTTCAACTTTCAACCAATCTCTCCTGGCCTTCCTCAACATCAATTCCTTGTTTCGACACTTTGATTTGGCGTACCATTGTCTTGCCTCGTTCTCGTAGCCGCGCTGTATTTTCCTTTGGTTGAATGAATTCTTTGTTGGAAAAACAAAAAGGAGATCAGTCGTCACGCTGTGACACCCTCGGTAAAAACTTTTTAAAAAGAACGGCTCCGTTGGCTGCAGTTATCCTCACGATGGACCTCCAAACACTCTCAAATCTATTCGCTGCCACGCTCAGCAGCGACCCTAATGCGCGCCGCTCTGCAGAGCTGCAGATTCGCAAGGCAAGTCGTCTTCTTTAATGGGCTCCAATGAATCTAAGCCTTGGATTAGGTTGCAAATGAAACAGGCATGCTTGCCGCCCTCCTCCAGATAATCGGCGCAGACAGCATCGATATCGCAACCCGCCAGGCCTGCTCGGTGTGGCTCAAGAACCGCGTCCAGTCAAACTACACTTTGGACGCAGCAAGCCGTCGCCCTGACCAAGCACTAGTGGCAACCTCTGACCGCGACGCTCTTCGCGCGAGCCTCCTCCCCCTCCTCGCCGCTTCGCCGTCTCGCTCTATCACCGTCCAGCTCGCGAGCGCGCTCAAGACCGTGGTGGCCCACGACTTTCCCGACCGATGGCCGGGCCTCGTTGATTCGATCAAGGGGATGCTGAGCAGTGGTGAGATTGGCCAGGTACATGCGGGGTGTGTCGCCGCCTTGGAGAGTGTGCGGGCTTTTAGGTGAGTGGCTGCTTGCCTTTGTTCTGTGATGTGCGCGTACCCTCCTACGCAGCCGCACGCGCCGCGCCGCTGCTTATCTCTATGGATGGCACGCGATCTGTCTGTTCTGCACTCTCTTGTTGGAAGAGTACGCAAGGGGGTGCACTGAAGCCGAGGTGTACGCGCGGCCGCGCCGTCTCCATGTCAATCGATGGTGGTGCGGCTGCGAGATAGGTCTGCGGTGACGACGAGACGTGAACGAGCGCGCGTCCAGTGGCTTCCTATTCTGCTTTAAAATACCCTACCCTCCCCATCGTACTGACGAATTTTTAGATTCCGCCAAAAAGCGGACATTCTCCCCTCCCTCGTGGCCGCGCTCTTCCCCACGCTCGTGGACATTGCGGCACAGATGATGCAAAATCCATTCGCGTCTGCTGGCGATCGTGGGTTTTCTTTCTCTGTTGCGAGAGAAGGAGGACGCTAATTTTATTTTACCAGCCAACCACCCTATCCCCGCCCTCCTCCACCTCATCCTCAAAACCTACAAGACCTCCATCGTTGTACACCTCTCTCCGCACCAGCAGAGCGCAGAGAGCCTCGTGCCCTGGGGCCGGCTCCTCTTTGGTGTCGTCTCGGCGCAGGTGAGTACTTTACCTCACCGCTTCGTCAAGTCCACGTGTTTACCGTCTTGCCCAGATCCCTCCCGAGGCGGTACCGGCGGATGAAGACGACCGGGAGCGGAGCGAGTGGTGGCGCGCGAAGAAGTGGGCGTATGGCGTCCTCGGACGCTTGTTCCATCGGTGGGTCTCCTACTCTTCAAATAAATAAAAGACTGACTGACATACGCGCTCACAGCTTCGGCAACCCCTCGCAGCTGCCCACCGCGCTGCAGCCCGCCTACGCCGGCTTCGCCGCGCACTTTGTCAGCGTCTTCGCGCCAGAGATACTCGCGATCTACCTGCGCCAGGTCGAGCTGTGCGTCAAGGGTGAGGTGTGGATGAGCAAGAAGTGTCAGTATCAGGTGTTTGTGTTTTTCACCGAGTGGTAAGTCGTGTTCCCTTCTTTTCTTTGGAGTGAAAAAGAAAAGAAAAACTGATGATATGTTTGTGCGTTAGTATCAAGCCGAAATCGACGTGGACGCTGCTCAAGCCGCACGCGCAGACGCTCGTGGAGACGTTCGTGTTCCCGCAGCTGTCGTTTAACGCGGCGAGGCAGCAGCTGTGGGAGAGCGACCCGGTGGATTATGTGCGGGTGTCGGTTGGTGAGTCGCGAGTCGCGCGTTTGATTCCTGTATTATGTATGCTGACTACCTTCCCACAGATGAGTACGAGTCCTTCGCAACGCCTGTGTCGGCGGCGACGACATTCCTCTTTTCACTCGCGAGCAACCGCACCAAGACTACGTTTATGCCGATATTGACGTTTATCAATTCGATTTTGAGGTCGTGAGTGGTCGTTTTACTTCTTTCCTCCACTCTGCTCCCGACTCGTTTCCTACCCTGTCCGCCTTGTTCCCGGCTCCTTGCCTGTCCGCCCCCGCGACGATCAAAATGCTGACCACGCTCCCCCAGCAACGCCCCTCCCGCACAGCGCTTCGGCGCGCTCAACATGACCGCCGCGCTGGGCCCGTGGATCCTGCGGCACCCGGACGTCGCGAACGGCATGGAGCAGTTCGTGCTCCAGTTTGTCGGACCCGAGTTTGGGAGTCCCGAGGGGTATATGCGGGCGATTGTGAGTTCTTGTTTCGTGACGCGAGACACTCACTGACGCGCGTTCAGGCCTGCGAGGTGCTCGGCACGGTGACCAAGGAGGGGCTCAAGTTCAGCTCGGATGAGGTTTGTGCCCGCCTTTGCTGGTTTTCTTCGTGGTCATTGACGATGGCGCGACACAGCACCTGAGCGCCAACTACCGCGCCGTCATGGGGGCGCTCGACGACCCGGAGCTGCCGGTACGCGTGCAGGCGGCGTTGACGCTCACGGAGATGGTGATGTTGCATGATTCGGGTGCGTTTCCCTGCTTTCCATCTGTAATATTATCTTTACTGACCCGGACGACGACGATCTGCAGTCAAAACGGCCGTGTCGCCGCAGGTAGGCAAGGTCATTCAGGACCTCCTGAAGCTCTCGGACGAGACGGACCTCGACATCCTCAACCACAGCATGGAGGTTATGGTCGAGGCGTTCCAGACGGAGCTCCTCCCTGTCGCGGCGCAGCTTACTGCCAGACTCGTATGTCGTCGTCGTCTTCAATAAGTGACTGTGTTGACTGAGACGGCCCCCAGTGCGACTCGTACCTGCGCTTGATCAAGGAGAGCCTGGTCGCGGAGGAGGCGTACACAGACGTGGATGCGAGCATCGAGCAGATCATGGTGAATACGGACGAGGACAAGACGTATGCTGCCATGGGGGTTGCGAAGACTATCGGGACGGTGAGTTGCCTTGCTTTGCTTGTTCGAGAGGAAGGTGCTGATCACCGACGCAGATCATCTCGTCCATCGAGGGCGCGCCGGAGATTTTGGCGCAGGTGCAGGAGGTCATCATCCCTGTTATCACGTTCACGTTCAAGCACAAGATCCTCGGTGTGTTCTGCCTCCTCCTCGAAAAATGTCCGTGCCCTGATGACCGCGGTTAGATCTGTTCGACAACATGTACGAGCTGGTCGACAGCCTTACCTTCAAGCTCCGCTCCATCTCGCCCAACCTGTGGCCTGTATTTGAGCTCACGTACAACCTCTTCAAGTCGGATGCGGTGGACTTCCTCGAGGGTGAGTGTTGGTATTCTTTGCCAGAATGTAGCGCTAATGAATGGCTCGGCGCAGAGATGCTCCCGTCGCTCGATAACTTCGTCTCGTACGGCAGCGACGTTATCAAGACGCGCCCCGAGTACCAGCGTATGCTGCTCGACATCTACACAACATCGATCACCAGCGATCAGCTCGGCGAGAACGACCGTGTCAATGGCTGCAAGCTCGCGGAGAGCATCTTGCTGAATCTCCGTGGCAGCGTCGACGATGTACGTCTCTTCACTTGTCGTTCCTCATGCTTGGCCTAATAGCTTTCCTTTGCGATGTAGGCCCTCCAGCCCATCATCGTCACCGCCCTCGGCCAGCTCGACAAGTCCGAGACCGCCTCCCTCCGCCTCGCGAACCTCGAGGTCCTCATCAACGCCGTCCTCTACAACCCCGCCGCCGCATTGCACATCATTGAGGCCACCCAAGCCGGCATGGCGCGCAAGTTCTTCGACACGTGGTTCGTGGCAATTGGGGACCACGCCAAGATGCCACGCGTGCACGACAAGAAGCTGTCGATTATGGCGCTGTGTGCGTTATTGGAGATGCCCGCGGGGGCCGTGCCGGAGACGCTCAAGGAGGGGTGGCCTGGGATCGTTGGGGGTGTGCTGACTATCTTTAAGGATCTTCCGGGGGCAATCCAAGGTGAGTTGTTGGCAGGCTAACCGTTTCGGAAAGGGGCTAACATCGATGTGCTTGTAGCGCGCAAGGCCCTCGAGGAGATGGAGGAGGACGACGACGGCGATGACCTTATCGAGGAGAAGATCTTGAATATGAACGAGGACGATGGTATGTGCTGTCCTGCTCTTGGCGTCCTTCCCACTGGCTCGGCTTACACACGCATGCAGAGGACGTGTGGGACGAGGACTCGGCGTACATGGAGATGCTCGCCAATGAGGTATGTTTCCTTTAGCGGTTCCCCGGACGCAGTATGCTTACTTTCACATCAGGGCGCACGTCTCCGACAAAAATCCGAAAAGGCCGAGGAAGGAGAGAGCGACGACGACGACGAGGATGACGTGATCGACGAGGAGCTGGGGTACTTCAGTGCCCTAGACACCGTGGACCCGTACGCTACTTTCAAGCAGGCGTTGACGAGTGAGCGGTTTCCTTTCCCTTCTTGCTAATATGATATTCACCTATCGGTTTTCTTTTCCTTTTCTAGCTTTCCAAATGCAAAACGGTCCTGTTTACCAGGCCGCGACGACCTCGCTTTCGCTCGAGCAGCAGACCCTCCTCATGGAGGTCATGCGGATAGCCGAGACGCAAACGGGAGGCGTGGCTGTTTCCGCTTAGACGGCCAACCTACCCTCGCCTTCCTCCCATCCTACCCGTCCACCGCTCTCCCCCATCTCCTGCCTTTACATCATCGCTCTGCAGTCCTCCCACTGTTTTCCTTCCCGCTCTCACTTATCGTCACGATCTATGGTCTATACTAAGTTCCTTAACGACTTTCCCCTCCCCTACTACCATTACTCCATCCGCTCCACTTCCTTTATATCCATCCCTCCACTCCGCCCACTGCAGTCTGCGGATTTACGACCTGTTTCAACTCGACTTGACTCCCCTTTAAATGTGTTGTTCTAGCATTCCCGGATAGTACTTGTGTCAGGCATATAATATTCATGGAGAATAACACGTCATTTGTAATTATTCACCATGGGACCTTGTCGATTTTGCTGGGGGTGGGTTCGGGCGGAAAATCGCTGGTGTTTTTTGCTCGGCCCCAGTAGTACCGTCACCTCGCGATCTCTGGTAACTGACACCTTTGGCTCGTCGAAGAAATATAAACACCGGCATCCCTCCGTTCGTTCCTCGGCGAAGTTGTTTCAAGGCTCAAAAATAAAGCTTGATGCTAGCGCTGTCCGCGGTACCGCTCATGAAAACAGAAGCGCTCGGGGTCATTGTGAATGTCTGATTTTTCCTCGGTATGCCTGCCCATTCGAGGAATTTTCGGCGCACGATTCACGAACCACACGGTACCGCAGGCTCAGGGACTAGAGTTTGACTGGAGTCAACGAGAAGCTCGCGGGGCTTTTGTGCGATTTTTGATTTTCTGAACGTCCGGTCAAGAAGAGGTGTTTAACTCCGATGACTTCGAAACGGTGGCGCCGGTCGGTGGGTGTAAACGCACCAATTACAATGCTGAAAGGCCACAACCTGGTGCAGATAACGGGAGGAACGGGCCGATTCGTGAATGAGTTCAAGAATCTGACTGGAGGGTTATTTGCCATGCCAGTTGATTTTTTTCTGCGGGTTGGGAGATAAGGTTCTGTGCCATGAATCTTATCAGATGACATGGTTGGTCTGTTCACCGAATCACCGTCGCAAAATTCACAACGCGATAGAGGTATGGGCTGGGGGTATTGTAATTGTACTGGCCCACTCGTCCGCATGGCAGTTGAATTCAATAATTTAGAGGTGGATTGATTCTGGGTTCAATAACAAACCTAGGGTCGGTCAACGAGGTTGAGAAATTTGTTCTTGCTCCCAGGATCCGGAGACAATCGTTCCGCGGGTCCAACTATGGCAACTCTCCTGCAATGGTTAGATTAAATAAAATAAAACCAGCGGGAGAAGGATCACGAATAACGATGACTCGTAAACCAAAACGCAGATGTTAGACCAAGATTATGGCGCTAGGTCAGGAGGCCTTGGTAAAGCGGGGGCTCATCCCAAGCACAGGTCTGGGCGCTGCGGAAGTTGCGGGACCATTAGAAATGCATGGCGCCACTGTCCTCGCCACAATTCCACTTTATTTCTTCCCCTTCGCGGTAGAAGGATGCGGTTGGGTGAATTACCGAGCGGTACTTAGAAACAGTCATTGTGATCATTGTCATAATATCCCAACTTGAAGACGCTAGGACAAAGACGGGAGCAAGTTCAGACTATTAATCCAGACTCTGAATTGCATCAAGTTGAAGACTATTCTAACAGACACTCAGAATAGGAAAACGCGCACCCGACCAGTGCGCAGCCAAAGCACAAGACGGCGACAGCTTCTTGGAGGACCCGTTTGGTGTTGCTACCCACGCCCCAAGTTCGCTTTCAATTATAGGAGCCAATTGGGAGGAGCAACTTGACCGGTATCTACATCTCCAGCCTGAGACGGTTCGACGCGCACGGACACGGACACCGCGCGTCGCCCGAGATGTTTGGGACTCGAGACCGGATCTCAAACCCGCGCTGTTCTTAATTCGTACTGTAATCTGGATGAGGTTCAAAAACGGAGGAGGGTCAACTTTGGCCAGTGATCAACCAGAATGCAGGCAGAGTTTAAATCCCACGGAGACGGCGATCCCACGTACAAGGGCGAGCAGCTCGGAGGCGAGGAGAGCGCAGGAAATGAAAGGTTGATTCAAACCGTTCTCCTGTGTGTAAACGCGCTTGAGTCGGATGCTTGCTTACACGTCCCAACGAGCTATCGATTACTTGGACGAGTTTATTCCGGATCAAAGGATTGCTAGCGCTGCAGGGAGCCGGGACGCCAGAAAATCTTCTGAACAAGCTTTGGGCAGCGCGTGTAGCAGTGGTTCGAGACGTCCTGGTGACTCTAAGGTTCAACGAGACGACCGTCAGTTGAGATGTCTGAGAATCCAAGTAAACGAACCCATCGCGAAGATTGGATGGGAAGGCACTGGCAGCCAGTGACTGTGACGATTTTGCCTTTGGCTATTGTCGCTTTACCTGTGGGGATCGCCTAGCCTAGCTTCGCGAGCCTTCGCGTCTTTGCCTCCATTCACTCAGCCCCTCTGCTCGGCCTCTGCCCGAACCTGTCCTCTTCTCTTCCTCGACGGCACATGAGACGACAGCAAAATCGTCCTCCGCGGGGCGGCACGCTTCCGACTGGCTGTCCAGCACCTAGTTTGACGGAAAGTGGCAGACAGAGGCAAGACAGAGGAGCCTCGCGATTGGCTTCGAAATCGAAGTCGAGGAAGTGCGTCAGATTCGCAGATGACGCCCAATAAACAGGCACTGTTCCCACAACTATTTGGAGAGGTTATTTCTATTTGGTCGTCTTGGGCGTATGGGCGCGATCCGACGTGCGAGGGGAGGTCGTCTGACACGCCTGCCGTCCGCCGGCGAGGCAGCATCGCCAGAATCCCGCCCCTAGGTGAGAACGACTCGGCGCGTTCCGCGGGGGTACCATGCGTGCCTGCCATATCAGCTGCCCGACGGTCGCCTCGGAGGGTTCGAACGTGCTTGCCCGCCTTTGAAGGTACCCAGATGCAGATGGAGACGCCGTCCTCCCCGCTTTGGCGCGCGTCCCAAACTGCTGCCTGTCACATACAGTTGAGCCAATAACTTATACTTCACGTAGCGTCGGATGGGGCCCGATGTCCGAGCGCGAGTCCGACAAGTCCAGTGTTACCACAGGCGTTCCTGGAGTGCGAAGTAACTTGCATGCATTTTGCTCGAACGTAAGGCGCGCTGTTCCTTGACGTGCCCCTGGGACCAGACTCTATACACGACGCTGGGCATGCCGGCACGGAAGTCGGGGATGGTTGAATCCTGCGTCTTTAATCATCGCGCACGCCAAAGTGTATTAAACCATCGAACGCGTTTCGATCGTCGATGATGAAGGCGCTGGCGTTTCGTGATAGATGGTAGCAGGCAAGTTCAGAGCAAAAGCTTGCTTGGTTGGCGGTGGACCAGGCTGGTTCTGGGGTAGAAAGTAGTGATGTCGGTACCAAGCTGGGTGCGAGGGAGGACGCGCCGTAATTAATAAAGACTCGGGTGAGAGTGGGTCCGAAACGAAGTAGTTGATCCTGACCGGATGTCGCCTTACGGCTTTGGAGACACCGAGCCCGGAGACGCCTGGTTTTGAGATGCTTGGTAGGATAGGATATGGAAGACGTGCCACCAAAAGTTGAATCCGACTCGTCCAAGGTTGGATTGAATTGTTGGAATCACAGAGCATGAGGACGGATCAGTCTGGCCATCGAGCGAACGGGGTTCTCCAGCCACCAACAGAATGTCGAAGTCGAAAATTCGGCGTTTGATTTGGGGATAGCGGTTGTGATTTGGGGAGGCTTCATCTGGGGGATTCCGATGAGCCGTGTCCTGGAAATGGATTGAGAGATTTGGGCCTGAGTTGCAATGATTCTGCGCTAGACGAGAGGGCGGATGACGAGAGACTAGAGGGTCGAACAATATTATCGAATGCACGTACATGCCTGCACCCTTTACACGCTGCCTGGATGTCGGACCGCACTGGGATTCCAGAAGTTGTTCTCGCGGATGCAGACGGCGCCTCAGGGGACGGGCTTCTGGATCGCTATCATCCGCGTCCAGTTCAGGAACGCTGGCGAATTCCGTGTGTGTCCGTCCGCTCGCTCCGCCCAACCAATGTCGCTCGCCATCGAGTTCCTAGAGGAGCTGGTGATCTGCGCGACGCGCGCGACCCTCTAGCATAAGCGCAAGCTCAGCACGATCGGAGCGTGTTTGCCTTTCGCCCAGTTCATCCTGTGTTACTACCATTCCGCGCCCTCGCATCCCAGCCTACCTTCCAGGTGGATGAAAAGAACCAGGCAAAGTAAAAGCATCCCGCTTCAATTCATACCAAGTACGCACCAATACAGATAGTCCAATCGAATCGAATCATGCCGTCCTTCGATCGGGCTAGATATATAGAGCAATTCACCATATCGAGGCTGGATGCGGTGCGGGGAGAGCCATATTGAGGGTCCCCGCGTGGATCAAAAGCCGGCGTTGGTCCACGTCCGAGGGATCAGAATTCCAAGAGTGGGCAGACAGGGATAGACTTTGTCAAGATGAAGCGTCGTGGAGTTGTGCAGAATTGTTTGAATGTTTCGTCCAGGTCGCGATGCGTGTCGAGACTCGAAGGGGGAAAGGGAAACGCAGAGTCACAGAGCTTTGCAGTTCCGCGACCAAGGGACAAGGCGTCCTTGGGGGTTGGACATGTTCAAGACATGTTCGCAGATGAAGGAAGAAAACAGAAATGGATCGGGTTGATTGACGGTTGTTTGGCCTCGGAGGTACCCGAGACTTTCTCACGGCTCAATGTTGAACTCTTTTGGTTCAACTCGTTTTTGCACTAAGCGACGTATCCAGCGTCCTACAGATGGTAACCTTCCAGTCGGGGAGTTGGACAGTAAATATCTGCTCAGCTATGGCGTGATGATTATCCCCAGAGCAGCCTGATAACTTCTCTTCAAAAATAAACCGAGTACCGTATTTCCAGCGATGGACATGGAACGAGACCATGAAGGGGTTCATCGAATGAGCTCTCACGCGAGTCGAAAGTGCAGTCAGGATCAATCAGCGGTCTTTCTCGACTCGGGCGACCCTCGGGCTCGACTGAATGACTGAATGCAACGATGTGAGACGTTGATCAAGGCGAATGGATGGGAGGCCGAGTGTATCATTCTTGTAAGCCGTTTGTAATGGCAGCGAGCTCTTATGAAACAACCAAGAGATTTCACGTCAGAGGACACTTCCCCGTAGGCCGTGATTCCTGAAGGCTGAAGATGAGAAAATCTCTCAACCAAAAGTGTGGATGCGAGAGGGGTAGGCGCGGAATGCCGATGTTTCATTGCCATGAGGTGATTCTCGACAGCGGCTTGGACAAGAGTGGACATCGGCAACGCGGTATTCAGATTCGGGGTTGAATTTACATCACACGTGAATAATCATTTGATATCCCGCAACTCCGCAATTCAATTTCAGCTCCGCCGTCGGCTTTCTCCGAGTGTCGGTTAACTTGGTACCCGAGTGTCTTTCTCTTCCTGCCATTCAGCGACAACCCTGGGTTGAACTGTCTCCGAAGCGGCTCTCAGCAGTGTGCTCGCAACTTCCTGGATTCATTCTCTTCGAAACGCCGTCAGATAGTCTTTCTTGGACATCCACCCGACTCTCACTCTTTTATTCACCGTGACTCAACGATCTCGCGGATCTGCGAGCGCAAGATTGGGGTCCCCGTTAACCGACTTAGCCTGCCTCGCTGCTGCTGGAATCATTCAACCGACTTGACTCACTCGCCGCTCTCAGCGTCTGTGTGTAATAATTCTCCGTGGCTCGTCAAGCAGAGGGTACTCCTTTTGGCACCTTCCCACCTCAACCTAATCTTAACCGCCCCTCTTCGCCGCAATGTGTTGCGCATTTTGGACCCTTGACCACCCAGACTACGCACTGTGGGTCCCGCTTTTCTGATTGTTCTCTGCGGACTTGTCCTCCATTTCCTCTCCATTCCAATGCCATGCCATTGCGCGCTTAGCGCTTATCTCTTATCATCCGCCATCCATCTCAATACGCAGCTAATATCCCTCCGCATTTCACTCATTTTTATTTCATTTCCATCTTATTTTTCTGACGACCCTGCAGAATCCTGTGCACCAACCGGGACGAGTACCTTGCGCGTCCAACTGTCCACGCGGCCCTACACTCGTGGGGTCCCCATGAGGGGGAAACCGATGACGAGACGGAGCCACGCGTTCTCTCTGGCCGCGACGTCCAAGCCGGCGGAACTTGGCTCGGACTTACTCCCAAAGCCGGCCGCGTCGCACTCCTCACGAACATCACCGAGACGCCGCAGTCGTTCGCGTCCTCGCGCGGGGCGCTCCCCACCACGTTCCTATCCGCCGCAGCCCCACGTACGCCGCTCCAAGATCTGTACGCGCTAGACGTCCAGTACGCGGGATTCAATATGCTGCTGCTCGAGGCGGCGTGGGATGGCAGCGGCCGGCTCTTTTTCCCCGACGCGTCCATCCTCTCGAACGACGGCGCTGGCAAGCGCCTCGGCTTCCGCTCCCTCCGCACCGACGAACGCGCGCTCGGGGGCCTCTCCAATGGAATACACGTCGGGGGCGTAGAGGGCGAGGCATGGCCCAAGGTCGCTCATGGGCGCGCTCTGTTTGCGGAGACGGTCGCAGCGCATGATGATGAGATGCGCTCGCCGGCTGCGGAAGATGCCCGGAAGGAGGCAGAGAACCCAAGCGCGAATGAGAGGGCGGACGACGAGGAGCTCGCGTCGCGCCTGTTCGCGCTCCTCCGGACTGCAGCCCCCGACCCTCCACGCGCCCGCGAGGAGCTGCGAAAGACCATCTGTGTGCGCCCCCTCGAAATCAAGACCGCGGTGGATGCGAACGGTGTTGGCGGTCCACCGAAGTACTACGCGACGCGGACGGCCAGCGTTCTCCTCGTGCGTCGCACCGGCGCGGCCCTCTTCGTAGAACGCGACGTGTGGCGGCTCGAGGCCGGCGCGCTGGGGGGCGTACACATGTATGTGGACGGGGAGGTCGGTGTCGATCGGGCCCGCGGGGGCGTTCCGCGGGCTGGCGATGGGGAGCGGGTGTTTCGCGTCCGGGTGGGCGAGGGGTTGCCTGCGCCGGCGGGGACCTAGACATCGATCCTTTCACAGCGTGGGATCTGGTCGAGTCATTCGTTCCTCCCCTCCTTCGTCCATGACTCTACGGCTACAATAATAACGACACCAGCGGCAGCGGCAACAGCAGCGTACTAATCTCGCTGTCTACGTCGTGTGTACATCACCTCATCTCACCTTACTCTGTAAAAATAAATATCCATGTAGAAAGAATGGTCCTCCAATAGCGCGAAGACGTCTACTCCTCCTGCTTCTCGCGCGAACGACGGAGGTACATCGTCTCCGATACTGTTTCCTTCCTTCGTTGCATTCTTTCTCCCTACAATATCGTGTTGTTGTCGCAACAAACCATTCCGACTGTTGCCCGCCCCCGCCAAGTTTCTCTACCATCAGAACTATTTTATGCAGGCTATCATCGTGCCATCGTCAATCTAACAGCTATGGCGCTCGGTGCAATCGTACCGCCTGCCGCTTGTCGCGGAGCGCCTTCCTCGAACACGGCAAGACGGTAAAACGAAAAGGGCTCGGGAATGTGGCTCGTGGAGCGGTAAATTGACGCTGTAAGTGTTCTGTGAGGCATGTATTTTAACCGGTGATTTCAATAAACGGATTCAGGGAAGTGGCAGACGGTATGGTGCCCCAGGAATTATTGTGCCCCGGCACTGACTGCCTTTGCCCTTCCTTAATTATGGGACGCAATTTACCGCCAAGTTCAAAACAGTTATCGCGAGTCCAAGCAATTTACCCCCCAAGGACAGTGATAGAAAAACCAGATCTAATTCAACGGATCCGCGAACGTGCACTGCACGAACAATACTTCCTTCCTGGTTCGTGTCTGCAATTTGCTTCCCTACGCATAATTGCATTCCAAGGCAGTGGAAGTTATCTCGCTCAAATCTAAAATGTAGAGTTCGTTCCCCGTCGCTTGCCCAGTCAATTAAGGCAGTACCAGAGCGGGACTCCGACTGCAGGCGAGTCAACTAAATTATCGTCATTCGGAGCGAGGCGGGTCCAGTTGTCTGTGTGCGCGCATGTCAAGTCGTGAAAGGATTGTAAAGAATTACAATATGCATTCGTCAGAGCAGCGTCAGAGTCAAAGGATACAAAATTGTTGTCTGCGTACATCCCACACCGGGTGAGCGACTCGGTAATAAAATTACGGTAAGTAGGATAGTCGATGGAGGAGGATAGCGAGGAGGTCCGTCGGTACAGAGACATGTAGGTAGCACAGAGCGGAAGGGGTCATTGCGGTAGTAGTTGTGAGAGATGAGGTGGCTCATGAGATGAGATGTAAGAGGGAGTAGTACAGAGCGTAAGCGAGACGAAGTGGGAGTAGCAGCTGAGGTCCGGGCGGGTCATCACGAAGGTGTAAGGATACATAACAAGCCAAACCGTCCACCGTCAATCGGCTACGAGATGACATGCTGGCCATAGATGTGCTCGCTCGGAGCGATGGGGAAGTAGGGGTTATACGCGCCCCACCCGTCGTGGTCGCGCAGGGGCCCGGGCGACGGCGCGCCGCCTCCACCACCACCCACCCCGCCGACGCTCACGCCCCCGACATGGATCCCATGCCCGCTGTGGAACGCCCCCGGCGAGCCGCTGCCGTGCTGCAGGTGCGCGCCCGCGTGGAACGGCGAGCTCGGATGGAAGTTGTTATTGCTGCTGCCCCCGCCGCTGCCGTTGCTCGAGGAGGAGCTGCCGTTCCCGTTGTGGTTCGTCGATGCGTGCCCGGCGTGTGTGGGCGACCCGCCGTGGAAGGAGCCCGTCGAGACAGACCCGGAGGCGGAGAGCGGCGTGAGGACCTCGCTGTCGGTGGGCGTGTTGCTGTCGTACGCGGGCCCCGCGGGGTCCGTCGGGTCGGTACCTCTGCTCCTCAAGGGCGATCAGCACCCACCAATACAAAACAGAGAACGAGACGACATACTGCATGAGACTCGCGAGGTCCGCGATGCGGCGGTACAAAACGCACGACGTGCTGGGCGGGTGGGCGGCGTACGTGCGCGCGGCGCCGAGGGTGCTTTGAAGGGCCTGCGAGAGGGAGATGTAGGCGTGCGCCATGCCGGGGCTCGCGCGACAGCTGCAGTACGCGCTGCCGCCCCCTCCACGACCACCGCTCCCCGATCCTCCCGCGCTCGACGGTGAGTAGTGCCCGCCATAGTGCCCGTCATCGCTGCCGGACAGCGGGTAGTCGTACGTGCCGCCACCGTCAAAGGAGCCCGCGGATGAGCCGCGGTGGGCCTCGGCGAAGGATGCAGTCGGGTAGCCCGACCGCGGCGGGCCAGGGGAGGCGGAGAAGCGATAGAGGTGGGGGGAGGAATCGGGGGCGACTTCAGTCTTAATCGGGGGGAGGAGCTGTGGAGGCCGCGGGCCCTCGCCGGGGGAGAGGTCGGGCGAATGGCGCCGCTTGGTGTTGGTGAGTGGCGCGCACTTTGTCGCGCGCGAGTGCCATTTTTCGTTGGGGTCCCCGTCGCGGAAGTTGCTATCTGCCCAGCGAGGGTGCGGTTTTCCTGTGGCGTCGATAGTGGTGAGGGCATGAATCAACTGGCGCGGTTAAAAATATGGTACCTCTCAGTTCGCGAACCAGACTTTCGAGCTCCGCAATTCTGTTTCTCAGACGCGTATTTTCATCGACGGAAGGGTCGTCTCTGCATATCACGCCACCGTAAGCCTTCTATTTTAATTACGCCGTTCTAGGGCGCTCACCTGAGGGCGGGGTCGTCAATCTCGTAAACGCATAGGCCCGTCTACAAACCGGTCAGATATGTTATTGTTTCATCCGAGCAGAGGACCCACCAGGCCAAGTTGTATGCATCGTTGACACGGCCGTTTGCGGTCACACTTGAACAGGTCAGACGCGCTTACCGAGACACAACGGCGACGCCTACCTTCCGCTTGGACGTGTGGCAATTCAAGCAGCTCTGGGTGGTCCTGTTCCGCCGACGTTTGCTGCAAAGGGCGGTTTAATCCTCGTCGCGCAGCAAGAGGCAAGGCATGGCGCGCACCGGTGGTCCGTGTCGATCGTGAATTCCAAGTCCATAATCTCGCCCTTTAGCTGGAGGGGGGGAAGAAACGACGGCTGTTGCGGAGAAGCGGGCTGGTCGTTGAGCATGAACCTGTCGAGGGGGAGGAGGAACCAAAGAAAGCAAGCGCCCTCGTCCGTCTCGAGCCGTCCTTTTTGTGCTTCCGGGCATTAAGTAACGCTGCCAGAAGCCACCACCCAACACAGAGATCCAGATGGCCGATCCGGTGCCCAGACAAGAAAGAACAGTCCCAAAGCCCAAACACAGATCCTCCGTCAGAGCGAAGAGCCGATTCGCATCTCATCTTGAGTCCTGCCTTCCTTGTCGTAAGCTGCCATCCCCGGAAGAGCACAAGCTCGCAGCCACAGGAAAACAGCCTTCGGTCACGGTCACGACACTGACGATCTTGCATCCTCCGCATCCAGTAGTTTTTTCTGCAACCCCATCCGTGCGTAATGCCATGCCATGCACGACAGCTTTTTTCCCAGCGTCGGCGTCGGCGGCTCCATCAGATCCAGGGCACCAAACTCGGTGCGGTAAATGAATTCCCCAATGCGGCAGTCCCCGGCAGATGCCACGGCGCCTTAATTAAGTATCCTTTGTGCCGCTTGGGGAATGCCCCAACCCGACCGACATGCCCCTGATGCGTCCGCGGCGTGTGTGTGCGCGTGTGGGCGAGAACGGACGGCCATTCCCGCCCCTGGGGTTGAAAAAAAATCCAACCCAACCAACACACAACGCGGCACGTAACCACAGCCCCTCATCCGGCCAGGCAATGAATGATCCATCGCACAAGCATCCGCGCGTCCCGGGGCTAGAACCACCCTCGGGTGGGAACTTCCCACTCGTTCTTTCCTCCTTTGCCAATGCTGCTTCTTTACCTGGCGCGCGGCGGCTTCCTTGCCTTGCCTTTTGCACCGCGCCGGCCTCATCCGCTATAACACGGACGACGGGGACTCTCCTGCTCGACCTTGGTACCGTGTAAGGATCCAGTCCGGAAATAACCCACGAGCGATCCCTCCGCAGTGCGAAGAAAGCAAAAGTAAGATGGAATGCTGCTGATCATCCCATCCCATTCTACTTGGGGTTCAGCTACAGCATTACGCGCAAAATTATTCGCCTCCTACCTGTGCATAGCGCGTTTCGGTGGATAAATAGTGCGACGCGACGCGGATCGCCTAGACCACACGCGATGCGTGATAATCGTATACCGCGTCCCGATTTTCTTTTCGCTCCGACCACGACGCCGCTATTCCGAGTGATGGCCAGACCGTGAACGAGGCTGATTATGTGTTGGCGTCGTCCTTATAAGTATCCGGGTGCTTGTGCTCATCGTCATGATATCTATAGCTCGTGAGAGCTCCGTTTTTTTTCTGATAGTGAGATACGCGCTGTGAGTGTTGAGATGAGGGTGGGAAGATGTGATTGGGGGGAAGAAAATAGATAGGTAGATGGATGGACTGACGCAGAGATATGTCGCGGGAGGAGAAGCCCGATCTATCTGTCTTTCTTCTCTTCGAACTTCGAACAAATACACGGTGTGACTTGTTCCTCGATTAAAAGATGGGGAGGAGTTGTTGGGTCGGGGTGCTGTTCCATCCTTGGCTGCGTTCAGCGCACTTGCATTCGGAGGATAAATTGAACGTACACGGGTGCGCTCTCACTCCGGGTCGCAGTGTGGGTGTTGCGGAAAGAAAGAAAGAACCTCGGAAATTAACCGTCAACTTCGTTCGTTCGGATTTCGGGTGGATTCCCCGCTCCGCTGCCGAGTCCTCGCATGATTTCTTTTGAGCATCTGCAGCGTGCGTCGTCGAAAAGTGGGGTGGAAAATATAAATGCAACGCGTGAGCCAAGACGCAGTTCAGTCTGGCAGCGGACCGGGGTTCCCAGACGCTCATGCGCAATTATTTTCGCTGTGAACCTCTCAGCATCGGCATCCAGAAAATAATTTGTCGAGCCACTCACATAGGCGTGTGTGTGTGCCGCAGAACCGGGCCCACCGTATAAATAGCGGCCGCTCGCTCGTTCGTCCAGCGCAGTGGGTTTTCGCCACGACACGAGACGACACAACGGTTGTCGCTGGGTTGCCGGTGCCGAGTGTAAGCACACTGTACTGACGGTGATACTCGTACTCTGGAACGACCCAGCCCTCCCGTCGTCCGGTCGTCGCACTGTCGAAGTCGGAAGGGCCTTCCTTCTCCCATCGCGTCCGTGAACAGAGAATCGAATCGCGGGATCGCGGCCCTCATTGGAGCCCATTGGCGGGGGCGAGTTATTTATCGTGCCTCGAGCCCGGCGGCCAAGTCAATCTTGCGCGCATTGCGTGGTTCAAGATGTTGGACGGAGAATTGACGCGAGGGCCTGCGAACAGACCCACGGCCACCACCTGCTGCGCGCGCCTCCGTCTTCAACGCGGTCCGCCAATAATCTTGCGCCCTGCCAGCATATCCGTCGCGTTGATACCTTCGAATCAGTGTCAGTGAAATTCGGTTGTATGTCCCAATTAAATGTGAACCCGCACCAGGGATGACTGCTGAAGCCCGGAGTCGAATCAGCGACGTCGAGTGAAGCGACTCCATGCGATTCGAAGGGGGGAAGCGGGAAGCAACACCCGCTCGGAGGTTTCAGTGAATTAACGTACGGCCTTGCCTTGCCTGCTCGGAGTCTTCTATCAACGCGTTCGTTACTTTGGTGCGAAGGAGACGATATGAATTACTTACTTACAAGTTTGAACCTGGGCCTGGCATCTCATCTATTACGCATCAACATGTAATGGGATGATTCACGCTCGTGAGGGGTGGGCGCGGTCCGGGGTGCGCGTGCTGCAGGCAGGCATCGATGTGTTGGTGTGCGTCTTCAAGGAAGCGGAATTCCAGACGCGCGTCAGTGGTAAAGTAAATGTGGAAAATTGCTTAAATTTCTCACTGGAAATACGGGCTTTAGGACACCCGAGCCTAGGCTATCCGCATTCTTCAAGCAGAGCCTCTCGCGTTCCTTTCCGCTGCCGAACCGATGCCATGCCCCTCGTGCGGATCCCTCCTGGCGGCACGCGTAAAGGGTTTCGAGACGCTTCCAAATTCCTGCCAGCTTCCGATTTCCGTGGGCAGAGGCAGTAAGTAATCTCGAATGGTAAGCAGCGCTGAGCGCGTGCGTAAATCATCTTGTTCTCGAGTCTAGACTGTTTTGGTGGCGCAGGCGTGGGAGGGTCGGAGGGTCGGAGTCGAAGGACGCGCTGTTTCAGTCTTTCGACATCTCGAAGCTGGGCTGCGTCAAGGAAAGAAAGAACGATGAGACTTGAATCGAGGGTGGCACGGACTTGGATTTGGAGCGAGCCAAAGGGGGACACAGGAGTCGGGTGGAGTGGGTAGTGAAGCGGTGGAGGGTGGGTCGATGGGCCAGCGGTGTGGGATGGCTCCCGATTCGCGCGTTCGTTGGACGTGGAGGAGGGAATTCGAAGGGGCTCGGAGAAGGGCGAAGGCAAGGTGAGCCTCGGCCGAAGCGCGAGCGCCCAGTTCGGGACTCGGCCCGAAAGGCCGAGAGTCCCTTTTTCAACCGGGTTCGAATCTCGTCAACTAGGCCAAGTATCTGCTCGATCCCCTAGCCCTCGGAGGGGAGGAGTCAAGGGAAGTTCAAGCCCCTATCCTATTCGAACCCATGCGAGCACCGGAAGGCGTCGAAGCGTGCCAGAGCATACGATTCGAAGCCGCGAAGGATGCTCCATCAAGTCCATGGGCGTGGGGGCGATTCAAAGAAAGGCAGGACGCCTTGGTTCGCGTCATTACGCGCCCGACGCGTAATGTACAACGCGTCGTCGAACGGGGGGCGGGCCGATATGCAGGTTTGACGCATAATTTACCTTCCCCGTGGGGGTCGTGGGGACGGTTGGCGCGCTCTGGCAGTGGGAGCGCGACGCGCCGTTGCATGTAATGATACGAGGTCTGCCCACCAGTCGATTACTTACTTCTCAGTGCTCGCTCCAGAGTCGGTGTAGCACACCCACATTCACATGTTAAAACCGGCGGACGGACGGGGATGTACGAGAATCAGCAGTTTGCACCCGCGGAGGCTTTATTTATTTAGGCTTGCCGCCGGGACAACGAGCGGGGATCAACCATAAAGGAACAGGAAGGACTAGGAAGGAACTGCAACGAAACCCATGTAAGTGCTATGCGCTCAAGCTGAAACAAGGGGAACCCTACGAATTTACGCTTGAACTTGGAGCCCAGCCCATGGACTTGAATCGATATCGATGGACCCACCGTAGCACGCGCTGCCGGTGATTCAGTGTGTGCTCGTGTGCATCGTCTGTCTGTTGTGATCATGCCTAATGAACGGAACGGCAGTGATAAAGCCATCCAGACGGGGCCAGCATGGTACCTAGTACCCACAGCGGTTAAGTATGTTGGTTCTTCCGCCTCTTGAGGAGCATGCGCACGGGCTAAGGGAACCCCTGTCCAAGTAATACAAGCGGGATTGGACTCGGACAATGACCCACTCACCCAGTGCGCGGGATCTTATGCGTGCACAGGTTGTCTTTGGTTCGAGTAAGAAGTTGCGATTAATTGGTCAACCAGTTTCTCCTCGTCGACGTCGGTAGAACGTCCTGCGACAACATCAGCTTCCTTCCACGCGCATGCCTAAAGTAATTTACTTCAATAAGTATTTGGCGGGAAACGGGGTACCAGTGCCACGCCGGTAGTTGAATAGTTCACGTGAATTCAACCCGGGTCGGGGTACGCCGCGACGTTTGAGATCTAGCGTCGTGTATTCAACATGGGAGTTTCCGGTTTCCAGCGGGGGAAGTACCTATGCGCAGTCTATCAAAGAAAAATAAAAAGTGGATAGCTCTGAAGCGCGTGGAACGACAGCTTGCACTGAAATGCGCGTGTTTCTTCGGGCCAGGGCGAGACGCGTTTGGCTCTCCGGAGTTTGCTGCAACGCGACACGGAGCATGTTTCGTTGGAGACGCGTTACTTGCAGACGTCCGGTTGAGACGCGTTTGGCCATCCGGAGTTTGCGCACGCGAGACGGAGCAAGCCTGTCAATGTCAGATAAAAACCGGGGCTGTTATGCTCGTTATGTCCGTGCCCCAGATATTCGTCGGATCCCGGATGCCCATACTGTATTGAATCGGCGAAGTTTTGCCACTGGCCATTGCGGCAGAGACTGAAACCCAGGCGACGGGGGGGGCTCTCTTGATCCGTGACCACCACCATCTTTGGTGATGGGAGCGAATTTTGGGAGTCCCTCGCTGCATCGCGCAGCGTAGGGACAATACGTACCCTACCCCAGATGCAAACTGGGACCCCCAATAGCGGGAGGGTTTATAGGACCTGCAGAGCCAATAGAGGCCTGCGCCGATAATCGAGAAGCGAGATATGCACGCCCGTAAAAATACACGACAGTTTGACGTACACGACGCCCACGGTCGTCGATTGCCATCGACCAACCTCTTCTTCCGCACAACCACGACCGCCTACATCCTGAAAGCCTCAGCAACGCCATGGACAGTGTCCTGGCCAATTGGCCCCACTGCATAGTGCCACGTGCATTATCCCACGCAGTCCTGAAAAAGCCTTAAAGACCAGCACAAAAAAGCGAAAAAAAACAGATTCCTTTCCCTCCCCCCCACCGCGTGTTCTCTCGGGACAAAAAAAAAAGGGGAAGAGAGCAAGTGAGCTCAGGGTATGTATACAGAGCCCATACCCTGTCACCCACTAAGCATACAGTACAGGGCACGCTGGAAAACCCAAACAAGTCCCGCAGAACGTCGGACCCCGATCCCAAGAGGGACCCCGACCGTAACGCCGACCCGCGAGAGACCCCCGCCCATCGCAAAGGCCAGCGCATCGCCCAACCGGTCCTCATTGACCCCCTCATCTACGGCTACGGCCTGAACGCGACGTCTGCCGACCCTCCTCCTGAAAGCTCAGACGACGACGACGACCACCCGGCGCGGTCTGCTTCCCCCACACCCGCACCAACCAACTTCACCCTATCCCCACCACCACCTAGCCCAACCCACTCCCATATGAGCGAGCAGGACGACGCGATGAACGGACAACCCCCAGCGCCGCTCGTTCCCGCCCCAATACAGCCTGCGCCGCCTCCCCCTCCCCCGGTGAACCTCCTCCCACCGCAGATCCCCCAGCAGGCACAAGCCCCCCCGGCGCCGCCGATTCAGGTGAACCTCCTCAACGCCGCAGGCGCGGCTGCGCTAGCCCAGGCGCCGGCGCTCGCCCCGGTCTTCGTCTTCCCGGAAACCCCCGAACTTGCAGCGTTCGTCCCCCCTACAGCGGCGGACAACGCGTACCTCCAAGCCGCAACCCCTCAGCCCCTACCCCCGCTCCGCGAAGATGGCACGCCCGCCTTCCAAGCACGCGACGTCGCGCTGGGCAAACACGTCGCCACCAACGACCGCATGATGCGCGGCTGGTCGAAGTCGTACCTAAAGTCCTTCCACGCCAATCCATACCACAAAATCCTTGCGCCACTCGCAAACGGCGGTAACCACCTCCGCAACACCCAGTTCGAGTACCCGATCCTCGACCAGATCAAAGCGATCGCGCGCTCCCTCGCCCCGGACGGCGTTATTCAGGTCGAGTTCCCTATTACCGACGCCGTTGACGGCTCCCCGGCTAGTAAAGACAAGTTCGGCGGGCCCATCTGTGCCGTCATCTACGTCGAAGACGCCGTGGGGGCAGCCGCGATCGCGGCCCAGCAGATCTTCGGAGTACACACCGCCCTCGGGTTCTTCACGCACGACTACGAGGCGAACAAGGACTTCATCGAGCGCGTCGTCGCCCACCACGACCTCGTCGGGCCCACGGACGACCCAGAGGAGGCGGCGAGGCAGTGCAGGGCGGGGTATATCGACAAGGCCTACCACGACCCCCCCACCTTCCGCAAATGGGACCAAGCGACTGCCTGGCAGGGAGGACCGGCCCAGCCGCGCGTCTTCAACGCCCTCAATACCATCCACTGCAAGGTCTCCGACAACGTCGGCACCCGCATCATCATCACCTACGCCGAACCCTGCAACCCCAACGCGGAAATGGTCGACGCTGCGAACGCCGCCCTCCGGTGCCTCTCGTTCGGGTCGGGAAGCTACGGGTTCCGCTCCAGGTCCAGCGGCGCGCTCTCCGAGTGCGTCTTGTGCAAAATGGTTTCCCACCCCTCCTTCGCGTGCCAATACGCCGACAAGAACGTCTCCGACACCAACCCGGGCTGGTGGGGCCCCCCAGCCCAACTCTCCGAGCTCAACCCCGACCATCCCCTCTACCCCACGAACGGCGGGAACAGCGAACCCTCGTACGGCGGCGGCCCCAGCCGAGGCGGACGTGGCGGACGCGGTGGAGGACGCGGCGGTGGCCGCGGCGGCGGGAACAACAACGGCGGCAGAGGCGGCCGAAGCAACGGCGGTTGGGTGCGCCGCTAGCTGAACGCCTGCGCGCCACACACTCACCCGCTCGTCGACCCCATAAATACCCCATGGACTCTTTACATACACACGCTCCCTACATATTATTTATGCTTCTCAAGGACGTTCGTACCCCGTACCCGCCTACATACACCTACCTCCCCCCTCGATACTTTCCTGTTGTCCCCGCCCCGTTGAATGAAATGTGTGGCACCTAAAGAACATGTTGCGGGACTATAAGTTGCACACAAGGAGAGTCGAACGCTCGACATAGCGAGCTCAACTACGAACGAACCGCCAGAAGAGCGGGCGAACAAAATACCTAGGTCGGGGCCTGGAAAAAGTCGTGCGCGCAACCGCGCATGCAACCCGAACCCGCCAAATCTACTGACAGCCCACAAAAGGCTGGACAGGAAACGGGTGAGGGATACGCGGAGCGGTGAAGGAACGAGCGAGGTGCACCTTAACGGGTGTGCTGAGCTTGGACTGGAGCTGCTCCGCCGCAACGGCAGGGCTCCATTACAGTGGGCCGGGGTCTGCCGGTCAGCAGTCCTGACATGCTGGGTACCAAACGACGCGTCCCCCGAGACGCGTCGGGAAGTACCCAGCAACCCCTACCTACGAGGCAAGACGCCGGCGACCTCTCGCGAGGGTCGCCGGCGGGTCTCTTTTTTCCGCTACCAATAATCAATTTAACTTACTACAAAACTTTCCAGGTGAACAAGAATTTCCAGAGGAACGGCACGCGGTGGTTGGAGAGGGTAGCGGCTCCGCCACCGGCCGCGCTTTTGACGAAAACCACCGCGTTGGAGGGGATAGGGCTGAAGGCCGCTCGGAGGCGAACCGAGACGGCTACCAACCCTTCGGGGGGGGACGCCCTCGGCGAGCCGATGAAGAGCGGCTCCAAGCAACTCCGGGCGCAATACGCGCACCGGGGGGTGCCATAGGCATTAACGCGCTTGCGCGTGGGGCTGATAACCAGCACCCAACCCCCATAGGGGGAGACGCTATAGGCGTCGGCGCCCGTAATAACAACGGGCGCCAGGCCGATAGAGGCCAGAGGGACATACAACCCCCCGCCGGACCTATTAACGTACCGAATGACCGCGGCGGAAGCCCGTTCTTGAACCCCACGGGGAGGGCGGCACGACGAGCCAGTCGAAGCCCCCCAACACAAAACGGAAGAGCTGCGACACAAGATCAGGGACGAGCCCCGAACGTCCCCCAAGCCGCGCAACCTCAGATACATCAAACACCGCGCCAGACGCAAGGAGCTCGGACAATAGGCCGCCGCGCGAACAATCCTGGCGCGAGAGTATACCCAGGCCCCGCCACCCAACGAAGGAACGCGAGTAACGGGAACAAAGACACCAAGGCATCGATAAAGATAGCTGGTTTGAACATTAAAGGCCGGGGAAACCCGAACGTCCGCCACGACGACAACAAATGGTACAATATCTGGCAGATCGTACGTGAACAAAAGATCGGGGTATTGATAGTAGGGGAGGCGCACCTAGACGACAGCCATAAAAACGATGTAGACACCCTGTTTGGAAGGGCAATACGAGTCGAATTCACCCCGGACGAGACGGCGCCATCAGCCCGCGCAGGGCTTGCGTTTGTACTGAACAAGAGCTTGGTTAAAACAGATAATATAAAAACGACAGAAATAATACCAGGGCGGGCGATGCTCCTGGAAATGCAGAACCTCGACCCAAAAGAAACCCCGCTGGTGATTCTCGGAGTATATGCACCGAACCGACCGGCGGAGAACGCCGCATTCTGGAGACAAATAAAGGCATGGTTCATTGCGAACCCAGGGGTGAGAAAACCAGCATACCTGGGGGGAGATACGAACTTCGTGGAAGATGCAATAGACCGCATGCCAGCGCACACAGACAGCCCGACCACAACAGATGCGTTTGACGACCTTAAAATGTACTTAGGCATAGTTGACGGATGGAGAGAAACATACCCCACAACGAGGTCGTACACCTACATGCAAGCAGTGGCGCTAGGAGGATCCCAATCCCGCATAGACAGGATATATGTCAAGCGCGACCTATTCGAAGACACCTTCGAGTGGGACATACAAGCGGTGGGAATCAATACCGACCACAGACTCGTCTCGGTCCGTGTAACAACGGAGGACTCACCTACAATTGGCCACGGTCGATGGCAGTGGCCGGCACACATCATACGGGACCCAGTGCTCACAAAATTCATATATGAAGAAGGTTTGGGGCTCCAGAAGGACCTCGAAACCGTGGCGCAAGAAGAACTGGCAGGCCAACGCAACCCCAAACGCAATGCGCAAACCCTGTGGGCAGAATTCAAGTACAAAATCGGAGACAAGGCAAGAATACGAGCCAAGATGGTGGTGCCAAAGATTAAGGAGGAGATGGACGACCTAAAGAATAAAATTGATGTAGTTCAAAAAGACAAAACACTCAGCGAGGAGGAAATAACCCTATCCTGCGCGGTATGGCAGAGTAAATTAACAGAGCTAGAGAAAAAAAGGCACCAGAGTACTCGTCTGACGGCTCAGGTGCGAAACAAACTCCACGGCGAAGTCATCGGTCCGTACTGGACCATGATAAACAAGCCGCACAAGCCGCGAGAGCTCATTGGGAGACTCAAGAAGGACTCCGACCCACAAGGACAACAGCAATACGAGACGAACTCGAAGAAAATGGCGACGATGGCCCGGGACTACCACGAACGCATCCAATCTGAACGCTCCGGGGTACGACGCAAAGATCGAGAGGACACCATCAAAAAAGTGTTAGACAGGATCGACAGGAAGGTATCGCCAGCGCAATACGAGGCGCTCAAGGCGAGGTTGACGCTAGAAGACGTCCGAGACGCGCTGAGCAAATCCGCAAACTCCAAATCCCCCGGGCTCGACGGGATAACTTACGAGGTTTGGAAAATCCTCGACCAAAGATATGAGAGCTATAGAAAATTGAACAAGCCCGCGTTCAACATACTCGGCGCAATGCATCAAGTCTATGTCGACATCCAAAAGTATAGGATGGTCCAGGGAACTGGCTTCTCGAGAAGTTGGATGTGCCCGCTTTACAAAAAGAACGACAAGGCAGACATAGCCAACTACCGACCGATATCGCTCCTAAACACGGACTATAAGGTCCTCTCGAAAGCCCTCACACTTAAACTGGGAGGAGTGGCGGCGGACCTCATCCACACTGACCAGGCGGGCTTCGTCCCCGGCCGGCAGATACGAGACCAAATCTGGCTGACGAAACGCGTTATCGAACTCGCGGAGGTTAGCATCGACAAAGACGGCGTCATCGTCGCGCTAGACCAGGAGAAGGCGTACGATAAGGTCGAGCACGACTACCTCTGGCGCGCACTAGAGAGCTATAATATTCCAAAAGAATTTATTGACACAATCAAAGCACTGTACAGCGACGCCGAAACATATGTGATACTCAATGGAGAGAAGAGTAAAACCCCATTCCGAGTAACGAGAGGTGTTCGACAAGGCGACCCGTTGTCCTGCCTCCTCTTCGACCTGGCAATTGAGCCACTTGCGCAAGCGCTGCGGAAATCCGACCTAAAAGGCTTCAAAATTAAAGGTCGGAAGGAAAAGTTAATAACCACACTGTTCGCCGACGACACGCTGGTATACCTCGACGCCACGGACGACTTCGGCGCCCTGATGGACGTGCTGAACGAGTGGTGCATCGCGGCTGGAGCTAAGTTTAATATCAGCAAAACTGAGATGATACCTATCGGGAGAATTGAACACCGAGATAGAGTGCGAGCGACGAGGTTCGTGAATGGACTCAGGGGCACGATGATCCCCGACCACATCAAGATAGCCGCAGAGGGGGAGCCAATTCGCACCCTCGGAGCCTGGGTAGGCAACGGCGTTGAACAAGTCGAGACGTGGTCACGTACCTTAGAAAAGATTGATGCTTCCCTGGCGCAATGGGAGCTTGGCCACCCATCCATGGAAGGACGCCGCCTCATCGTCATGATGGTGGTCGGCGGAATGACCCAGTACCTCGTGACGGTACAAGGGATGCCGGATGACGTTGAGGAGAAACTTGAAAAGAGAGTCAGAAGCTTCCTATGGGCAGAGAAGAAAGGCGTCGCGGTGAACAAGGAAACAGTGTACGCACCTGCAGAACAGGGAGGGAAGAACCTCCTGGACATACTCGCACGCAACGAGGCGATCTCGATAACGTGGTTAAAGACATATCTGAGCTTCGGCCCCAACCGACCCCTGTGGTGCTTCGTCGCCGACGAAATCCTAGCGAAGAGGGCAACCCTAGGGAGCGTCAATGTTGACGAAGCGATGAGGCTCAACACCTACCTCCAGTCCTGGGCGCCCTACCAGGCAGCCGGCGAGAATAAGAGCAAAGACCTCGCGGATATGATGGCCGTGGGGCGGAAGTACGGAGCCACGATCGAGGCGATGGCCGTCTCCCGAAATATACAGGACGACATGCCCATATGGTACCATCGCTTCTCCCGTGCCAACAGAGGGCTTTTCAACGGGAACGCGCACGTCGTCAAGTGCTTGAAAGAAAATCATCGAGTGAGAACGGTCAAAGATGCGAGGGAACTCGCACGGAAAGTGGAGACTGCCCGGCACATAAACCAGACAGACTGCGACTGCAACTCGTGCATGTTAACGACCGCTATAACGGGCTGTGAACACCCGAACAAATGCTACGAAAAATGCCAAGACATGTTAAACTCACTGGATAGCAAGTGGGACCCGAGGCAAGAGCAGCCGGGAGACTACGAAGGCGACCGAGTACCATCGGTGACGAACGAGCATACACGAGAGTTTGACTCAAGAATTACAACCTCGGGGACCATTGCAGACACCTTCAGGATATTCACTGAAGGTAACACAATACTGCAGAAGCACGCACCGGATACCAAGTTTGCCGACCCACAGGGACCCGAAGTTCAGGTATACACCGACGGATCCGCGCTAAACAACGGCTCCGAGAACGTCGAAGCAGGTGCCGGGGTCTTCTTCGGAGACGGCGACTTGAGGAACATGGCCATCAGGGTCCCAGCTGAACTTGAACCCTCAAACCAAGTTGGAGAGCTGCTGGCAATCAAAGAAGCAGTGGAAGTGGCGCCCCTCGATGCGCCGCTAAGGATATTCAGCGACTCGAAATACGCGATAGATGGGCTCACCAAGAATCTTGAGAAGTGGCAGGACGGCGGGTTCCACACGGTAGCGAACGGCCCGTTGTTCGAATTGACCGCAGCGTTGATACGCAGACGAAGGGCCCCAACCGAGTTCACGTGGGTAAAGGGGCACTCCGGGATAGCGGGGAACGAAGCCGCGGATGTACTCGCCGGAGAGGGCAGCCGAAAACCGGATGATTACAACCTGAACACCCAGGTTAACGGTTCGCTAGTCCTCCCCGGCGCGAAGCTGAAAACTATGACACAGTCTAAAGCTTATAAGACTATACGCAAAATTAAGATGGAGAAGCCGACGTACCAGGTGTTGATGAATCGACGAGCGACGTCCCAGAACATGAGTCTCGCCAAGGCCGCCGCAACTGGACGCGACGGAGAAGTGCCAACGACCAGCAAAATCTGGAAATCAACGCGCCACAAGGACATATCGAGGAGCATTAGGTTCTTCCTGTGGATGCTGATCCACGACGGCTATAAGGTCGGCCAGTACTGGGACAGTATACCGACTCACGCGCACAGAGGTATGTGCCCGCAGTGCGGGACACACGAGTCGATGGACCATATTCTAACGAAATGTCGTATCCCGGGCCAGAAGGAGGTCTGGGACATAGCTAGTGAGATGTGGCGCAAGAAGACAGGGAAAGAGATGCGACCCACAGTGAGCAAGATAATGGCGGGAGGAGCAACCGATCAAGGCGACCCCGGAAGTACACGCCTATACAAAATATTGATAACAGAATCAGCCCACCTTATCTGGCGCCTGCGGAACGAGCGCAGGATTCAAGGATTAGCGCCGCCAGCGCTGGACAAGATCCGCAACCGCTGGCTCAAAATAATAAATAACCGCCTCGCCGTGGACTGCGCCATGACGAACAAGTTCAAATACGAGAAGAAAGCACTCAAAGTATCGTTAGTTAAGAAGACTTGGGAAAGGACTCTTAGGGATGAACACACCTTGGCCAGAGACTGGCCGAAAGCAATCGGGGTTTTAGTGGGTATCGGGTGAGGTTGGCGATGATGGTTGAACGGCGACTGACTTCGGTCGCCGGGAGACCTGAGCCGACTGAACGCCGAAGTCCCACATATCGTGCTAGAGACACGAATGCGGTGGACGCATTTCCTCGAGAGGGTTATTTATTGCATACTGTCTGGCCTGGTTCCAAGTCCGAGGCCTCCAATTCTGAGCGGGTGAGGGGTTACCGGCACTGCCGGCCCAGAGAAGCCTGAGTCGACGCCTACGGTTGCTCGGGTGGAGGGGTGGAGGAGGGCATTGCGACCCAAGAACACTTTCTCCCTCACTATCCAACGTTTCCTCAAAAAAAAAAAAAAAAAAAAAAAAAAAAGAAACCCAGGCGACGGCGCACTCAGAAGGAAGGTAAGAGGACCAAGCGTAAGTCAAGGCTGGCGAGAAGAAGGCACTTGGGTATAAGAAAAAGCCGTCGGAGGACGCAGTTTTGTAATGGGAGAAAAGCAAACCACGGTTGAAAAGACGGGCGATCATAGCCACGGAATATAACATGCCCAAATATGTGACGTCCTCCAATATTGGAAGATCCGCCTTGTCGCAACGCACCTTTCACCTGAACACCCCTCTTCAGCCATCCTAGGATCCAGGAAGAGAGCTAACCACGAACTCAGGAAACCCCGCGAAAAACAGGAAGGATTCACTGGAAACTGAGGGCAAGAAACAAAATCCAATTTTGCTTCAAGGATGGCCGCCTCGCCGCCCCTCACCCCATCCCCGGGCGCAATGGCAACAGAACCGGACTATCTCTCGCCCACCTCACCCAACGAAGACTCGGATGCGGTCCTTTCCGCCCCGCATGAGGCCGAGCCAGAGCCGATACCGGGTATTGATGGGACGCCTGTGCGGTGTGAGCCACTTTTCTCAATCTTTTTTTGAGTCCGGGCTAACCATAATGGCAATTTAGGGTACGATGTGCGTAGCACTCTTTTCTGCTGGGGAGAGCCAGAGACTGATTGAAGCCCTCATTTTTCCTGAATATTACTTCTTCAAACGACGCGTCTCTAACACTTTCAAATAACACCCAACCCCGACGCGCCCACCCGCAGGCGGATCGTACCGAGCCCTACACGCGCATCACACCCTTCCAGGAGCGGCATGACACCAGCGTCGAGTACGTCGCGTTCCCCTCTCCTGAACGCTAAGCTCAGAGCCCTCCCCAGATTCTTCTACAAACCAATAACCCTCACCGCCCTCGCCGCGCTCCTCGTTGTCCTCGCGTACACCGCCACGACGCAGGACGTGCTCGAAGAGGGGCGCGACAAGCGCACCATCGGCGTCTACGCCGCCATCTCCTTCTTCCTCGCGTTCGGCATGCTGCAGTTCCGCGACGGCCCCTTCATCCGCCCGCACCCCGCCTTCTGGCGCGCCGTCCTCGGCGTCAACCTGTTGTACGAGCTCGCGCTCGTGTTTTTGCTCTTCCAGGACTTGGGGAGTGCGAGGTGGGTTTTCTGTTTCTCCTAGAGTTCTTCCATGATTCAGCCCGACCCCCAGATCCATGATGCTGCATCTCGACCCTTCCCTCGGCAAGCCCCTCCCCGAGAAGGGCTACGCAGACGACTGCAGGCTCACACCGTCGACCTTGTGGGTATGTACACAACGTCTCTCCCCCTACTCGTTCAAAGGACGCCACTTACACCTTTTATTTACTGCAGAACGCGCTCGACGTCTTCTGTGTGGCGCATACGCTGGGGTGGTTCGGCAAGGCCATGATTTTGCGGGATTATTGGTTCTGTTGGGTCCGTTTTTTCTTCGGCGCGCGGGACCGTCCGACGACTCTGACCCCCCACCCGCAGATCCTCTCCATCGCGTTTGAGCTCGCAGAGTACAGCCTGCAGCACCAGTTGGCGAACTTCAACGAGGTGCGTCGCGTCTGTCGACTCCCGTTCTCGACTATACCTTACACCCATCCCCCAGTGCTGGTGGGATCACGTACGCCTCCCCCTATTTTTAGCGAAGAGGATGATGGGCTGACGCGACGGGCAGTGGATTCTCGACGTGCTGCTGTGTAACTGGATCGGAACCTACATCGGTGCGTCTCCCGAAAGTGAGAAGACGATGATGCCCATGGTATATTGCAGGCATGAAGACGTGCCAGTACTTCGAGGTCAAGGCGCGTACCCCCTCTTCCCCTATCAAAATATGCGCGTTCGTTAACCCGTCGCCTATATCTATATAGCCCTACTCCTGGCGCGGTCTTCGCGCCACGCGTGGCCTGCGCTCCAAAGCGCGGCGCGTCATCTCGCAGTTCTCCCCGCACGATTTCACCTCGTTCCAGTGGGGCCCCGCGCGCTCGTTCGCGAATTACATTAGCGTGGTGCTGCTGCTCAGCGTGTTCTTGGCGGCGGAGCTGAATCCGTTTTACTTGAAGGTAGTTGTCGTCGACCATGACCATGCTCCGACTTTCATTCCTATATTGCGCGCGACCTGACGAGCTGACGCATCACACAGAGCCTGCTGTGGATGGAGCCCGAGCACCCGATTGTGATCCTGCGTCTTGTGTTCATATTCTTGTGCGCGCTACCCGCGGTGCGCGAGCTGTTTCAGTATGTTAACGATCCGAGGTGTGTCTCGTCTCCTCCTGGACCGTTACTTCACTGACTAATATCATGGCCACTTTCCCCCAGACGCGCGGTGCGTATGGGCCAGCATGTCTGGCTCCTCCTCGCCACAGTCGTCACGGAGGACCTCGTCATCGTCAAGTGGAGCAAAGGGCAGTTCCCCGCGCCGCTCCCGCGCGCGGTCAAGTGGGGCTGGGGGCTCGGCGCGAGTGTGCTGGTGCTGTATCCCGTCGTGCAGGTGCGCTCCATACCAAGCCCTGACCCACGTCCTTATTGATTCGATGCGGCTCCGCAGTTCGGGATCCCAGCGGTGCGCAGATACGTCAGGAAGCAGAAGAAGCGACTGCGCCACAAAGCGGAGTAGACTCATCGTAGACCTCGACGAAGACTCGACAACGAAAGACGGCTACTTACAGCAGCAACCTACTACTGTCCGTGTATCCATAGACCCCTACTCGCCGACCACATACACGCTACATTTCTTGGTCTTTCTATTGATCCATTTGGACCCCGGTCGACGAGGACAACAAGGACACGGACAGGGATCTCTCCTTGGCCGAGTGGACGCACATCCGGCCGACAGCGCTTCTACCGTACCTATCTATCTATCTCTATCTATCCATCCGCCAAGGTACCTGCCACGCTTTTCCCCTCCGCTAGGCGGTGGTGCTGGGTTTGTTTACTTCCAACGCCAACGCCGCCCGCCCTGGCGCCGCCGCACCGACTCGAGGATTTGTTTGCCTGTTTACCTCCAACTTCCGCAAGTCAATTGAATGAATGATTGCCTTGGACATGGACCAAGACGCCTGGGCACCGCGGGATATCTATACGCGGCTAGATCTCTCCGATTTCTTCTCGGTGTCGGGCATCAGACTTTTGACAAATACCTTTTTACCTTTTAAAAGCACCAAAAAGGCCAAAAGCTAGTGCTAAATCGCAAAAAGGCCACAAGACCACAAGCCCAGAGCTCATTTCCACAAGGTCGCCAGTTCGACCCAGCTCAAGGGTATTTTTTAGAGGTTGGCGGTTTATCGGCGTATCGGACAGGGCACTGGGCAGGCTAGATGTACTATCCCGAGCATATCAAGCTCTTCCCGGTCTCTCTCCTGCATTCTCTAGCTACAAATTTTCAACCTTTTTACCTTGTGGGCTTGCCAAAAAGATGAAAAGGGCCGAAAGGCCGCAAGATTTTTGTCAACTTGCTGATGCGGCTTAATCAAGCGTCACGGCTTTTGGAAAGAATGCCAGGAGAAGGTGATAAGTTCTGTGGATTATCAAGATGATACGCCAGTGATGAGGGACGGGGCGCTGGGCGGGGTGATTTCGGAGGGATCCCGGGGCCGGGGGCTCGCCTCAGCGAAGGAGCTCCAAGAGTCAAGACGGAAAGACGGAAAGGAGAGTGATTACTATTCCGCGGAAAGTCTGTGGCGGCGAACATGGGGATTGCCGCAAAATGTGTATGGTGGCTCAATTAAGATTAGGTTATACAGTACGCGTTAGGAGATAGTGGGTAGGTTTATGGTAAGTGGGTGTCCGAGTCGCCAGAAAAGGGAAAAAATGAATGCAAGAACGGATGAAGCAATGAATGAGTAGGAATGGGTGTGGCGCCGGAACTTGATAAGGCACGGATGCAGCTCGCACGTATGTCCCGCTTCCCCATGGACCACGGTCCTCATCCCGCCCTTGTCAGTTGTTACCCCCGTCACACTCGGCGAAAACACAGCGGTGAGTCCGTCAAACCGTCCCACGCGTTGTCTAAATAATTCCCGGGCGACGCCACCGGGCTCTCAGGTCGTCCTCATCCAGGTGAATGCTCCCAGTTCCGTACGTACCACGGGTCACGCGATGGGGGCGCGGCCTCATGCTGGGAGGAAGCGACCAAAAATATACAATGGGCACCATCGCGCGACGCGACGTAGACGCGCACCAGCATCCGCGCGCCGTAAGTTAATCAGGCGGGGTGCGCCACCAAAGATTGTCTGTGTTTCACCCTTGTATTATAATTCGTGCAGGGGTAGGCCACGGGGACAACACGGGGACGAGCTTGCATATGGGAGGTGACAGCCTCTCCGAGAATCCGCGGTGGTTGACCTTGTTTTTTAACTGGACGGAGCTTGCCTTTGGCTTGAGTGGGAGCACTGGACCCGTGCAGGACGAGTACAAAGACTTGATTGGCTGCGGTATAATTGTGCGCGCGCCGGTCGGACAGACAGACAGCAAACGGACTCGGGGTAGCTTCGAATTCCATTGCCGGCACTGTGGTATGCAGGTATGCAGAAGAAACGGAAAGGCACAAAAATAATTAGCAGCTCGCATTCTCCCGTGGGCCGAAAATAGTCTCGTTGGGGAGGAAGGGAGAGTCAGGTACAACCATTGAACCAGGTCGAGGTGGTTTTGTCACGTCTGACCTAGAGGACCGTCCGCGAGAGCCTCCCACGCAGACATACAGCTGTCTAATAACGATCGCTCGGTCATGGCGAGGGATATAGCCATTCTCGTGCGCGTCATATCACTTGGAAGCCGCTGCAAAAGGAAGGTGCGCCTCAGATGCGAAACAAAACAGCAAAATAGCGCGCAGGGGGAACGACGTACGTCTAGGATTTCGCCGAGCTCTGCCATCTCCACGCCAGGGCGGCCAGTCCGTGCACAGCGCCCGCGGAACAGCGAGACTAGAAGCCGTGCCACTTCGAGAATAACGCCATATGGGGAACACCGCTGCTCGTCGCTAGGGCCAGTCGATGGTGGCACGAAGGGCGCGTCGTCGTCGTCGGCGTGGATGGCTGATTCGGACGACTCTAACGTTAATTGACATTGGAATGTTTCTTCCAACAGAACGACCAGGGAATCTGGATTCCGCTTGCAATCGGGAGGAGCATCCCTAAGGCACACGAGAAGCGCAAAGAAAATCCAGAGGCCGTGTGAGATGGTCGCGTCCCCGCCGAGGGAGAATTGGTGCCTCCGGTCCAGATGGAGGAGCTCTGACTCGGAGACGCGTTCCCAGGGGCGCGAATTAATCGAGCGCAGTAAATCTCGAAATTGGGCGAGGCCACCGACAGAGTTCCAGGTCCATAATCTCGATACCGACAGATGATTCTCCGAAAACTGCGCGAGTTCGTCGAACGTCCAAGTGAGATGATCATTGTCGTTGCCGTCAAGGATAAAACCGTACTGGACGAGCAGTTGGGCGTTGGTCAACGTTTCGCCGTACGTGTTAAAGACCTCCGCGTGTGGCGGAATGGGACGGTTCGAGACCATCTCATAAAAATTGTCGGCCTCGTCGGGGATCGTCGACCGTGGAGTGGGGTCGGTACTGTCATCGTGCACGCACCGTTGCAAGGAACCACATTCAGGGCAGACATCGAAGTCGCTCTGAGGCGTTCAGGTACAGAAGTGTAAATTGGCAAATGATACGCGGACGTACCTCCAGATGAACATGGTTCTCTTGGGCGTGGTTGAATCTGGAGGAGAAACAATCAGTTCGGTGAATTAATGGACAGAATAAAGGAAATTACGCGTCAGCTATGGGGACCATGGACAGTCCGTGGTATGAATCCACGAGAAATGATCTTGAAGACACGAGAGCGTAGGCGTGATAAAATGCAGGGGACGAGGGAGCCTTCTCGGGTGAGGAGTCGAAGACTTTCGCGTATACTGGCCCAGCGACTTCGTGAAAATAATCGTCAATCTCTTTCTGCCGTCGAAAAATCATTAAAAGTAGGAAAGGCAAGGTGGACCCAGTTATTCACAACAAGGCTAGAATCACTGTCCGCCGAATTGAAAAGCATTTTCCAGGCTTCTGTTCCATTCAGCCACTCGATGGGATCGCCATTTCGGGAAAGGTTTTGTGGACTTTCTACGCCACGACCCCAAAAGAGAGGGATGTTCGGAATTTCCCGGGGTAGAGATTGCAGATACGGAAACCACGGTGAAGCCGCGCCAGTGACACTGCAGAGTCAGCTTAGAATGAATCCATATTAGGACAGAAATGGTGAGCTCAGACTGACAGCTCGACAGACAGAGCGAGGGCGAGAGAGAGTTGCGCGCCTCGTCCGTACGGGTGGGGTGGAATCAGGTCAGATATGGAACTGGACTTCACGGAGAGGACCGATTCGCGCGGAATGCGCACGACTTCGGTGCCATGGCGGATTGAGCATAATTATCTGATATCGACGACTGGCAGACGCACGGATGCGGTCTTCAGGAATCGTCGAATCTTGAGAGACAACCGCCACTCCACATGGTCCGGGAATTACTTGTATACTTGGGTCAATCCAGAATCCACGCTCGGAGCACCAGGCCAGCAGGTTTGCCACTGCGTTTGAGTCGGTCATGAATCCGACATGCAGGTTCAGGTTTGGAATATCCCGTTGTTTGTCGAGCCAAACATCGTGCACTGCCATGCTGATTCAGCTTGCTCCGCACCACCATCCCCTCACATCAATATGCCTCGCGCTGAAGGTGAATTAGCTCAACTGGCTTGAATCCCTTACTGACTTGGTCGATAGTCGGAACCCCCAAGTATGTAGCCAACAAGATGAAGTCCAAGGGGCTCCAGCGCCTGCGGTGGTACTGCCAAGTGTGCGAGAAGCAGTGTCGAGACGAGAACGGCTTCAAGTGCCACGCCGCCTCTGAGTCCCATCTGCGGCAGATGCTCGTCGTCGGAGAGCACGCCGGGAAGCATATCACAAACTTCTCGCAGCAGTTTCAGTCGGAATTCGTCGCTCTTCTGTCTCGTCGGTGCGTCTTGTCTCGGTCTCCTTCTGTGGTACAGCAAACTGAATTATGGTCCTCCAGCTTCGGTACGAAGCGCGTACGAGCAAACCAGGTCTACCAAGAGTACATCTCCGACAAGAGCCACCTGCACATGAACTCCACCCGCTGGGTGACCCTCACCGAGTTCTGCAAGCACCTCGGTCGCTCAGGTATCGCGCGGGTGGACGAAACGGAGAAGGGCTGGTTCCTCGCCTGGATTGACAGCAGTCCCAAGGCTCTTGCGAAAGCAGTACGTCGTTGCCTTCTTTGTTCTTGAAGCCATAAACTCACGTTTCTCCAGGAAGCATCGCTGAAGAAGGACCGTGCCACGACCTCGGACGAGCAGCGCGAGCGGACGCTCATTGCCGAGCAGATCGAGCGTGCTGCCGCCGAATCAGCAGCAGGGCCGTCGACGGCGTCGTCTTCCACACCGCCTGTGGAGGAGGGCCTGAAGCGTGACGAGGGCGCAGAGAAGGTCGTACTTTCCTTCTCCGCCAAACCCGCGCCCGCCGCCGCCGCCGCACCGACGCTTGCCTTCAAGGCAAACCCTCTGAAACCCGCCAATCCCCTCAAGGCGAATCCGCTCAAGCGCCCGAATGTATTCAAGACCGCTGCATCATCTTCGTCCTCCGCCCCAGAAAAGCGGCCAGCTTCGAGCATGTCTGCGGCAGAGCGGTTGATTATAGAGGATCAGGAGCGGAAGCGCAGGCGGATGGAGTAGGAGTTGCCCTTGTCTCAGGATCCTTTGTGCGTTGGATAGGTTACTGTTATGGTTATGACTGTTGTACTTTTCTCTTTTACGATTAAGCCGCTTGAGCGGAAGGAACCTCGCCGTAATGTCGTGCTCTCCCCGTTTTTGAAGGTCCGACATCTCCGAAGCCCGGCTCCCCATTGCCGTACTGGTTCAAATTTGGCCGCGTTGCTGTTTTTCTTCGGAGGTGCCCTATAAATTACCGGTCCTTGCGGGATCTGTACAATTTTCTATCCCAGAGCTCCCACTCGTGCCGCGATTCTAAATTGCTGCTAGCGCTCCACACGATCACTGGTTCAAAAAAACTGCTCTGAAAAGTCCTGGTTGAACTCAACAAGGCGCGAAAGGGCAAAGTGCGTCATTAAAGGAGAGACGGTATAGCAACGCAACTCGGTATATGATTTGCCCATGCACAAACAAGACAAGAACCGGCAGGGCGAAACTACAATGTTGCAGAACTTGTTCGGATCCAGGAATAGAGGAAAGTTTGAGACTGTCGCACCGGTTTCAACCGGCCGGTAAGTAAGGCTGGAGTGGGCCGTCGATAACCTCCGATCCATTATTAAGCTTCGACATGGATGATTTCACGTCTGGGCCTGCGTAGACGAGAAGGTCTCGCATGTTGCAGGCCTCGCCGAAATCGAGAGCGCGCCGGAGCTAAAGTTCCCCGTTCCTCAATCAGAAGCTGAAAATTTTCATTCACAAGGCCCCACAAACCTTCGTGTTTTCACGCAGCCGCCCTTTCGTACACGTACATGGGATCCAACATATTTTGCAGTCGTTTAAATAGTCGCCTCGGGGCTGATGTGGTTCCATATCATGCTCAACGCAAAGCGTTCGAATGTCGGGAGGGTGTATTTGTGGGACATGTTCGCTACGGCCACCAGCCTCGAAATATCGGTGCAGCAGCCGTTCTGATCCTGGAATTCGCAGGGTCTATCGGATGAATTAGCGTTTATTTATGGGTCGAACTGCGAGCTTACAGCGCATACAGCGCCCAGCAAAGAGCACGGAAGTCGCGTGCGGTGTCCCCGCAGAGCGGGATAGGCTCCATTTGTTGCGCCAGTCCGACTTGGGGAAGGCTGAACATCCCGCTGAACATCGACTCGGGATCTTTGCACAAGGACCATTTGTGCAGCTAAAAAAATGATTAAGGAGATCTATATGGGTCAGATTTGAGCGAGCAGGTACCTTGAAGAGAGTGCCTTCGACGAGAAATACACAGTCGCCATCCTGGAAGAAGTACTTGTCGTCCTGCACTGGCTGGTTTTGCCCTGGGTTCACAGATTCGTCAGTTGATGGATGCTCATCGTGGTGGCAGGATGCGCACTCTGGGGGTCATCGGAGACAGAGAGAGTGGCCCTGGGCATCGCAGAAGAGAGATTCTTGCGTCTGGCTAGTTAGCGCTCGGACGGGAACGAAAGGCCTTGGGCTGTGGACTGCTGTGGAAGGTCCAGGCGCCAGGGAAGATCGATGAACATTGCCCGCGTGGTGCACTCGACGAGAACACGGCGAGAATAGTCCGATGGCGAGAGAGCGGTTGGGATGAATAGACTTTGACGCCGGAATCTTCCTGTATGTTGGGCAAGGTTTCCTGCCTCAAGTGATGGAAAGGGGGCTCGGTCGAGTCAGAGGACATTTGTTGGGCTTTTCCCATCCTTTTTCCATTCCCTGCCTCGAAGATTCTGGGCGCCGTGCCCATTCCAATTGGTCGGTAAAAACGTTGTCGAAGTTCGAGAAGAGGACGAGATCCGGGTCGGCCATGGGTCGGCAATTTTGATTCCCGCGATCACATCACTATAAAATATTCAACCAGTTGCTGAGCTCTTTCCGACAAGGCTTTGCATAACATAGGCAGGAGATCTAGGAATGGCATCACGCTTCCAGACCTCACGAGCAATTTCCTGCAATTTTATTGGGACCACCATTCTCAACGGATATTCACTAACAAGTACTGCCTACCAACTTCAAGTTACCTTGCGCGACTACTGCGCTGGTCCCAGAAAGTAATCCGCCATCTCGATCTCCAGCTTCGAGATTTGTCGGTTCAGCTCGAATGTAACGCAGGGATAACGTGAGTTCCTGGTAGCAGCAGTCTGCATATCAGAAAGAACGTCTGAGCTATCCGGCTTTGTGACGGAGGCCCACACGGTATTGCAATTGTAATGACCACTGCAAAGGCCGGGGGCCGTTGGGAGCGGATCGCACCGGAGTCTTTGCCAAAAGCTGTCCAACAATACGTGGCCCGAAAGCAAGCGCAGGAGTTGTTGGTCCGTTAAATTGAGATACGAGAAGCCGCGGACAGGGGATAGAGTCGGGTAGTGCGAGCGCATCTGTTTGCTGAGAAGGTAGTAAACATCGGCTTGAAATTTCCGTCGGCTATATCTCTGTCCAGCAGTCAAGGCATCACGAGGTCGAAGTAGGACTGGAGGCGAGTAAGTCTGACTGGGCTGGACGGCCACAACCTGTGGCCCGGGGTGCCCGAGGGGGTGCTCGAGGTACAAGCGGGGAATCCATGCAGCCTCAGCAACGTCCATAAGCTCGGTGTAGCCACAAAGACTCCCCACGGCCATAAGTTCAAAAAACACCTCTTGTGCGCAAGTAGCGAGGTGATTCAGTGGTGGTTTGCATTGGACGTGTATGACTTCCAACACCCAACTTTCGAAGGCGGGGAGGGTGTATTTGTGGGACATCTTCACCAGATTTATCAACCGCCGCACGTCAGTTGCGGACGTGGTTTGGCGATGAAGCTCGTCCGGGCTAGACCAATATGAGACGAGGCACAATTATCGCGCGACACATACAGTACTTACAGAGCGTATACCGCCCAACAAAGTGCACGAAATTCATTCGCGCTGTCGTTGGGCATCGGTATCGGATCCAAGCCCATACTGGCCCCCTGCGGGCCTTGTGGAATGCTGAACATCCCACGAAACATGGAATCCGGGTCTCTGCAGAGCGCCCACTTGTGCACCTGATGGACAGCATAAGCCAACAGACCCAGCGCGCAATAGTGGTGGCCTACTCACCTTGAAAAGAGTTCCTTGGACGAGAAACATGCAGTCGCCGTCGTCGAGAAAATATTTGTCGTCCTTCACTGGTTCTGTTCCGTCGAGGTCAGAGCGCCCATCTTAATCATCGACGCTCAAACGTACCATTTGGTTCTGTGGTATTCCCAGTATTCGTATCCATTGCTGCCAGGAGCAGAAAGGGGAGTCTCAGTAGGCAATGGTCGAGAGAGGTCCTGTGGGCGAAGAAGCGTTCCAAGATAAATGGCAGACACCCCGTGGTTAACACGAGGCGACCTGCCTCAACCTGCAAAAATAGGTAGCCCGGTAAAACTCAAGAGGATTTCCGGTGAAGCACAATATGTATCAGTTCGTCAGACGATCGCGAGCGGCGATTGCAGCTGACCCAAGGTGCACGAAGCGCGGGGCCCTGGATGGGAGAGGAAACAGTGGCAAGCGTGTCACTATCCCGGGGTGCATGAACGCGCCGCCTCGAAATAAAACCGGGGCTGCTTCATTTGATACGGAAGCGGACGCCTTCGGATTTCGCGTTATCGCATACGCTCCAGGGCGCACAGAGTACGGAGGTCCGAGCTGATTCGAGGGCGCAACGCATCGGATCCGGAGGTCATGGTTTTTGGCAAGAGGCGATTTTCGCACGGCTACTGACGGGAGAACAAAAACAAAGCCTCAAACCTGTTCTACACGCGGTAAATTAACGATACATAAGGTATAGCTGGGTAATCTATAGTGCAGCAACAAAGCGTGCAAGATGTCCGAATGTCCATTTTAGAAACGAGTGTGGTTCTCCCAAAATAACGCCCCAAAAAAGAAAAAAGATAAAGCTCCTTACTTAGCCTGCGCAGGTCGCCGCGGGGACAGGTGCATCCACTGCATTCCAAGTGCTAGGAGCGTACATGCCGTCAGCCCGCTGGACGAATTCTCGAAGAGGAGGAGCTTACTCGGGGTAGGTGCACCCAGCAACAGGGCTGTCCGTCCAAGCATCAGCGCCGAGCTCTTTGTGCATCCGAGTACAATTCTCTCACACGTAGGCGAGCGCAGTGTCTGCACTGTTATTCCACCCGCTGCCAACAGCCGCCGTGGGCGCCGCCGCAAACGTCGGCGCGAAAAGAGTCTTGACTTTACCCGTCGCGGTGTACGTCGGCAGCAAGGCCACCTGCGTTCCTGAGTAGGACGGCAACAGCGTCGTCGGGGGGAAGGCGTGCAGCGACGTCTGCGCCGCGTCGACGCTCGTCGGCCCAGCCTACGACAACGAAGTCAAGTTACTGCATCCGGTCAGAGGTGAAGACGAGACGTACCCCGGTAGCGGACGCCGGGAGCGTCCCGTCGAAGATCTGGGACGAGCCCAAAACGGACGCGCAGTGCCCGATGGCCTCGCGGGGATCTACGGGCGGCGTCATAAGCCATTCATTCATTCATTTTATTTATTTTTGGCGAGATATGTAACCGGAAGCGGGAAGGAAGGGACGCACCCTTGGGAATCCAGCCCCTCTCCACACCCAACTGATAGTGCCACAACGGGCTTGAGGACGTCCCCAACGCGGTCGAGTTGCCGATCTTCCACGTCCAGAAGAAAAAGTTCTGCAGCGCGTCCATCGTTGCGAGGGTTACTTGCTTCAAGCTTGCCGTCAGCGTTGCGTTGTACGACTACCCAGGCGGCAGGTCAGTAAGGAACTCGCCGGTCATGGTGATACGGGAGAAGGAATGACGACGTACAGCCCAATCGTCTATCACTCCGCAATCAGGAGCCCCGGGGGTGGACCCAATGCCGTTGAGCCTGCAGTGGCAACTTGGGATGAGCGCGCGGAGTCCCTTGCGGCCACGGCCAGAAACGGAGGAAGAACAGCTGACCAGAGTCCGCAGTCGTTAATGGCAGCAGAGAACTCTCCGCCCAACGTCACCCCAAAGGCTTTGGAAGACTGATTGGTAGCTATCGCCCATGCACTAAATAAATAAAGCACGAAAATGAAGATTGAGGGTAAGATTGAGAGTATCTATCAGCGTGGTTGGCGGAGGACGGGAAGGCACGGTCACTCACCAAGGTTTCACCGCCATTTGGTCAAGACTATAAGGAGGAAGATTAGGATGCATCCCGCTGCAACAGAACGAAAAAGAAACGGAAAACGCACGTGCTAACGTAATCGTATGTGAAGGCGAGGTACTGGGGAAGCGTTATTTTCGTGTTAATTGGTGGGGCGCGGAGGAATTGCATACATACCGGGTGCTGGTCGAGCGCGATGCGGTCGGCGCCGGCCAGGAATCTGGAACATAGATTAATTCATGTTTGTACCCACGGCGGCATCCTCACCCCTCCCATATTGCCGGCTGCGAGATGTGACTCAGCCAAGATACTGGGAAGAAGGTTTGGGAGGAGGAGTATACACACGCCCTGAAACGCCTCGTGGATAGCCATGTACGGGCCTTTGCCTGCGCCGAGACCCCTGAGAGAACCGGGCGATGAGTCTGTGAAAGACGACGATGCGGGGACGACATACGTGGCCGTCCGGATTGCCTCGTAGGCACCATAATAGAAGCTCTGCACCGCGACCTCGCCGATCGCGCTCCAAAGGATCTCGTTGACGATTCCGATCCTGTGGTGCGGAGGCCAAATCAGATGCGCCGCCCACTGCGGGAGAGGAACAACAAACGCACACGCAGACGACGTCTCTGTACTGGTCTTGGCTGGCGAACTCGGTCAGGATGCGCAGGTATGTCAGCGTCCGTTGGGCGTTGGCAATGCCCATCACGCCGTGCTGTACCGTCAAGAAGAAGACGTCAATGACGAGGACTCAGCAACGACGCGGGAGCTGACCATGCTGGGATGTAGTGGTCAACGAAGCTCAGGGCGAAACACATACATAGATCGCGCTTACAAGTTAATCGTCCCCGCTAGCCGTTTGTGAACGAAGTACTTATATACAGTTCAGGAAGAGAGTCCGCGCCGCACCTTTACCGGAATGGTTCTGGGAAAGAGACTCAGCACCGACGCGAAAGGCGGATGTACATCCGCACGTACCCATCCGTTTTGGCTGCCAGGGAGGGCATGCAAGTCCATGAATATTCGGATACCGTACTTGCGGGCCCATTGGATACTGTGGCGAGGGTGAGCCTGATCCGGCGCGATAGTCGGTAGGGATGGCTTGCGCTTTGAGGAAGTACGTCCACGACGTGCCCACGAGGAACGGCTCGTCGTTGATTGCCTCGATTGCCTGATCGAGGGTGAGCATGACTGGGCCTCGAAAGAGGAGTATGCAAGTATGCGCACCCAAAACCCGATCGGGATGCGGACCCAATTCAGGCCTGCGGCGGCGATGTTTGCAAAATCCTCCTCGGTCTGCGAGCGAACCGTGAGCGGAGAAAGAGTGGCGGTGAACGAAGAAGGCGCTACTCACAATAAATGTCTTGTAATGGTCCTCCATCTCGGAGGCAAGGTTGGCGCCCATGGCGATGGAGAGGGTCCATTCGTCCACGACAGCAACACTGCTCTTGTTGACGTACTTTTCGTATAGCGCGGGGGTAATGAAGGGCTCCGTGACCAGCCAGCCCCTGCTGAGCGTCAGCGCGCAGTCGCGGTATAGGGGAAGGAAGGGACAGACCCGATATTGACACCACGCGCGACATCCTTGCCCCAATCCCATTGCTCGGATCCGACGCGTTTGCTCCACGATTGCGCCTTGCCCCCCGCGCTGAATGGGCTCTTCGGGTCCGCCGCCCAGTCTCCGCCAAAGTCATTGATGTACGTGAAGGTCTTGCCGTCGTCCATCTTTATCAGGCTCCCGCTCGTTCCCGCAGTCGGACCCGAATTGTTGGAGACGCCACCGGATGGAGTAGTCGACGTGGAGGAAGCCTTTTTGGAGGACGAAAGCGCGACGGGAACCGCGACGGCGACGATAACCACAACGAGCAAAGCCAGGGAAATGATTAGGATTTTCTTTTGTCGGGGGTTTGCAGGTTTTCGGCGGACCGTGTTGCGTGAAGTGAGGCCGGTCGTGCTTCCTGCGCTTTTGAGTGGAGGGCGGTCTCCTTGCGACTCGCCGTACTACTCATTGGTCAGATGGGTCAAAATTTCAGAGATTGGTGTGTGCACACCATGTCAATAAAGTCATCCTCTCCCCAGCCACTATGGCGTATCGCCCCAGGCGAGGGCGACATTTCGTGCTCGTCCTTGAGCGAGACGTTTCTATAATGAGCCATGGCAATAGGAAAAGAACGTGAAGCGAGGCGAGCCAAGGCCGCCGTGAGGCGACGCGAGCGGCGAAATCACCTTTGGTAATTTACGACACGCCGCGGAGAACCGCGTCTGTGTTTTGTAGCCCTTGCTCACGATGGTGCACAATTGTGAAGATACTGGACGAGACGCGGTTATCTTGCCTTGACATTCCCGAGAATTCACTTCCGCTCGAGAGGTTTGTTTTTGAGACAGTTCAATACGAGCGTGAGCTAGACGATAACGCGTAGAAAGACGACCGTCTCTGTCAATAAGCGCGCCCATCCCTGGACATGGACGTTTGTGGCAGGAGGTCACAGTGTGACAGGCTCTTCCTTCTCTGCAGCTGACCTCCAAATAACCAATGGCTGGCTGAATATTGCTCTTGATGCTCGCACGGGAGCCTAGCTGCTCCAAAGTCACAACTGGATGAAAGATGGAGACTCTACCGCCAATATCTGTGCTTCCTGTTTTGCCCGCTCCTGAGATATCACTCGCCTGCTGCTCCCTGCAAAACGTCCTTCACCTGCCTCAAGCTCTACGTACTCTTCTCCCGCTGTCATGCTTTCACAAGCCTTCCCGATCTCTTCCCGCTCCCCAGACGATGCCGCTGGAGCCCCTTCTCCGTTATTTTCTGTGGTTGCTTCAAGTTGCGTTGAGAAACTGCGCGTTGAATCTGTCCTGTGAGCAGGAGCGAGTGGGACCGACTTGAAATCGCATCCAACGTTATTTACGTTACTAGGCTTTCAACGTTCGACACTACGTCGTTGTCTATTCCTGCAATCAGCATGGAAAAAGACAGCTCAGCTGACCCATAATATGGCTCTCCGTCTCAATCCTGTCCAAAACCAATTCAGTTATCACTCGCCGTCCCGTCGCGTGAGTCCCGCTTTCTCGTTTTCAGTGCTGGCTTGATCACGAGCGACGCTTTCCTGAGAAGAGAAGCTTGCACCTGGTAGGCACGCTTTATTAAAGGCGTTGGAGCCGCAAAACGCCCCACGACTGCCCTCTTCCTTCCCCCTGCTATTCCCGACGATGTCCAAAGAAAACGAGAAGGGCGATGTCTCCGTTGTCGAACACCATTCTCCCAGTGACGAAGCCCTGGTCCCGCTGCCAGAAATAGGAACCCCCGAACGCATCCTCGCAGAGAAGCACCTCGTTCGCAGACTGGACTTCAGGCTGCTCCCCACCATTATTTTGATTTATATTATGAATTACATAGACGTGAGCTTCCTTGTTGTCGGTGTTCAACCTCTCGACTCACGATGGCTTCAGCGGAACGGTATCACGACTGCTCGTTTGAAGGGTCTGCAACAGGATCTGGGACTCTCCGGTACGATTCAACTCGTCGGCGTCCTTCATCGATTAACCTGTCCTTAGATCTTCAATACAGCGTTGTTCTTTCAATCCTTTTCGTGTCCTACTGCCCGGCCCAAATCCCTTCGAACATGGTGCACCAACTAGATTATTATTGTTTGATCTCGCTAACATGGCCCCAGATCCTAAACCGCATTACAAGGTATGTGACTCTGGTCGAATCCTATGCTTGGGACCCCAAATAAACCGACGCAGGCCGTCTTGGTATATCGGGCTTTGTGTCATGGGATGGGGACTTACCAGTCTGCTCACCGGTGTATGTATGATTGAGGCCAAACGTGCGGCACCAGTCTAACGTGCGGCACCAGTCTAACGGCCAACAGGTAACCAAAAATTACGGCGGAATCCTGGCATGTCGTGTCTTCATTGGACTACCTGAGGTGTGTATAATCCAAGCCCGTTCTTCATAAACCTCGTCCTGACCAACGCCAAGGCGGCATTCTATCCGGGAGGTGCGGAAAGTCTCGAGCTACTACCTAGAATCATACTCATCGAACCACTGCATCTAGCTATCTATCTGTTGTCGCGGTGGTACACCAAGAAGGTCAGTCGACGGTGCCCTTATCGCCACACCTCCCGGCTCACTCGAATTCCAGGAATTGGCGTTCCGCTCCGCAATACTCTACGTTGGTCTCCTCATTTCCAACGCGTTCGGTGCTGTGAGATCCCAGAAAATCACGTCCTTCTTCGGCTGCTAACCACATCTAATAGCTCATCGCCGCGGGAATCCTCGCAAAAATGGAGGGCAAGCGGGGGATCCGAGCTTGGAGATGGTATGTATGGTTCAATGAAATTCGAATCATTGTTTACGTCGATTCTAGGCTCTTCTTCATTGAGGTGGGTGTGGTCAACATCGTAGTATCGAGCCGTGAAGTCATTGAGAAACTCAACAGGGTTCTATCACCATCTGTGTTGGGATTTTCACAATGTCCGTATCGAGTTGAGTATGTCGGGTAGTAAATCTTGATACTAACACACAGTCCAGCTGGGCGCTTCCGGATTATGTGTGTCTCAACTCGTCATTTCTACGTGTTTCAAAAGCTCACGTATTATCTTTACAGCCTCACAACACGAAGTGGATTGTAGGGGACCAACGGCGTCTGGCTCAGGCCCGGCTCGCAGACGATGCTGGCGAGGCGGACCAGGATAACGACAAGGACACGTAAGATTCTGTTTGTGCTCTCCCGTACTTTCGAGGCCTAACCTTCATAAAAAGGCCACTCGCGGGATTGAAGATGGCGATTACAGATCCCCTCGTGCTGGTATTCGCCATCATGAATTCCGCGCAGCTTCTCGGGCTGAGTTTTATCAACTTCTGTGAGATTTCAGTGTTTTATGTGAACAGCCCGAGTCTGATGATCTCGCAGTCCCGACGTTCGCCTCACTTACTCTCGGACTGACACCAAAAACTCTGACCATTCACCCCCAGGCTTACCCAGACTCTCGGATTCAATACTACGATCAGTTTACTTCTTGCAGCGTAAGTGTTCTGGCGGGCTTGCCTCTGAATCCACACACTCACAAGGAACAAAAAACTGAAGGCCTCCCTGGGTGGTTGCATCGGTAGTAACCTGCCTCAGTGCTTGGCATGCGGGTCGGTTTTGTCTTCGATAGTAAATGCCGTAGGTTCTGACTGGGTTTAGATAAAACCGGGGAGCGATACTTCCATGTCGCGTTCCCCTGGTGGGGCGTTATCCTTGGGTTTGTTATCAGCCTGGCCACCATGAACACTGGCGCACGTTATTTATCGATGATACTGATGGTACGTCGCGTCCCCTTCAGTTTCGATTTCTTCCTGCTAAGTTGGTTCCAGGCGTGCGGCTATGCTGGTACGTATCCCGGCGAATTGTGCGGTTAAACTTGACCACTATTTCAGGGTTTTCTTTGACAATCGTCTGGGTATCCAACGTGATCCCGCGCCCGCCCTCGTAAGTGCTTTTCCCGTTCAAATTGACGCCGTTCTTGACTGCAAACAGGAAACGGGCTGCTGCTATTGGAATTGTTAACGGCGTTGGGAATTTGGGCAACCTGTGCGTAATCCATGAGACCTTTCCTTCTTCGACTGCCAACATTCCTTTGAAGGATGGGTTCCTACACCTGGAAGGCCGCTTGGGGTCCGCAATACCACCAATCTATGCTCATTTCCCTGTGTTCTCTGGTTTTGAGTTCCGTGATCTCGTTAGGTAGTTTACGATTCCCGTCTTGGGTTTTTACACCATTATTAACGCGACGACATGTGTCCAGGGATTCGAAGACACCTTATGCTCAGAAACAGGAAGTTGGACGAGGACGAGCGGGTCGCGATGCAGGGTGCGGATGAGATCCGTGTAAAAGAGGCCGCGATTCTCGAAGGAATCACTTTCGAACAGGCGATGGAGAGGAGGAAAGGTTTCCGCTATTTGTACTGAACAATCTGTGTATGATCACCATCCTGTAGTATATACTATGCGAACGTTCAGGCGTTTACTGTGTTTACCTCCGGATCGGGTGTTCATCGGTCGAAATGGGATTGTTGAACTTCTTCTCGAAGGCAGGTACATAAGCTGACTTTTACAATGCTATTACCACTTCTCACCTTCTCATGTCCCCGAGTCGTGGCCGAGGCCGCCCCGGCCGAGCCAAACTCAACCCTCGCCGATGACCGAGGCACACTTACCTCTCGCCCTGATGTCGCCCAGTCGCCAGCAGCTACTCTTCGCAGCCGATATCCTGTTTCCTCGACATCTCGGCGGACACATCTTCCAGCATCCTCGTTCGCCACTTCTCTACAACGAGAGAGGTCGCGGTCCAGCATGCCCCGGCACTGTGCCCACATCCGCACACTTCTCGAGTCAACCGGGCTAAACGCCGTCCGCTCATACTTTGACCTCCTCGCAACCCACTGGCGGCGCTCTGAGACACAGCTCCACTCTCGAGTGGTGGTGGAGGGAACTAAAGCCAAGTCGTAGTGACCGCCAGCGTCAAATGGACGTGGCGGTTGAGCGGCCGGTCGTGGCGAGAAGACTTCTCGTGTACACTCGAGTACGACGACAGCCTGAAGGTCGTAGAGATGATCGTCGAAACCAATTCGCCCCAGGGGACCTGTGTTATGAGGGCAGTAGATGCCGATCCACTGGAGTCGGGCGAGTTACCGATGGCACCAGCGGTTTGTGATCGACCAAGTTGCTTTTGGTTATTGCTAAATCGTTTCTAGTGAGGGAATAAACATCAATGTTCCGTGGACCGATTCAGAGGAGGGACGATCGCTTGTACGATATAATATTCCTGGTTCGATATGAAATGGTACGGCTCGCGACTCACTCACTTTTGTCTGGGTCAACACATGAAGGTGCTGACGGACCAGCGCCCAGCGCCATTCTTTGGTGTCGACATGTCTCTCCAAAAGCTTTCGGCGATCACAATTTTCAACCGTGAGAAAAGGTTGAATACACGCGCTTCTCAAGTTCAAAAGACGTTCTGAGCAGAAGTTCCTTCGTAGGTTATCACGCAGAGAACTCACACTGTGGTGCCACGGAGACCCTCACCCGGATTCAGTTCTTCATCGACCCGAATTCTGGTTCGACTGCCTCCTCGGTGAACTTTCTGAAGACTGACCGGTACCAGTCCACAAACATTTATTCATCGCTCGCATCTCTTGATTTGATTCCCACAAAGCTCCTCCGGAGTCCGACTGGAGCGTGAATCTGAATAAGTCGAAGTCCATGGAGAGAGAGAATATGAGTCCGGAAGGTGTGGTTTGGAGATAGGACCGATAGCTGACTGGTTTAAACTAGTACTCCTGCGAGTTCCATGAATTCGCGGATTGACCAGGTAACTCCTAAGGATTGCCACATGGGTGCGAAAGCACGGGCATGACTGTTCGCGTCTGCCGCCGGCATCATGGTCGTGGGAAAGGTCTGCCGTCTATGTCACGTATTTGCGTCGTGACATGTGGCGTTCCTCTTTGTCTTTCTCCCGTTCACTCTTGCTTCCGCCTTCAATAGTAACGGGAAATGCTCCGAGCGATAATAGCCAGCATGCTTCGTGGCGGACTCTTTCTAAGGCGCGACTTGCTTCCGAGGTTGCTGCGTCGCTGGAGTCTTGGTGCGTCAAATAACCAAACTTGAAGATTGCCCCTGAAAGTAGAATTTATGCAGTGGCGCAGACAGTCTGGAGTCCACAGCGCCTCCCAATCACGAGTGCTGATGGTCTGGACGGCTTAACTTCTCGAACCGGACGCCCAACCGCCTGTGGAACCTCAAGTGGCACCCAAGGAAAGGTAAGTACCCGTATAAGGTTACTGTTTATCTCGCGGCTCTTATACGAGTAACGTCTAGTATGGTATCCCCCTCCTTTGTGGATACTCTCAAGGAGATGAGACCAAGTCATGAAACCTGGCGCCGCCCGCCCCGACACCGTTCGACGATCTGGGTGTGTGGACTACCTGTATAAACCAACTGTCTCAAACTATTCTCCTTCAGTGTTCTTCCACACCGAACTGCTTCGGGGACCACCAGGACTTGGCGCCACAATGTTTGGGGTGACAAAGGTGGGTGATAGCATTCGCCGGCTCGAACAGTTCTAGACTGAATCGTGTTCAGACACACAACAGTGTCTGCATTCGTATAGCGGACTACCCTTCAACTCAAACCTCCGGGTCGAAAACTGGGGCCATACCCGGCATGAGTTGGCTGAGAATTCCCGCCGCGACATATGTCCATCTATCCGACCCCGAAAAGGTTTCCTATTGCCAACTCGAGGTCACCGCCAGGTCTGCTCTCACTAGTACTCTCCTTCCCTGTTCGATTTACTCATTAAAGTAACTAGCTGGTCAGACATCGCTCCCCATGAACTCGACGACCCCCCGCCCCCGCCGTTGCGAGTTCTTAGCTTCGACCTCGAATGCCTGGGCCGCGACAGGATCTTTCCTGACCCGGAGTTCGACCCCATTATCCAGATCGGCAACGTGGTCTCGCTCTTAGGCAAGCGGTCCTATCCTCTCGTTCCTTTCGCTCATACTTAGTATTTTCGCACCCGCAGGCGACTCAAGCCCGTTCATCCGGAACATCTTCACATTGGGGACATGTTCTGATATCGCCGGCGCCAGTGTAATTCCGTTCGAGGACGAGGCGTCCCTCTTACAGCGCTGGTCGGAATTTGTGAAAGAGGTCGACCCTGATCTAGTCATCGGGTATAACACCTCGGGGTTCGACCTCCAGTATCTGCTTGGGCGCGCAAAGGTCCTCCAGCTACCGCAGTTCGCCTTTCTCGGCCGCCTGATAGGTCAGTCACCGAGTCCTTTTCAGTTCAACCTTCATTCAACTCACACCTAAATGTTAGATACTGCAACCACGCGGAGCCGCCAAGTCTCATACACCTCTTCTCGCGGTAGCCCGCGCCGCTGGGAAGACTTCCTCCTCCCAGGGCGCCTACAGCTCGACCTAATGCACTACGTGCGCTGGGAGGCTGGGCCCAAGGACCGGCGGGGAATGAGCCTCAACGCCGTCGCGGAGCGCGTGCTCGGCGAACGGAAGGAGGACGTGCACTTTACGGCGATCCGCGGGCTGCAGACTGGCTCAGCGGATACGCGGCGGGAGCTCGCGGTATACTGCCTCAAGGTCCGTCCGACTGTCGCTGAATTTTTGCACGAGGTACTTATGCGACTATCTGCAGGACGCGTATCTGCCACTCCGACTCTTGGAGGTTCTTGGGTGTGTGGCGAGGTATACGAAGGAGGTGCACGAGAAGGGGATACAGTTCAACTCTGTATTATCTGTTTACGACGACGCTCAAGAGCAGGAGCGAGCTCGTGTTGCCGCTGCTGATCAGGAGCCCACTACCAATTAACCGGTTCATTCCTGTTTTAAGATGCCCTCTCAGTGTCGTCTCTCCCGGTCCAATCCTCACGTCTCCGTCCCTTCTCTCCCTGTCCAATCATCTCCCCATCTCTATGACCAACCGTCCCACTTCCGCTAGTGGTATTCATAGTCTGGCCTGGCCTGAATGGCCGGGCTTGGGCTTGATACGGGCCCGACACACCTGTCTAAACTCATCATGACCATGCTGCAACGGTACAGCTCTGGTCTCTCCAGACTCGCCCAGAACATTTCCCGGTATTTTAACGTCCCACAGCCGTTCCAGGATGCGTTTCCCCGACACTTACAATTTCACGATGCGCCGCCAGATACGCAAGCCAGGTTATTAGTGAATCTCAGTCAGGTCATTCTCCTTCATCTTCCCGCTGGGAGGTAAAACTCCTCTTCACAGGGCGTAGATCCCGGCCAAATCGCCGTCGAGCCCTCGACCTGCCTCGGGTTCGAGGCCAGACCCTGGGCTACAGTGATCTGTCCAATCATCCGGACACTACAGCTTGATCACTACAGCCTTCCTTGATCACTAATAACTCTGTCCAAT